>JANRFK010004440.1:16241080-16281224 GCA_030068395.1 Apalone spinifera | reverse complement strand
AAATTGTTGGTGCCCGCCACACTCTTCTGAAAACATGAATGTGCTATTGGCCACTAAAAGGTTGGGGACCACTGGCATAGGTAGCTTTTGGCTGGCTAGTGAGGGGAGAAGAGTAAGCCCAAGGAGGTGACTGCTCATTTTTGTGTTTGCATTTGCTGCTGTAGTTCTGTTCTTGCCAAGATGGAACCAGTATTTCAGGAGCTCTGATTCTAACCCAGCTGCTCCTGATTTCAGCCAGGAGCCAAGCAGCAGTTTGCAATTGATTGGGTCTCATGTTATGCTTGATAAGGATGAAGGGGCGGGGGAGAGGAGTAAACAAAGAAAGTTGCCTGCATTGCTCTTATTCTGGCTAGAGGGGAGGCAGGAGGCAGTGTCCTACTATGGTAGGAAATTTAGGGGGACTGTAGCCCACTTCCTCCCTCCACCCAAATGGCACCCTTATGCCTGCTGGCAGTGGTGCACTGAAACCCCCCCTGGTCCCTCTTAAGAGCCACTGTCCGAGGAGGTGCAGGTCACTTATAGGAACCATCTCGGGTAAGCACTGGATCCCTCACCCTATTCTGCACCCCAGCACCCTGTTCCAGCTTAGACCCCACACACTCTACCCCCTTCCAAAGCTTTAGGCTGGTGTTGGAGGTGGGGTGGGAGTGGACCTAATCTGGGCACCACCAAAAATCCTGTAAACCTGGCAGCCTTGGCTATGCGTGTGAGGGAGGCAGACCAATGCCCGACACACCTGCAGGGGCCTGAGGTAGGTCCGAGCCCCCCTTCAGGCTCAGAACAATGCCCTTTCGGTGACTAAGGCAGAGCCGTAGATACCTGTCGGCTGACTGACTCTTGTCAGACTGGTAAGGGGAGGGTGAGGATCAGTGCCTGCCTGAAGAGTATGGGGGAGCCAGAGACCAGCACTGTGACTGAGAACAATTCTGTACCAAGGGAGATAAGTGCCTCAGAGACCACCTAGACCACTGTTTCTTAAACTTTTTAAGACCGAGGAACACCAAACAATATTTTTTTAAATATGGAACACCAAGGAGTTTTTGTTAAGGGGGGAAAAAATAAAGGGGCGGGGAGGAGTTGTTGAGCAAAAAAAAAAAAAAAAGTTACTTGCCCTTTTAAGGGTGGCCATTTTGAACTCTGTTCTCTGTGGCACACCTCAGAAACACTGACCTAGGTGATGATGATCTGTGCTATGGCGAACTATGGCCAGAGTCCTGATGGTACCTTGAATATGGGGATTGGCACTGTCACTCCTGTGCCCCATGGCTTGGTGTCAGGATGCTGTATCTTCTAACAGGGCCTGAAAATGTGGTGATAGGGACTGATGCCTGTGATCCAGGGATCAGGACCACTCTGCTGTTTTAGGATCCCAAAACCAGCTTGCCCATAGGTGACTGGTCAGTTACCTGGTATGGCTTCTGCGGTGCCAGTTGGCCTACTTACTTTTTGGCCACTGGGTCTGCTTTGGGCACAGGTGACCCTACTAGAGGCCGAGACCCCCTGCTGCTTCCAAGAGTCAGAGGCAGGTCCCTGGCTGAACTAGGGTGGTCTGACTGCAGCAGCACCCCATGCCAGTTCTAGGACAGGCATGCATGTGGCCTGACACAGGTCCTTTGCCTGAAGCTTTCTTTTTCGGACCTGTACCCATCAACTTTGACTGCTTCCTAAATACTGGGGAGGGGGAAACAGTGAGAGGGGCTTCTGGTTCTGGTGGTGCGCTGTGCACCAAAGCTAAGGTGCCAGGAGAGGAGTCTAACTGAGAGTCTCCAAAGCAGGACGAAGTGCAGCCTCCCAAGGAGGGCCCTAAAGCAATATCCTGCTCTTTTCAAGTTGCAGGGCAAAAGCTTTTGCAAATCCTGCACTTAATCCTTTCTGTAGGACTCCCCCAAATACTTTAAGCAGCTCTCATGAGTCATGGGGGTCACTAATGGGCATCGGCTGGCTGCATGATGAACATGGCGTAAGGCCTGGGGAATGGGGCATATCCCCCTCCAAGGCCAAGTCTCAGCTGGAACTCTAGCACCTAAACAACTACTCTAACACTTAACTTAAAAGCTTCAGAGGGGTAGCCGAGTTAGCCTGGAACTGGAAAAACTTAAACAACAAATAGTCTAGTAGCACCTTAAAGACTAACAAAACATGTAGATGGTATGGGCTTTTATGGGCAAAACCCACTTCTTCAGAGGACTGGAGTATTAAAAGTCCAGATCAAAAAATTCTTGGATCTGGACTTTTAATACTCCAGTCATCTGAAGAAGTGGCTTTTGCCCATGAAAGCTCATTCTATCTACATGTTTTGTTAGTCTTTAAGGTGCTACTATTCGTTACTTAACTTAAATCTCAAAGTGCCTATCAACTAACAACCAAGGAGACCAAACAATGGACTGTGAGAACTGCTAATGCTCTAAGGTGCTGGGACCGACTGTCACGGGTAAGAAGGAATAAGGGATCACCAATTAGGGAGGGCTGTGGGGTGGCAAAGGATGCAGGTGCCCCAAAGCCTGGTGATTTAAAAGGGCCCTGGGCTCCAGACCACCACCGCTGCTACTGTGGCAGCAGCATGGTCAGATTCAAATCATGGGCTCTGCCTGGCAGGGTGAGGAAGTGGCTCCTCATGCTACCATTTCCCCTCCCCCTGGCTGGGGAAACAGCAGTGCAGCAAAACAGCACTGCCTGGAGGCTTTTCCCTCGCTGCTCTGACTGGCTGTAATCATGGCCAATAGGATGAGTGCAGTGCAGGAGACAGAGCCAAGTGCATCCCCAGGAAGCTGCACCAGGTAAGCGCCTTCCATTGCCTAGACCCCATGCCCCAACTATGCTCCTGCACTCTACCTCCCACCCAGATCCCCCCCTCCTGCCCAGACCGTATGCCCTCCACTTCACTCCTGCACCCCCAGCCTGCTCCTGACCACCACCACTTTCCCAGATCCATCAACCCTCAACCCACTCCTTCACCCTCCCTCCCACTCCAAGCCTGCTTTCTGGCAGACCTACCGATTTAGAGTCACAATGGCACCATATGAATTTTAAATCAGACTTGCTTATTTATATTTCAGCTTTGGAGTGGCTCTGCTCAGCTACAGACATGGTGCATACAACCCGTGAGGGTGAAGGAGAAGAGGGACTTGATTGCACTGACACGATTTTCCATCAGTGGTGGTCATTTTAGCTGATATCTCACTCTTGAGGGTGACAAAGGCACAGAAAGCAGAGCTGCTGTGACATCCTGAAGTTAGCCAAGCTCCTATGCTACTAGCATGTTGACTGCAATGGTCCCTGCTAAAGTCATTGTAGACTTGTGGAGGAAAGTTTCAGTGAGATCTCTCAGGAGGACACAAAGACAAATGGCTCCTCATGACCCTCCCTCCCATTCCTAGAGGGGAATGAAAAGCAGACAACTCTTATTTCCATTGTATCATTCTCTACTATGAGTAAAATAATGAAAAGCAAATACCTGTGTCCTGCTAGCTTAGGGTTAGGCCAGGTGCCATTTTAACATTTAAACATTGTAAGGCAGAATGTATGCACAGGTTTACCAGAGGCTCCTTCCTTTGGATTGGTCTCATCTGCATTCAGCTAGTGAGACTGGCTAGATTGCACTGGAGTCTTGGAACAGCTCTAGCTTGCAGGATAGCTGGACCCCCACCTGCCACGCATCCCTTCTTCTCAATGTTCACATCTGGGGTCTCTGTCTCCAGCTTCAATGAGATATTTACAGTTTTCTGTAGGGCACTGATGTAGATTTCTGCTAAATATGGCCTGAAGCTTATTATAAAAACAGCAAGTCTACAGCATGGCACCAGCTCAAATGTTGGCCGC
This sequence comes from Apalone spinifera, assembly GCA_030068395.1. Lineage (NCBI taxonomy): Eukaryota > Metazoa > Chordata > Testudines > Trionychidae > Apalone > Apalone spinifera. The sequence goes on along the minus strand of JANRFK010004440.1, from coordinate 16,277,405 downwards.
CCTGCCATTGCGGTAGGGCTGGTGCAGGTTGTTCAGTTTCACACACTATTGCTGCTGACCAGTGTTCCCTATAAGCTGAGCACTTGAAAAGTCATCCAAGATTCAAATGCTGCTCAGATAATTAGCAGAGTGAACAAGGCTGGCAGCAAGTGTTTCTATTGGTGGTGCACATCTGCACATGCCTTGATGCATATTAAAAATTATTCTGCACATAGATGGAAAAAATTAAAGGGAACATTGCTGCTGACCCATTGTACCCTTTTTGCCTGCATTCCCATGTGCTATCTGCTCATAGATGTCCTTGTTTCTATGGCTTTTCCATTGCTGTTTACACATGGCCTCTTCTCCCCCACAGGACCAGGGGATGCAGTATTTCCTGTCCAGTTCAAGCAGGAGTGCTTGTAATGTATGCAGCTGGCACCATCAATCGGGTAATTGCACCCAACAGCGAGAGCTCCTACAGACGTTCATCAAGCTGGGCAATCAGGAAAAGACATTTCAAAAATATTCAGAGGTTTTAAATAGGGATGTTGACATGCAGTTGACTATAAGATTAACCAATAAGCCTAGGCAAAGCAAAGCCTAGGGGCAAAGGGGGTAGCAGGAGTCGGTGCTGGGGGGAGCTGGCTTCCCCCAGCTCTGGCTCCGCGGTGCCACCTTCCCCTGCATGCTGCTGCCCAGCCTCTGCCTGCAAGGAGCTCAGACCCCCCACGGAAGGGGACTGCTGCCACCCCCTGCTGCAGTCTCTGTATCAGAGGCTGCAATGCAGGGCGACAGGCAGCTTGGTCTTCATGGGGAGCTGGTTTTTAAACTGGCTCCCCTCACAAACTGGCTCCTGCCTGGCACCCTGCACTGCTGCCTCTGATACAGAGGCAGTAGTATGGAATGGAAGGGGGCTCCCTGGGAATGGGGTCAGAGCGCACTGACTGCCGGCCCTACCCCCAGGGACTATAGAATAGTTGAGTAACTGATAAGAATTCTTGCAGTTACTCAACTATTCAATTACCCAATATCTAACATCCCTAGTTTTAAAGTGGTGGTGGGGGAGCTTCTGGTTTCTCCAATGCCTAAGCAGTGGAGTTCACCCTGGTGACCAAAACAGTGTTAGGCAGGATTCTCAAACCCAATTTACCTTAGGGCTGGTGTCAGTCCTCAAATCCTCCTAGCAAGACAGAAAGGGCAGGAGTCTCCACATGTTCCACCCCTCTGCACATCTTCCAGACCCGCCTGCCTCTTTCAGGTGATTTAACCCCCCCCCCCAAGGGTTCCCACTACCACTGCAGTTTCCAGCTGCTAACTCTGCCCTGCTTCCAGCACATCCCTGTGGCTCAGGGTAGGTGTGTGCAGAGCCATCCCATCCATAGAATGGTTTGGAGTCACTACCCTGGGCCCTGCATTTCAGGGGGGTGTCATGGTAATCACCCCAACTGTCCTAGGGACGGGACAGTCCCCCATACTCAGGTTAGCCCACAGGGCCCTGGTGGGCTGGGGCTGACAACAGGGACCAGACCCCCCAGCACTCACTTCAGCGACAGAAGCCACAGGGAAGTGGAGTGATGCAGAAGTTTGGTCCACTCTGCTGCCATCTCCTAAACCAGCCAGGGAGCTGGGCTGGGTCTGGGCTGCTTTGCTTCCCACTGTTGCGGTGAAGCAAAATAACCAGGCTTGAGAGGGAGGTGTCAGTGGAGACAAATGAAATAGGACATAACTTCCTAGCAATAAAGGTGATTAAATATAAGAGTCACCAGGGAGGTGGTGGACTTCATCACATGGAGTCTTTCATAGGGGATTAAATCACTTAAAAAAATGCCATGTTTTAATCTAGCTTCCAAGGCAAAAAAAATCTACAGCTTCTGTGTATAGACTAAATCAGGGGTGGGGAACCTATAGCCTGCAGCTAGATCCAGTCCCCGGCTTAATTTGAACTGGTTCATGACAAGTGTTTGTGCTGTGGGCTGGAAGCCCTGAGTCTTAGGGCTCAAGCATGGTGCATGCTGAATTAAGTGCAAGTGAGGAGTGGAGTTTTTTCTTCCCATCCTAGGAGCACTGGGAGCACATAAGTAATGAGGGGTTTGTTTTTTTTGCTTGTGTGGCCCTGGACTGATTTTTCTGTGGGCTAGTGGCCCCTAATGGAAAAAGTTTCCCTACCCACAGACTGGATGATCAGAGCAGTCCTTTCTAGCCTCAGAGTGCATGAATCTGTATCAAATATGCAAGCTCTGCAAGGGCTGGCATCTCCTTTGCACAGAGTTTATCACAGCAGGACTGAGCCATCTAGCTGTTACCACTAACTTCTCTTCCTATCTTCCCCTGTTCAGTCCTCCCAAGTGTAAATATGTGGACTGTATAGGGGACTACATCTTGGCATCCCTCTCCATTTTCTAGCAGATGTGGATCAGCAAACAAAGAGTCTGATGAGGTGGGTCCATCCATTGTCCACAGGAAGTGCTTCTAAATGGTATCTTCCTGTCACAGCCATCAATTTCACCTTGGTTAGTGCTCATGTGTCTCGGCCTATGCTCTCCCCATTACATGCAACTGGAGCCACCTGCCATGCAAAGGAAATCAAATTCCAAGCAAATTCTCACTCCCACAGAGGGCAGGTAGAGAACAATCTAAACGAAGTATTTAAATACCTCAATTTTCACATTTACCCTAGTGCAATGTATGTTTGGGGCACAGCTGATTCCATTAGCACCACATCCCCCACATCTCCTCCCTTCATATCAGTTTTTTTGGTATCTTAATGGAGCTTTTTTTAATTCATTAAATTCCCCCTCACCCCTATAAAATGATTTATGGACGGGCACTTTCCTCCCCCCACATTGCATATGCTGTACTTGTGCTCCTGTCCTGATGCAGGGCTCAGTTCTTTTTCTGGGCAAGGCCTCCTTCCTTGCCATCCAGCAGCTTGATTTACCTTTGGGGCAAGTTATATGGTTGCTAGAAGACAGAAAACCCTTTTGAGGCAGGATTGTCCACGAGACTGCCACTCAGGATGCCTGTCTTCTATTCTACATGTGCCACAGTCTCCTTTCCTTTCTGCACCTCAATTTTCCTGCCTGCCCTTTTGTCTACCATATCCAAATATGGGCCACTATTACATTTCAAAAGGGTTGCCAAGTGTCTCCCCAGGTGGTTCTGTCCTCCCTCCTCCCCCCATCTTTGAATTGCCTTGGGTTACCAAGTCTTCCTGAATTGTCAAAATGGGTCCCCATCTGGAAAAGGTTGGGAACCGCTGGTCTACCAAAATGGTGAGCTCTTCAGGGCAAAGAACTGATCTGTTCACAGACTGTTTGCATTACAATAAAGCCCACTCTGTATCCATACAGAGACATAAAACAGGGCACTTTACACAAATGGTGATTGGTGATCAGGACAAATGTGACATGATTGGTTGGCAATAGTGGTAGTTTGGTCTATTTCCTGACTGTACCCAGACTTTACAAAGGTTAAAAGAATACAGAAATATAGAACAGAGGAAATCACTTTTTTTTGTACATGTCAAGTATAACAAATAAACAAGCAGCTTTGCTTACGACTCTCACAATTTAGCTCCCATTCAACAGCCTGGAAAACCAGGAATGTTCTGTTAAACTAACCCTCATCCACAGAAAAGGGAAAAACTCCATTGCTGTGCTTCAGGCACCTGCAAAGAACACTCGTTAAATGTACCCATAACTAGAAGTAGTGTGGCCCTGTAACAATTAAGGTCAAGGCTACTGCTGGGGTGGGGTGGGAGCAGCAAAAGGTGAAGCTGCCCCAGAGCCCAGCCACTTAAAAAGGTCCAAGACCCCTGTCTGCCATTGCTAAGTGACTGGAACCCAAAGTAGTGTAGGCTAGGCAACACTGAAGGGCTGGCTGGGGGGGCACTAACCCCAGCCCCATTCCCATCCAAGGCCCTGCCCCTTTCAGGGACCCAGAGCCTGGCTCACCTCCCCTCCCCACTGCAACCTTGCCCAGGGGCCCAAAAAGTTCTGTCAGTAATCCTGCCAAAGGTGATTAACCACTGAAACAAACTTCCCCGGGAAAGTGGTAGATTCTTCTTCTCTTGCCATCTTCAGATCAAGACTGGATGCCTTAATGGAAAACAAAGACTTTAACAACAAGTGAATTATATGGCTTATTACAGGAATAACAGAGTGAAATTCTATTGCTTGTGCTAGGAGCTCACACTACATGATCTAATGCGCCCTTCTGGCCCTTACAAAAATATCTATAAGACATACTAATCTTTCTACCTGTAATTGTAAAGAGGCAATTTTAGTTTTAACATTGCTGAGAGAAAGATAAACTGCCTTTATAAAGGTAGGCAAACAGCTTTTATTAAGTTTAAGTGCCTCCAGTCTACAACTACTTTGGTCTAATAATAATTCCCATCATTTTCCTTAGCCCCCACTAAGCAAAAGAATCTCCTTTCAATATACTTTATGCATCCCACAATGCTTGCTATCTATTCCGTTTCATTTGTTCCCAAAGTACAAATAGTTAAATCTTTTTGTGGCTGGTCTTTCACACGGAAACTGGGGAGGGAAAAAAAAGCTATTTTAGGAAAACATAGCATGAAACCTGAAACTACTCTGAAATTACAAACTCACCGTGTATCTCACAGAAGAAAAAGGATTATGTAATTTGGGTCATCACTTAGACATAAAATCCAGGAGTCCTGGCTGTCAGCCCCACTTTTCTCCAACCTTTAGATCCCATTTCCCACCCACAGCCAGGAATAGAACCCAGGTGTCCTGACCCCGACCACTTGCTCTAACCATTAGACCCCATTCCTTTCCCACAGAGGAGAAGAGAAAGCTGGAATCTTGCCCTCTGCATTTAATATTTCCAAAGCACACCATCTCCTAAAGGAGGTGATGGAAACCAGGAGTACTGACTCTCAGGGGACCTGTTCTAACACATTAGACCTCACTCCTCTCCCAGAGATTGGTACAACATGGAAGTGTCCTGATCCTACCCACCTCCCCTCCCCCAGTCCACTCAGGAATCAAGTTTTCTCTACCTCTATAAGCTTTGCTGCCCCACCCCTGCTGCAGAAAATACACCAGACATTGAACAAACTGTTTTTATTTGTAACGTACAAATAAAACCAATGCAAAAAGATTAGCTTTTTCCCTTTGATTCCAGTGAGAATAGTTACTAGTTAAAAAAAACCCAACATCATCAGAAGTGAGGTTTTATTTTAAATTTTCCTTTAGAAACGGAAAGGGGAAAAAACTCAAATAAAATGACCTTACACATGCACACGCACGCAGAAGTCCCAACACATGATCAATGTAAAAAGTGAAATAAAGAGAGACAAGGCTTAGGGAAAAAACTTAACATGCCCTGCCCCAGTACAAATGATACAGTACAAACAGGTCAGCTATGTCTGTCAAACTAGACTTGGCATGAGATCCTACCTCAAAAGGTACCAAGAAGACAAACAAAAGTATAGATCAACTTGCTACGTCAAAGAATATATTCATTAAAGGGGACAAGGGAGACAGAAATTTTCTGAGGAGCCCTTTTTGTTTAGCCATAGTTAGAATAAACTGGAGCAGGAGAGGAAGAGAGGAGGTAAGAGAGTCCCTCATGTAAAAAGGGAACGAGGGAGGAATTTTCTTTAAAAAGAACAAAATAAAAAAAACGGGGTTGTTTTAGAACCTTCCACTCCTTCCACCTGTCTGTATTTTCACAATGAAGAGAATGAGCTGGTAAAGAGATGGCTAAAGGAAAGTATCACACACTCACATCAATTTGCTTTGGGATCTAACTGGTGACTCCATTTACGATAGGCAGAGACAGCGAGGAAAGTAAGGAGACTGCCAAGAAGGGAAATTACTTTTACTTTTTTAAGCAGGCCTAACTGCAGCTAGTTATAAAATTTACCCACTATCACACATGCCACAGAGTAGTTATTGGGCTGTTATAAAAGGAGACCAGGACAAGGAAAAAACGGCAAGGGAATCATTAAAAACCCTAGAATCCTTGTATTTGTTGGAATTCACTGCCAGGCAGAGAGCTACCCAGATTCAGCAAAGCTTCCCTATGTGGGAAAGTATCAGAGCACACGCTTAATGTCAAGCAGGCATGAAGTGCTTTGACTGAGTTGGACTAAGGAGTCAAAATAGGGTTTAGACTGTACAGAGTCAAGTGTCTGGCCTACATAGTGCTAGATTTTTCAGAACAAATCTGGTTGGGACATAGATGCCAAAACTACAGGCCAAAATTTGTCAGGTTTCAAATAAAATTTCCCTATACAAAGTCTATGCAATTCTTAATGCAGTTTGACTCCTTCAAATGCTTCTGTGTTCTGTGATACTAATTAAAACAACCCAATATCAACAGAATGATGCACGTGTTCACTGAAAGACAAATAATGGTGCCAAGGAGTTAAAACCATCTTAGGATTTAGCTAATAAACCAGAGTCACAATCATCTAAGACATAACAGCAGAGGAATAGCACTAGATCAGGGATGGGCAATAATTTTTCCAGGGGGGCCACTTCATTAACTTTGGTTCATGGTCACAGGCCGGCTCCACTTTCCACCCCGGAAGGGACAGGGCCATGAGCAGTTCCCTCTAGGCACCACACGTCCCTTGTGGGGGAAGGAGACTTCACGCACTCCCCTGGCTAATTGGGACCTGGGGGCAGGGGAGTGTGTGAAGTCATTTGCTGTTCAAAATGGCTGGTGACTCCCTCTAGGTGCCATGCACCCCTGGCGGGGAAAGAGAGCCACCAGCCACTTTGAAGAGTGAATGACTTTGCACACTCCCTCACCCCCAGATCTCAGATTGGCCTAGGGGCTGGAGATTGGCAGGAGGGCGGGATCAAATGGCTTGGCAGGCCGGATTTGGCCCGCAGGCTGCATCTTGCCCACCCCTGCACTAGATGCTCCTCATCCATGTGCCACAAAAATGTAGCCTGCTTTGTAGCTAAAATGTGGTGCCAGTGTAATCCTCTGTCATTGCTAATGTGGTGACAAGGCTTTGCTAAAGGGTGGGAGAAAGAAGGCTAATGTGGGCTGCTGATGCACCTTGTTAGAAAGGAGGAGGAGGAAGGGTTTCTCATTTGGCTGAAGAGGGATGCCATTCTGGTGGGGAGTTTAGCCTGTCTGATGGGTAGGCAGGAAGTGGAAGTTGAGCACAAACAGAAGCTGACTTGCAGTTTATAGGGTCTTCAGCATTTAAGGGATTGTGATGATTTTGATTCAGGAACAGATGCTCCCTGGTTGCCAGCAGCCGTTCCTCTGCCCTCAGAGGCATAGAGCAGAGGGGCAGCATTTAAGCAGGGGGTGACAAAAGTAGCAGCAATCACAGATGGCTACGTAGAAGAGGATGTAAGCCCATGGCTGGTATAAAGAGCCAGAAAAGGCAGCAGCAGTAGGGGCCTAAGGCTTTCATGTACAAGGGAGGCACTGAAGAGATGCAGCACCATCTGTCATGTCCACACTGCAGGAGAAGTCAGACATGAGAGGGAAACACTCTTAAAAGTTGAGGCAACATTAAACATGGTAGTCACAAGCATTAGCCAGACTGAACTGGTCAAGACAGGATGAGACAATCCAAAATAATCGCACTGCTGAGATTGAATGCCTCTGACCTTGAGCAAAGTAGGAGATGTAGTGGTCATTAAGAAAGCATCTCCCATCAGTTTAATGACTGGGTGCATACTAAACACTGCCAGCAAATGAAACTGGACATTGCTGATGCAGAAAAAAAGTCCTAAAAAATCCCTTATGAATGGGTGGAAAATTGCATGTCATTGTAGATCCCCTACACCACAAACTGAAGGTTAATGGCTCTGCATTTGTGTTTGAAAGATGCCAGCCACAGCAAAGGGAGGAAAGTATGCACGGGTCAGTAATATTTTCTACAGTGAGTAGTTTATTTTTGATTCTGCCCATCTAGAGAGGCCTCAGAGACCTGATGTTCAGTACTTTCTGCAAACAAGGCCTCTTTTCAGGTGTCTGAGTTGAGAATGTAAATAGAGGTACACCCAAAATCACTAGTCCCTTCCAAAATCCTGGCTTCCATGCCCAGCAAATCTGAAGAGTGAACAGCAGGATTTATCCCATTTCTGCCCCAATCTCCCTTCAAAATGAACACCTCTGTTCTCTGATATCTGAAATTGCAGGATTGTATAGGCCAAAGTTTAAAGCATCTTTCTCTCAAAGTGCAACTTGGCAGTGGTGGATGGATGCAAATGGTTAGAAAGAGAGAAGCAGGTTACAAGGAAAAAAACATCCCTATAAAAACAAACAGGTTATTCCCTGGGCCTAAATAACATGCCTTTGTAGAAGAGCGATGACTGGAATTTCACATGTGCCTATCAGAATTATGTGTCCAATTCCCCCTGTAAATAGGATGTTTGACTCCCTGAAAAATCATGTCCATATTATGTTTCCATGCAGCAAGCCCTGTGAATGGTGGCTTTCAGAGCTAGAAAGTAGCTAGCTCAATTGGATACATTTCACAATTCCAACAGAGAACTCTCTCACCCCAGAAAGAGGCTAAATTGCAGCTGAGTTTAAACTGTCTGACTATGGCAGATAAAACAAAGCACTCCTGCATCTAGACTCTGGCAGTGAAGTGCTGGGGCTGCCATACGGCATGGGAGTCTGGGAATAGCAGAAATAAAAATGATAGATGAAGGGGAGGGACCAAAAACAAAGGAGCCTATACTGGACCAACTGGAAGATGGGATGGGCAAAGAATGGCAACACTTAACAAATGCATCAGATCTAACTGTGGAAGGTATTTGAAACTGGGTGTGCATGGCGCAACATGGACAGAGGTCCTACCCACTAGCAGGTGCAATACTTAGCGCAAGATGAAGTCCTACCCCAGCATGCGCTAAGAGGTCATTATTCTCCTATAGGTGCAACATCTGGCATGAGACAAGCAGAGGTCCTACTCCCCATGGTTGGAACAAGTATAAGTCTGAACCCCCCAATGGGTGCAATGCAGATAAAGGTTCTACTCAGAAGAGGGGCACCTGATAAGATGAAGACAAAGAACTTTACCACAACAACTACTCTGAGACAAAGGAGTTTTAAAGTCCCGTCGACTCCAGGTGGGCCCCACCAGGATCCCCAAAGTGAAGATGCCAACACACCTCATTGAGGTGAAAGGTGTCCTCCTACTCCCTGGCTCAGAATGGAAAGCCATGCTCTGAGGAAGGGCAAAAGACATCTACTGCAAAAAGGAACTTGCTGCTGTTCCTACTGAAAGGGTTTGGATTTGGTATAAATAGAGGCTGGAACTCAAGCAGTGAGTCACTGGCCTGCCCTAGGTGTATGGGAGACGAGAACTGTCCTTCCCCATGGAGTAGGATGGGACTTCTGTGAGTAGCTTAAGAATAAAAAGGAGTCACAGACTCCATGACCATTTCTTATCCTTGAGAAGAAAGAAAAAGTTATAGAGAAGCCTTAAAAAAAAAATCACAAGATTCAGACTGTTCCTACCACTGACTGCTTTCTACAACCTCCCTTCCATTAAGTCAATAGACCATGGCTGGTCCTACATTATGGATCCTTTATGCTAACCTGATTCTCAACATGTTTCCAGCAGAGCACTAAGTTATGTGACTTGTTTCAGCCAGCACTGGTGTGGAGAAAGCCCTTCTCCACCCTCCCCTCCTTGGGTTATCCTCAGCCAGAAAGATTTTGTGCTTCCTAGTACATGCCACCCACATATTGTAAAGCGTATACAGACATTAGCTGGGTCAGTACAATCCTGATGTTACAGATGAGGAAACTGAGGCACAGAGAAGGAAAATGACTTGACTGGAGTGTCTGCACAAGTTTTCAACTTCGACACATGCGCTAACAGTGCAGAGCAGCCACTGCAGAGAGAATAGGGCCCTCACATGAGATGTGACTATTACTGATCACACACAGTCAGTACAATCAAGTAAGCCCATTACTACTGCTAGCTCCCTCAGCCTTGCAGAGCTCCCAGGTCTGCTTTGCTTCAGTGGAAAGCACACTTGAGTTAGAACACAAAAAAGCAACAGGACTGTGGCATGACAGCCTCAGACTGAGAGCCACTGCTCTTCTACACTCAATCCCTGATTGCTACATGTAATTGGAAGGCCATGGGCATTTCAGCTGAGCCACAAATGTTCCCAATGCACTGGTCTTACAATCCATTTCTATTTCTTTTTAGTACTTGGTACCAACTGCAGGGAAACAAAAACACAAAACAGACTCTCCTTGCCCTAGCAAAGAAAGTGAAAGCAGTTTTGCTCACAAAGTTGTTGGGGTGTGTTTTTTCATCCATCTTAAGATCCCAAAAGTTACAGGCTGTAACTTACATTTTACAGCCAGGAAGAGCTGGAAATTGCCCATCAATACCTGAGCATGACTCTCTGCATTTCTTCTGCAGAAGCCATCACCATTAAGGTGTTACAGGTGTTACATGGAACCCTGAACTTGGGACCCATGAGGGTTGAGTGAAGCATAAAAACATTCTCAAAGGTTCTAAGATATGCCTGGGTTATTTTTGGCTCAGAATCTTGTATTTGCATTGTAATTGGTTCTAAAGCTCTATGGAGCATCTTGGGAAAGAACAATGTTAATCCTCAGATGGTATATGCAGGGATTGAGACGTGGGTAATAAAGCCATGTCATTGCTCTTGCTCCAAACCATTTACATCTCGTAGGTTGAATGAAGGAGTATTGGGGGAGAGAGAAGCTACTGGCTCACTGTCCTCATTGCATGCCCCCGCCGCATCCTTAACCTATGCTTTGAAGTTGTTTTCATTTAGTGTCCTCAGATTCACACCTCTGGTGCTTCCTTTCTGAGGTCATAGCACTAGGTCCAAGAGCTGGATAGGACTTTGATTTCTAGTGCCTCCTGCACAGAGGAGAGCAATTTCATCCACACTCCGGAACGTGGTCTAAGTCTCTTGACTGAGAGGCAGGCAGTGGCCTATCTTAAGGAGTATGTGAGGATGGGGATGGCAGGGAAGGAAGATGAAGGTATGTGTTGTGAGAAGGACTACACAGAGGTGGTTCAAACTCAGTGGCAGCAGCCTCCACAGTGGCTGCCCGAGTGAGAGTGCTGGCTCTCACCAAATTTAGTTCTTCGGCTGAGGATCTCATAGGAGCAGTCATCCCCACAGCAGCCAGACATGCTAGGCGAGGTGTCATCAATTTCAAACCTGCAGAGGTACAATACAAAGAGAGAGAGAAGCTACCTCCCAGCACCTAGGAATTTAGGAAACAACTCATGTTAGAGACTGCTTAACATTAGTTACTTTCAGTTAGCATTAGGGATCTTGCCCTGACCTCTGCCAATGGTGCACTTATTGGGTTATCTAGACCCATTGCACTCTTCTCTACATTAGCCTCAATTCACAAAAAGGAATCAGAGTATAGATTTCTGCCTACTTCTGCATTTGATGGATTGTAAAGGTGAGGTCCTGCACTCATAATGCCCTGGTACAGTCTATTCTCAATTATCCAAATAGCATGGGAACACAGATTTTGTTTGGCTAATCAAGAGCCATTCAGCAGAAGGCTGGGAACTAGGGATATGAATAGCTAACCAGTAAGCATTACCCTTACGGGGTGATGCATACCAGTTACGATTAACCGGTATCGTATTAACCAGCCCCCCATCCATCCCTGTGGGCAGGGGTCACTTCAGCCCAGCCAGTCCACCATGCCATGTTACAGGCTGCTCCAGATCAGCTGGGCTGGAACTTCCCCCTGCCTGACCCATTTAAGTGGTTAACTGGTTAAACATTTTCTTTAACTGGTTAACTGATTAAATGGCATTTTACATCCCTACTGGCAACTCCTCCCACACTGGGAATTCCTCCTTCTCAGCGTTCTGGCTGGGGGGGGAGTGTCTCTGCTCTAGTCCACAGTTCTGGCTGGGGGGGGGTCTCTGCTCTAGAGCTGCACAGGACTACCTGCACTGCTGCATGACCAGTGATCTTGGATCCGTATAAGCACAAAAAGAGGAAGGGGAGACAGGGAAGAGACCCCATCCAGCCAGGACTCTGCTCTTTCCACCAGGACCACAGCAGCTTCTTGCACCTGCAGAGATCATGTGCCCAAAGACCCTATGGCAGTGCAGGAAACCCCCTGAAGCTCTGCTGTCAATCACTCAAGGGATAGTGGTACTGGAGAAGGCTCCTTGTGCTGTCATAGGAGCCATTCAGCAGCAGGGTGGCCTCAAACTGGCTGGGCACGCCTCCCCCTCCTCGCAGTCTTAGCCAGGGATCTCTGCTCTCTTATATGAGCCTTGCAATATCTAAATCCTCTCCTTGTCCTCCAGCATGGCATACACAATGGGGAATGAAAAGTGATGGAGAAGAGCAAAACACTGTTGCTAAATCTGAAGTGATATCAAACACATCATCCAAAAAGATGCATTTGAGTGTGGCTGCTTCCCATTTTAGTTGGCAAATGTGTTTCTTCCCCTCTCACTTTTTTCTCTAGGCAAGAATTAGCTATGAGATCCAAGAACCACTCTAAAGACAATATAGTTTTAGACAGTATGACCCAACAGAAAGAGCACAGGACTGGAGGATGGGAGAGACTGGATCTATTCTCAAGTCATTTTCCCTCTTGGTTCATCTGTAAAACAGGGGGTCATGGTTAAGTATGAGCTTTGTGGATTAAATGTACTAGAGAGTCAGTAGCTAAAATAATCCTCCTCTTCACTACAGGGACAATAAAAAGAAAGCTCAACTGACAAGGGAGCAAGCGTTGGCTATAGCTTATGCAATTCAGTTCCAATGGAGCTACTTCTGTCACTTGGGCTGGGAGGTAGCTTGCAAGAAGGGCTGCTAGTAAGCAAGGGAAGCAGAGAGACTTGAAAACCCACCTCTCTATGCTGCCTTTAAGTAGTGAGCAGATGGCCAGGTCCTCGTGCACCCGTCCTTATCACCACCACCCATTCCCTTCCATCCTAGTCTACCGTCCCCACGGCCTCTCCCCTTTAGCGTTACGTTGCCATAGCACTGAAAGACAGTTGTGTGAACAACGTGTTACAAATGGAAATGACGGAGCAGTCAGTGTCCATATTAAATAAATAACAGGCCATCCCATCTGCCTCCCCCATGGAAAGCAGGAAAGCCAAAGTTAGGGTAAGTTCCTTACTGTAATGCTTCTCTGAAGAACTGATAGGCCCCATGATTGTGTTTAAATACTGTTAGCATGACTTTCTTCATCTGTGTGCTGAAAGGCAAGAGAAAGGCACAACCGTCAGAGTCAAAGGAATAATACAAAAGAAATCTAAGGGATACTGACACCTAAGGATCCTGAGGTGACCTGGAAGCCTCCAGGCAGCTGCCAGCCCTCCCCTCCCCCCATGGGAAGCTTAGAACACAGCCCATCTGAGATTGGGTAGCCAAATGGGCACAGTCAACCTGGAAGCAGGGAGCCAAGTGGGCACAATTCAGCTCAGAGCTTGGAGCCCAGGCAGCAACTGTATTTGGAGAGCTTGACTGGGGGGGGGGGGGGTCATGTGGCTCTGAGTGGGGCGGACACAGTCTTGGTTGGGAGTAGGGAGCCTATGGGACAGTTGGACCCCACCTGCTCCAGGGGTGACAGCCCAGCTTTCTTGTCAATTTCATGACTCCATGGTAGAGATGTGAAGTTGACAAGAGAGCCAACTCCTGATATAAGTATCAGTGTCCACACAGACATTGCATCACTCTAGCAACACCTCATAAGCCCTGTGCTTTTTGTGGAGATGGAGTTGTCAGTGTAGTTGGGTACTTATATCAGCAGCAATAAGGTGGCAGTGTGTACCCTGACATAATTAGGTCAATGTAAGCTGCTTTATGTCAACTAATCACTATAGTGAAGACCAAGCCTTAGTCACTTTTAATCTTATATTTCTGTCAGTTCCACTTCCAGGTTTCCAGGTCTTGGCACCATTCCACTGGGTTGAGATTGGGCTTCAAATGCAGCAAAGCAACATTTCAGGAACTGACTTGTTAACACTTATATGTCTGCTGAACTTTGCACATGAAAGTTGTCTTGTTGACTTCAGCAGGACAACTCAAAGACAAGACATAGCTAAGGCATGGTCTACACTTAAAAGTTTTAGATAATAAGAACCAAAAAAGTGCCACCGTAGCTTAACAACCAAGTAAAAGAAGCAGAGAGAGATAAATAGGCATAGTTTAAAGAGTGGAAGTTAAATCCTGGTGAGGAAAATTGGAGCAGAAACTCTATCAAAGTGTAAGAATATAATTAGGAAGGCCAAAAAGGAATCTGAAGAAGAGCTAGCCAAAAACTCAAAAAGTAATAGCAATTTTTTTAAGTATATCAGAAGCAGGAAGCCTGCTAAACTAGTGGGATGCTAAAGGAGCACTCAAGGATGATAAGGTAATTGTGGAGAAACTAAATGAATTCTTTGCAGCGATCTTCACTGCTGAAGATGTGAGGGAGATTCCCAAACCCAAAGCTTTTTTTTTTTTTTAGGTAACAAATCTGAGGAACTGTCCCAGAGGGTACATCTACACTTGCCGCCTAGTTCGAACTAGGGAGGCAAATGAAGGCAACCGAAGTTGCTAATGAAGTGCGGGATTTAAATATCCCGTGCTTGATTAGCATAGTCTTAGCCGGTCGCCATTTTGGAAATTGACTAGCCTGATTTAACTTGCCACGTATAGACGCAATACTCCGAGAAAAACCCTTTAACTAGAATTAACTGGTAGTACCTTAATTAATTAACCGGTACTTAATTAATTAATTAATTAATTAACTGGTAGTACCAGTTAATTCGAGTTACGGGATTTTTCCTTGGAGTACCACGTCTATACGCGGCAAGTTAAATCAGGCTAGTCAACTTCCAAAACGGCAACTGGCCGCAACAATGCTAATCAAGCGCGGGATATTTAAATCCCGCGCTTCATTAGCAACTTCAGTCACCTTCATTTGCCTCTCCAGTTCGAAATAGGGGGTAAGTGTAGACGTACCCAGACTGAAGTGTCATTAGAGGTTTTGGAACAAACTGATAAACTAAACAGTAATAAGTCATGAGGACCAGATGGCATTCACCCAAGAGTTCTGAAAGACTTCAAATGTGAAACTGCAAAACTACTAACTACGATCTGTAACCTATCCTTTAAATCATCTTCTGTACCAAATGACTGAAGGATAGTTAACATGAGCCAATTTTTTAAGAGAGCTTTAGAAATGGTCTTGTCAATTACGTGCTGATAAGTCTAACTTCAATACTGGGCAAAATGGGTGAACAGTCAGACACACAGATGAACATAATTTGTTGGGGAAAAGTCAACATGGTTTCTGTAAAGGAAAATCATGCCTCACCAATCTACTAGAATTCTTTGAGGGGAGTCAACAAGTGTGTAGACAATAGGGTTCCAGTGGACATAGCGTACTTAGATTTCCAGAAAGCCTTTGATAAAGTAAGCAAAGTAAGCAGTCATGGGATAAGAGGGAAGGTCCTCTTATGGATTGATAACTGGTTAAAAGATAGGAAACAAAGGGTAGGCAACAAAGAGTAGCCAGAAGCTAGCAGCCAGGGCAGAGCACAGGCACAGGCACAGGCACCACAGCACATCCCTGACCCCACCCATTGGAGGAGCCGGTGGTGGGGGCCAGACACTGCAGCTCCCTTCCCCCCAGGAAGAGCCAATGGGGCCATAGCTGTGGAGCTGTCCTTGCCACTGCAGGCGGCCCTAGTGAGCCCCCTGACTTTCTAGCCCCCTGCCCTGATTTCTGCACTCCTACCGCTTGTCCTGACTCCTGCGCCCTCCACTACCTGCCCTGGGCTCCCCAAAGCCTGCCCTAATTTCTGCACCCTGCACACCGCCAGCCCCCTGCCCTGAAGGACCCGAGCAACACCAAGAAAATCTTCTAGTGCATAATCACAGGGGAACACTCTGTCTTGGGCAGCTATTTATTATAACAGGTTGGGAAGTGATTTTCACCAATATATTATTAAACCACTACAATCCCTAATGTGGACAGATGCAGTTATAGCAGTATAAAGTTGTGTTAAACATTCCCTTGCTCAAATGGGAATAGTTGTACTGGTATAAGCACTTTTAAACCAATGTTACTGAATCCACACTAGGAGGGTTACATCACTTTAATTACACTAGTATAGTTAATGCCAAGCAACTTGTGTATGTAACCAAGGCATTATGTGTTTGCAAGACATGGATCTCAGACTACAAATGTTATTTATACAGCTGAACACACTCTGACAACACATGATTTGTTCATTGAACCGTTTTTCCTAATATTTGGTTTCACACTTTTTTTTTTTTAATTGTGAGGGTGATTAACTTTGGAACACGTTACCAAGGGAAGTGGTGGATTCTCCATCTCTTAACAGATTCAAGACTAGCTGCCTTTCTGGAAGAAGTTTCGGGCTCAATGTAACTGGTTGAAATGCTCCAGCCTGTGCTAGGGATGTTAGCGTGTAGTCGTTTACACAATTAACCGATAAGCCTGGGCTCATCGCTTAATCCTAACAACTACACACAACCCCTTCCCTTGCTGCCTCTGTATCAGAAGCAGCAGCCTCTGATAGAAAGGCAGCAGGCACAAGGGGGACAGGCAGGAGCTGGTACACGGAGGAAGCCAGATTTCAAGCCCGCTCCCTGTGTGTACTGACTTCCATGCAGTCGCCTCCCCTGTCCCGCACTGCTGCCTCTATATCAGAAGCAGCAGAGTGGGGTGTGGATGGGGAGAGACAGGCAGAAGCGGATACGCATGGGAAGCTAGTTTTTAAGCCAGCTCTCCGCATGTGCTGGCTCCTGTGGAGTCACCTACCCCTGCTTGCTGCCTCCTACAGAGACAGCAGTGCAGGAGAGGCAGGCGGGAGCCAGTGCTCGGGGGCAGGGGGGGAGCGGTTATAGCTGTCCCGGTCTCATGTTTTATTCTTGTTCTGCCTTTCTCCATAATGCTAAAGGAACTTTTGGTATCCCACATGTTCCCCTTAATCTTCTTTTTGACAAATAGACACTTTAAACTGAAGGCTATGAAAATGACAATTATTTCAAGTTAGACTTTACATGCCATGTAGAACTGTAACTCACCTGTTCGCCATGAGTTGCAGAATCTGTATGAGAAACTTGCCAAGACCTTTTCTTCTGACTTTGCTTTCCAACTGCACTTCATAGCTGGGAAGAAAGTGGAAGGGGGGAGTAAATAATACTTTGTAACATGAAGTTTTAAGATCTTATATATGCGTTCAGAAAATGTGCAGGCATCACACTAGCAATGTTTATGCATAACCATACATACGTGTACTGCTCAAATTCTTCACATCTTTGTTCTGCAGACATTAGAAGATGCAAAACAACATAACTTGCCTCCTAACACAGAAAAAATTCCCCATTTAATTTACAATACAGTTCACAATTGCCCTCCATGCACTCATTCCAGCTGATCTCATCATCCCACTCCCATCGCTGTTGGGGTGAGACCAGCTTTTCTATAACTCTGTACTTCACTGAATTTCCATCTCATCAAGTACCTGAGCCAGAAGTCTCTCCTGAATGTTAAACCAGCCTTGCAGCCCACCTCAGGCAGCAGCCGTATTTTGTAGTTTGTGGCACACTGAGGGGAAGGTCAGCAAATTGCCAAAATTAGAAGCCAGATTTCCCAACTCTTAGTTCTATGTCTAAGACAGTGATACTCTGTCCTCAGTGGTTCAGGAGCTAAATCAGTGAGTAACATTACCCAAAAGAACTACAATAGTGTGAATTCATTATTTAATTTATTATAGTACTATATATGCATACTAGAGGATTTACCCAGTGTTGCACAGTTCCTTAACTCAATTAATTTTGTTTTTCTTCACTGAAATCATTGTTCTGGGGTAGGGATGTAAAATCCCCTTTAATCAATTAACTACTTAAATGAGGGCAGCAGGGGGCTGGCAGGGCTGGAGCATCCTCTCACTGTGGGCGGCAGCTTCTCTGGTTGGGCTGGAGTGTCTTCTGCCCATGGTGTGGTGGGCTGCTCCAGCCAGCTGGGCCCCTGTTAACCAGTTAACCACTGACATCCCTATTCTGAGGTGAGCCTGGGATGAAGGGGTTCAATATGCAGGTTGCCCCAGGGAGAGATGACTATCCCAACTGTCACTCACTGCAGAAGCTTACGGACAGATGACAAGTGCCTCTCCATGGCTGCAGCAAAGGGCACAGCCGTGGAAGGGATGAATGTCGCCCAGCTGCACCACGTCCAAGTTTGTCTGCCCCTTGTGGTCCCTAGCTAGAGTGGGGAATGCAGCAAGTTCTGCACTTTTCCCTCACTCCCTGATGAAAGAGAACAGCCAACAATGTTCCCATATGAACTGGGGGGAAGATAAGCTTCAGCCCCCCTCCACCCTCCCTAAAGGGCACCTGTGGGAGACTTGGGGCTGCAGCAGTCCTGAACTGGGGGATGGGAAGGGCAGGCGGGCACCCCCAGCCAGCGCATTTCACCTACCTGGTGATTCTGTCTCTTTTCTGTATGGTTTTATGGGAAGCAATCCCTCTCCAGGCACATCCCATTTTCCTGGCACAACTAAACCCTTATCTTGTTTTAAGTGAACATAAGAGGAAGCTGTATACTGAAGTTGGTGGTCCTAACTTTTACTGTTTAGGAATTCTTGAACAGACAGAATCTCTCAATGGTATATTTAAACAGTATGACAGAGGGAATGTTTAGGTTTTTATATGACAGAGGGAATGTTTAGGTTTTTATATCTATTATATATTTGAGTGTCTATCTGTGTTTGTCTCTGTTCAAAATCTCCTCCTAAACTGTAAGAACTGGGACCACCAAATTCAGAATACAACTTCCTCTTATCATAACTTAAAGCAAGGCAAGGGTTTGGTTGTGCAAGGAAAATGGGATTACTTCACATAAAAAAAAATAAAGAAGAGAGAGAGAATCACCAGGCAGGTGCAAGGGCTGGCTGAAGGTGAGCTCCTTCCTCTCCAGGACTTCCCCACACCCAAACCTCCCACCCCTTAGATTCGTATGGGGACATTGCTTCCTGTTCCCCTTCGTCAGGGAGAAAGGGAAAAGTGCACAATTTTCTGCATTCCTCACTCTGGCTGGGGAGCACAGGAGGAAGATAAACTGTGCGGAGCAGCTGCCCAGGCCGACGGGGCCAAGTGCCGCATGCAGGGTGGCTGCTCCTACAACTGCATTCTCATCCCTCCCCACTCGGCAAGAGCCTCCTCTGGCCTCCAGCTGCTCCCAGTCAGCAGATACACACATTATTATTATGTATTATTAAGTGCATAGGAAAATATGAATGTGTCAGCACGGTCAGACCTGTTAATACTGCCTATCTAATTCTGGTGCAATTGAGGCAAAAGGTTTGGACTGGAGAATATCCTTTAACAAGTATTAGCAACTATTTTATTGTTTTTTTTAAATGTGTGTATGCAGCAGTTTTTTAAATTCTTGTTAACCATCATGTTCCCCTTCTTTTGATTTGCCTGCTATACCATGGGCTAAAATTACCGTAATGAATACACAAATATAAAAATTAATTAATTACCATAATGAATATACAAATATTTCCGTGCCGGTCCGCCAATGATTTTTTAACGAATTTGCCAGTCCACGGTATAATAAAAGTTGGGAACCACTGATCTAGCTGACAGGGCACTGCACTGGAAATCAGATAGAGAGAGCAGTCTACTTCTGGCTTTGGCACTGACATGCCTCTTCTCCCTGCTCCCTCTCTAGGTTGTTCTAGACAAGAGATCATGCTGTGTCAAATCACTTCCCTACTCTCTCTCTCTCTGTTTAAAGGAGATGAGCAGAAGGCAACGCTTGTTCCTAAAACAAAGAGAGCAGGTGCTTGGACACATACCAGTACAGGACTTCATCCCCACACTCCACGTCAAAGCGGAAGTGTGAGAATGCTACGGGGACAGAGCTATCTTCCCAAGCGATCAGATACCAAGCTCTGTCGTCTGTCATCTCCTCCCGCTTCTCACGGTCTTTCCAGCCCCATTCACTCTGCTCATACCTGCAGACAGGGAGAAGAGGAACAATAGCATTCAATGCTCCTTCTGTAGAAAGCATGATGGGTTTCAGCACTCTGGTCCCCTTGCTGCTTGCGTACACTGTTCTCAAGATCTCTACTGATGTCCCCTTCTAGCTACGGAAACCCAGATGAGAAGGTTCATAGGTTTCAAGGCCAGAGGAACCATTATGATCATCTAGGGCACTTCTAGACAAATGCTTACTGCAAGACAATTTGGGGTGCAAATATACAGCACTCCAGCAGGCCACACCCTACATATCTGTGCAGACTCTACTACTGCACACTAAAAAGTTTCCTAGTGCATTTTGATCTACTTCTGTTTCAAACTGCATTATTCAAAGCACACTAGGGAACTTTTAGTGCACTGCAGCATACTGGAGTGCTATAGATTTACACTTTTGTTTGCCTTGTTCATCTAGATATACCCATAGCCAGACTTCCTGCATAACAAAGGGTAGAGAATCTCACCCACAGATTCCCACACCTAGCAAGGTTAAGAATGTATAATTTTTAGTAAGAGACATGTGATCTTAATCTGAAAAATCCAAGTGATGGAGAATCCACAATATCACTATGTTATTTTGATGGTTAATCATGCTCATTCACAGTTTTAATCTCCCTTGTTGCCTTTCCCCCTGAGATAATACTGTTAAAAATATAATGGGCTTGCTATTCTGATGTCCCTGTAAACCTCATCGTATGAGAGTTAAGGAATGTTTCGGAATAGTGATTTATTTTGAAATTACCTCGAAATAAGCTACACAATTTGCATAGCGCAAATTGCGTAGTTTATTTCAAGGTAAGGGTGTTGTGTAGATGCATCCAAAGGGACTACGATTGGTCATTTAGTCCAGTCAGAATTCAGTCGAATGAAAGGAAGGACATCTGCCCCCATGCAAAGTTGATCAGAACAATACAACAAGCACAGCCTGTGGGACCTGAAGCTATTTTACAATGGCCTAGGAAAGCATCTGCCAGGATGTGTGCATTGTGGAAGGGGACAGGACTTCTTCACTATATCCCCAAGGTCTGGTGTTCAGTTCTCATTGGTAGCCTTGAAGTTGGGGAGGTTCTACTTCAGTATCTGTGGCTGCCAGAGAGCCCTCAGAAATCTTTTCAGCACCAGTTTGCCCCAGGAACAGGGTCCCCATTTTGTCTTGGGACTTACAGAGTTTGCATATTTGTTTTGGTTAGTTCGAAAGCCCAGTCGACTGTAGCCTGGTTCATGCCCGACACTCTTTTACACTCGATGGAAACGTTTAAACTGTGGAGAGAGAGATGGGAAAGCAGCACTTAGCACCAGGCAAGCACCAAGATACTCAAGCAATTTCAGCTTGTTTTTAAGCTGGCTGGTCAGACTGAACCAGGGATCTCCAGAGTTCAAAGCATGAGCTATTACAACTTGAGCTCAAAACCAAAAGCTTCCTAGCTAGGGCTATAGCAGACACCCCTCTGTGCAGATTAGGCATACAAAAGGATCTGTAAAACATGCGCACCAGTGGGTCACACTATACAGGAAAGCCTACTCAGCCAGAGATGATGAAGAGGACATTTGTATCCTGACCACAGCTTTACACACAAGCAAGAGACGTTTCTGTTGAATGTATATATGTAAAAGCACCCAGACACTGTACTATCCCAGCACCAGGAATTCAGCCTACCATTATGAGTATGAAGATGACAAAAAAGAGCCAGGCAGACAGAGGCTGGCCTCATGCTGGGATTCAGGAGACTGAAGGTCAATTGCCAGTTCTATGGCAGACTTCCTGTGAGACCTTGGCCAAGTCACTGAACTTTTCTGGGCCTCAGTTCCTCCCGTCATAATGTGGGAAGAATAATCCTTCCTTTGGCTATTTAGACTGGAAGCTCTTTAGGATACAGATTGTATCATCTCATGGGGTCCATGCTGACCCCATCCTTCATTTGGGGCCTTACAGGACTAACATACAACTAGTAATTAATGTCCCAACATATCCACTGCCTAGTTGAATCTACTTCTTCCCACAACTGAAACCAAATTCTCTCTCTCTATGCTGTAACCTCATCTTTCAGAGAAAATGATGGGCATTAGCAGACAAGACAAATACTTTGTGTTATATTTTCCTTCACAACCTGTTCTAGCATCAATAGTGACTTTATCTTCCCCTCACTACCTCAAAGTTGCTCAAAAAGCTTTATTTTTAGTAGCTATATTATGGTAGGATCTAAAGTCCACATTCATACAACTGCAACTAGGATGGGGGAGCCTTGTTGTGCCAGGTGCGGCACAGGCCCATGGTAAGAGAGCCTCTGCCCTGAAGAGCTCGCAGTATAAACAGCTAAAGTGTGGGGAAGGGAAACATGAGGTACATATCATAGAAGGGACTTTCCTGAGGTCAGACAACAGGACAGTGGCAAATCTGGAATTAAAGTTCAGTTGGTCCCAGTGCATTGCCTTAGCCACTGGACCACGCTGTTGTGAAGGAGTAAGTAAGGAGCTCACCCATTCCTGTCGTATTTCTTGAACACTGGGAAGGCTTCTAAGGGGTCTCCAAGCTACAGGGGGGAAAAAAAAAAAAAGAAATCACACCATAGAAATTGAAATGTTAATGCATGTGAAGCAGTCAAACTACAGAATGATGTTGGGTGAATACAGGGTGTCTGCCTCTGCTTATGAGTCTCCTCCTTTCATAGCTTTAAGACTCTGTTTTACCATGCTTCCTGAAATGCTCTGAAGGATTGCTAGCCCCCTTGTCTACATGAGGCAATGATGTCTTGAAAGAGGGAAGAGGAAAGGAGATTATAGCTGTTTAGAAAAAACAAGAGAGGAGCTTTGTTCTTTCAACAGATCTATGTTCGACTAGCAATGTAATAGAGTAGTCGATTAAACAATTAACTGATAAGCAGGTGCTTATCGGTTAACGCTATCGGCTACATGCAATCCTCCGTCCCCCACAGCTTTTCAAGTACATTTTGTAGTGGTCTGGCCAACAGGCTGGCTCAGTCTGGATCCTGGCAGCAACCCCTGCTGCAGCTCTACATTAGAAACACTTTAAGAGCCGGTGCGCAGGCAGACTGGCTAAGTCCTGGCTCGTGCCAGGTCCCAGCATCACTCCCCACTGCAGAGTGTTTCTAATGCAGAGCCACAGAAGGGGTAGTTGCCGGGACTTGACTCAAGCTAGGACTGAGCCAACCAGCCTGCCTGCACGCCAGCTCTTAGAGTGCTTCTAATGCACAGCCACAGGGGGTAGGAATTGGGACTGAGTGCTTGCAATGCTAACCCTTACTAATTAATTGTGTAGTGGACAACATTTTTGTCAACTACACAATTAACAAATTACACGCTTCTTAACGTCCCTATGTTCAATCACAACAGCTGAACTGCAGCCAGCACCTGAGAAGTGCTTTTGTGCACCCCACATCAACCCTCCAACAGGCCATAATTCCTCAATCCTGACTTATTTCAAAAGCAGTCAGTCTAGTTACAAGAGGAGCTCTGTGATAGGATGAAGCTGGGGGGCATCAGGGCAGTAGAATAAGCTGCAGAAAGTCAGAAGAAGCTAGTACTTCGCACAGATTATTTGGATTCTTTTCATGCACAGCTATCAGAAATAAATGAGTGAGGGGTCAGTGCCATAGGAAGGAGCAGAACAGTAACTTATTTTGCAGTTAAAATGGTAGCTCGTGGGCTGAATTTATAGGGAGAAGCTCGTTTTCTAGACTGTTAGCTTAGTTTAAAAGTCAAGCTGGAAAGCATTTCTGAGAACCGAGGGCACCACAGTACAGGCACAGGTCAAACAGTCAGCAAGTAGCATATGGCACATCTTGCCCATCTTTGCTTGCAGAATACATGACCACTGCTCCTCTTGCACGTTAGATTCTTTATTGTCTTTGAATACAATCATCATGATGGCTTAACTGCTTGATTTCATACATAGCTTTACTAGAGGTTGGACCCCTACCATTCCATTCCATAGCCAAAACCAAGAATAAACAAGAAAACCACGATTTTCCTATATTCTTCATTTAAGGCCTGAACTACATGTAAAAATTAGAGCAACCTAACTGCATCGATCAGGGCTGAGAAAACTTTTATGACTTGTGTGACATAGTTAGGTCAACCTTGCCCAGGCTGTAGAAACAGCCAAATGGATGGAGTAATTCTTCCATCAAACTAGATACTGCCTCTTGGAGAGGTGAATTAATTACACTGAGGGGAAAATCCCTTTTTGTTGATATAGGAAGATTCTACATTACAGTGGAACTTGTATAGCACCCGTTACCATATTATCTGGGTATCTCACAATCTGTAATGTATTTATTGTCACAATACTCATCGGGCAGAGCAGGGTTACCTAAATTTTACAGGTCATAAAAGCCAGGTCTAGCAAAGACTAACGCAAAGTCTCAGAGGAACCTGGGACACAGAAGGGAATTTAACCAGGGGTTAAGGAGATTAGTTAACATCATAACCATTAGACTGGGGCGGGCAAAATATGGCCAGTGGGCCAGATCTAGCCCACCACAGGCAATATGTGGGGAGTGCATGCAGGGCCACATGAACCTTCCAAGGGGGAAGGGGCCGGCCAGAACCTGGCTCCCCAGGCAGTCCCATCCTCCCACACTCACTGGTGGCGCAGAAGGCACAGGCCAGGTGGGTCAGTCCAAGTGGTACTGCTATCCAGCCGCGTTGCTCTAGGGGAGGGGTAGGACAGCTTGAGCCTCCCCACCACTGCTGGTAAATGTAGGGGTAGGGCCACAGCACAGACACGCAGGGGCTCCCCGCTGCCTTCACGGACCGGATCCAGTGGCTTGGTGGGCTGTATTTTGCCCAGGCCTATACTAGTTCTTGTTTTTTGAAAGTTCTGGGCTTTCAATTTCTGTTTCTTGTTAGACTAAAAAATAACATGTGCAAAGGCAGGCACAAGCTGGATAGGATTGTTTTTGTACTGGGTGTATGTGGTGGTGGACCTTGGCCAAACACATCAAAGGAATTAGTTAAGACACTGTCTTAAAGACACAGAAACAATATACAGGAAAGGATGGGGGCAGCATAGAACGGAAAAGTGAAATGGACTGGAAAGAAAAAGGAAAGACATTATTCAGCAAACACACAGCTTCTTATATTTCCCCACCCTTTTGCCACAGAAAAACAGTCAAGGCTTTTTGGTGCAAGAGACACCCTATCTAGGAATATTTTGAAGAAAGTGGTTCCCTGGGTAAAAAAGGAAAGTGTATCAAGTGTAAGCAGTACAAGGAGAAGATTCAAAGCCTAGCTGCAAGAACGAAACATCATAAGGAAAACTGCTTATTGGGAGAAAATTATGTGGATGAAAATGTGGCTATGGCTGAGTGGATTAACTGGTTAGTAACTTAAATAATTCACTCTGCAATGTATCAGTCTTGAAGACTCTCTCACTTGCCTTGTGATTTGACAAGTACATTCCTAAGCTGTTTGTTAAGTTGGATGTTTCTAGAAAAAATATTAGCTTAGCTAATCCTTATGGCTTGTTTAATTAGTTAACTAAGTTAGAATCTATCACCCAAGTATACAATACAGAATAGGGATGTAACTGTATAGCCGATTAACCGATAAGCAAAAATTTATAGTTTAATGCTATAGGCTACAAGCATTTCCCCCTCCCATTCTGCCAGTAAACATTATAGCAGGCTGGCCAGCAGCCTGGCTCTGTCCAGGCTTGCACTGGATCCAGGACCTACCCCACTGCAGCTCTATATTTAAAGTGTATTAAGAGCCAGGTGGGCAGGCAGCTCGGCTCACACTGAGTCTGGAAACTCAGACCGCCCTCCAACAGGGGCTGCTGCAGAGACTGGCAGCCAGTCTGTGAGGGAAGCTATTTTTTAAAGTGGCTCCCCTCGCAGACCAGCTCCTGCCTGGCATCCCAAGCTGCTGCCTCTGATACAGAGGCCACAGTGCCGAGTGGCAGGGGGCTCCTCGGGAGAGGGAAGGAGCACACTGTCTGCTGGCCCCATCCCCGGATATTATAGTCAAGTAACCAGTAAGAATTAATGAAGTTAACTGACTATTCAATTAACCGATATTTAACATCCCTAATACAGAAAGCTGCCGTAAGAGAAATCTAGAGTTGCCAGTTGCCACCAAGTTTCATTTTCTTATTATATTACACTGTGGCAGGCCCCTCTTGCCCGTCCCCTTTAAGCCTAAGGCCCCCCCCAGCTGGAGTCCACAATGCAGTTTATACCTGGCCCTTTAAGTAAGGCCAA
The DNA here is from genome assembly GCA_030068395.1 of Apalone spinifera. Classification (NCBI taxonomy): domain Eukaryota; kingdom Metazoa; phylum Chordata; order Testudines; family Trionychidae; genus Apalone; species Apalone spinifera. The sequence goes on along the minus strand of JANRFK010004440.1, from coordinate 16,251,190 downwards.
GGCCCTCCGGCCTGAGTCCACAATGCAGTTTGTCGCCGGACCTTTAAGCCAGGTCAAGGCCCTCCGGCCTGAGTCCACAACGCAGTTTATAGCTGGCCCTTTAAGCAAGGCCAAGCCCCTCCGGCCTGAGTCCACCATGCAGTCTGCAGGGTAGTTGCAGGGATACAACCCCAGGTAGGGGAACCCGGGCCCACCCTACTCCACCGGGTCCTGGCCCAGGGCCCTGTGAGCGACCGGGTAGCGGGTCACTCCCTCGGCGGGGCAATCCAACCAAAACGCACCAAGGTTCTCAGGGAGGCTCCCCGCTCCTGCCCTGGGCCACTTCCTACCTGGGTCCCTGGGGCTTCTTCCCTTGTACTTGCCCGGCTCACAGCGGCCTCTGGGCTGGTGTCTCCTTGGCAGACAGTCCCTGGGTCGCACCAGCTCGCCTCTGCGTCCCCTCCGGCCTCTCCTGGAGGCCTTTGCCACCACTGTGCAGGAGCCTCCTTCCTAGCCCCTTCGCCTCCGGCTGTCTTTTTTGACTGAGGCCTTCCCCTGGCTTTTATAGTACGGCTACAGCCTGGGCTTGCCCGGTAGGGCTGCGGGGGGAGGGGCCTCTGTAGCTAGGTAACCCTGGCTGGTCCTTGCTAGTTCAGTGCGGGGCTGCCTTGCCCCGTCACATACACTAGAAGATTTATCCAGTGTTGATCAGGTCCTTAACTCAATTTTTGTTTTTTGGAAAATAAAATGAAAACATACATGCTTCATTTAAATCAGTGGTCTCCAACCCTTTTAAGCACAAGATCATTTTTTGAATTTAAGTGCAATCCAAGATCTACCACAAATATAAATACCCTTGCCTCACCTCCTTCCTTCCCCTTATTCGAGGCCCCGTCCCTGCTCACTCCATCCTCCTTCTCTTGTCTATCCTCATTGACTTTCATCAGGCTGAGGCAGAGGGTTGGGGTTCAGGCTCTGGTCTTGGATAAAGGGATCTGGAGTATGAGGGGTGGCGCCGCGGGATCCAGTGCTCGGGGGGCGGGGGAGGGGGCACTTTCATAGAGGCAGCAGCACCGGGGATAAGGGGTGGCACAGGTTGCACCAGCTTCTGCCTGCCCTACCAGATGCCTCTGTAGGAGGCAGTAAACAGTGGGGCAGGTGGGTCCACGGAGCCAGCATGCACGGAGAGCTGGCTTGAAAGCCGGCTCTCCATGTGTATTGGCTCCTGTTTCCCACTTCACCTTCTGCGTAGGGAGAAGAGGCAGATCCAGTGCTCGTGGGGAGTCAGCTTAAAGCTGCCTCTCCTTGGGCACCGGCTCCTGCCTCCCCCGCCCTTGCTGCCTCTGATACAGAGGCAGCAAGGGGGGGCGAAATGTGAGTCGTCAACAGGAGTATAGCCACTCCCCGAGTGGCGAACGGTCGAGTTACGACCGTTTGCACTTATGACCAAAGGTCCCATGGAGTGGTCGTAAAGGCGTTCCCCTAGTTACGAATGTGACCGGCGCTTACGAACAGCTCAGTCGCGTGTAACTCAATGGGGTCCGAGTTACGAACGGAACGAGTTACGGCCAAGTTCGTAACTCGGAGAGAGGCTGTAATTGATAAGCCCAGGATTGTCAGTTAATTATCTAGTCGTCTACATGTTAACATCCCTATTCCTTACCCCAATCATTTCTGTTGCCCTTTCTGTACCTTTTCCAAACCCAATATATAATTTTTTAAGATGGGGTGACCAAATCTACACACAGTATTCAAGCTATAGGCATACCATGATATTTTAAGAGAGGCAATATGATCTTTTCTGTCTTATTATCTATTCCTTTCCTAATGATTCCCAATATTTTGTTTGTTTTTTAGTCTGCCACTGCACATTGAGATGATGTTTTTAGGGAACTATCCGCAATGATTCCAAGATCTCTTTCTTGAATGATAAATAGCTAATTTAGACCCCATTATTTTTGTATTTATAGTTGGGATGATATTTTTCTACGTGCATTACTTTGCATTTATCAACACTGAATTCAATCCGCCCTTGTGTTTCCCAGTCACCCAGTTTTGTGAGATCCCTTTGTAACTCTTTGCTGTCAGCTTTGGACTTAATTATTTTGAGTAATTTTTAGGGATGTTAGCATATAGTCAAGTAAACGATTAACTGATAAAACTGGTTTTTATCGGTTAATCCTACTGACTACACACACTCCCCCTCCCCCTTGCTGTGGGGAGCGGGAGCCGGTGCCTATGAGGAGATGGCTTTAAGCAGGCTCCCCACAACCACTGACCAGCTCCCCATGCATATTGGCTCTCGTGGACCGACCTGCCCCCTCTTGCTGCCTCCTACGGACAGCCAGTCTGTGCGAGGAGAGGTTTTTAAACTGGCTCCCCTCACGTGGATCGGCTCTCACCTGCTACCCTACGCTGCTGCCTCTGATACAGAGACAGCTGTGTGGGGTGGCAAGGAGATCCCAGGGAGTGGGGCCAGAAGCGCACTGACTGCTGGCCCTACCCTGGGGACTATTAAATAATCATATAACCAATAAGATTTCATGCAATTACATGACTATTCAATTACATTATAACTAACATCTCTGGTACCTGCAAATTTTGCCACCTCGTTATTTACCGCTTTTTCAAGAACATTTATAAATTTAACAGTATTGGTCCAAATTCAAATCCCAACAGCACAACACTAATTGCTACTCTTCCCCCCACCATCTTTTAAGTATCTGACAATGTTTTCATTATGATCTAAGGATCCTACAATTACTTGAATGAGTAGTTTTTTGTTATTCTTAATTATTCACCTCCCTCCCTCTTTTTATAACAAACTCCCTGCCCCAAAAGCAAAGCTGCAAGCAGCTCAAACAAACTCTGTTGCATTTAAGAACTGCCTCTGGAGCCCAGGCATGCAGCTTTAAGCAGACCTCAAGTATAAAATCCAGGGGCTCAAACTGCCCTCCCAGTACCCTCTAAATGGCATCCTTGCCTCATTCCTTGATGCAGATGAACAGACAGCAATGTTCCCATATGAACTGGGGGCTGGAAAAGGAGCTTCAACCCCACTGTCCTCTCTAAAGGGAGCATGTGGGGGGGTGGGAAACTCAAGGCTGGGGCAGTCCTGGATGGGGCTGGGAGTGGGAACACGCCCCCAGTCAGCTCCTTTCACCTGCCTGGTGATTCTCTCTCTTTTCTGTATTGTTTTATGAGAAGCAATTTCATTCCATGCACATCCTATTTTCCCGGTACAACCAAGCCCTTATCTTGCTTTAAGTTATGATAAGAGAAAGCTGTATACCAAATCTGGTAGTCCTAGCTCTTACTGTTTAGGAGGAGTTCTTGAACAGACAGACAAACTTTCTCATGCATATAGATTTAATATTTAGCGGTAGTTAAAATGCATTTATTCAGGTAAACATTTACATGGGATGCGGGCGGTTCCTTAGGAGCCAGTGCTTGCGGACAGCGTGCTTAAAAGCCAGTGTGATTTAGATGTTTCCATTCCAAATGTCTGCTGCTGCATCTGCAGCTTTACACAGGTAATGAATATTATATACCATTTCCAAATTAATGAAACTCAAGTTATCTAAAAAAATTACACAAAGTGTAATTACAACTTAGATGTTGTAAAGTGCTGTAGTTGTAAAATAACATGTTTTAGTGATCAGATTTGCTCCTTTGTTTAAGAAATACTAGAGGGCGGTGCCCCCTGCTCGCCAACTCCCCTCTTTGGGGGTAGGCAACCCTGGCTCTCCCTCAGGCACCGAAGAAGACCAGGTTGAAGTATAGCACCCCTGGCCTGCCCCAGCTCTATCACCTCCATCCAGAGGTTGGGCAGGACCAAAGCTGGCCCAGCTCTCTCCCCTCCAGCCACCGGGGGGCTGTGCTGGGCCAAGGCTGCGGCTGTGCTGGGCCAAGGCTGCGGCTGGCCCCAGGGACAGGGAGGGGGAAAGGGCCACAGCGTCCAGCCCTCTCTCTCTGGCAAGGAGGGGGCATGGTGCATAGCACTCTCCCTCTGGCCGTGAGGGGGGAGGGCCTGCAGCTCCAGCCCCCTGCTGGCCAGGGGCAAGGCCGCACGGCTCCTGTATGCCCCCTCTCCCTGGACCACCAGTGACACCTCACATGTCCTGTGCGCCCCCTCCCCTCACAAGGCTCTGCGGTTCCCGTACATCCCCACTCCAGCGAGGTCGCACAGCTCCTATGCCCCACCTCCTCCCACCCAAGCCCCTGCAGCTCCTGCATCCCCCATCCTTGCACCTGAGCCCCCACAAGGCTATGGAACTCCCCCACACCCCCATGGCTCCTGGACAGCCCCCTTTCTCACCTCCTTCCACTGAAGCCCCTGTGGCTCCTGCATGCTCCCTCCGTCCCCAAGATGCCCCCCCACGGCTCCCAGACGCTCTCTCCCCCTACCACTCCCACACACCCTTTCCCTCCCACCCCCCGAGCCCTCCTAGCCCCCCTCTCCAGCCCCTCCACATCTCTCCTTCCCTGCCCCGGACAGCGGAGGAGCCGCATGGTTCAATTTAAATTCCGGCAGCTGCCCACTCACATGGTGGCTGCTGGACCGACATTCAGGGGCTGGCAGCGTGTGGGGGAGGAGTTAACCTCAGGCCTATGAAGGGGACAAAGTAGGGCAGTCACATGGCTTCTCCCCAGAACACTGGGGAGGGGGGAAGCCGAATGCCCCGGGAGCCACACAACTCCCGCCACGCCAGGCCTCGCTGGGACAGGTCCGATAATGGGGGAGGCTGCATGGCTTGCAGCTCCCATGGAGCATGGAGAAGGGAGGTGAAGTAGTATCAGTGTGAAACTTGATTTAAATCAATTTTTGTTGATGATTTAAATCAGTTATTTAAATCTCCTTGATTTAAATTGATCCACCCTTGCCCAAACCCGCTAGGGAAGACTGGGTCTCAAGTACCAGTCTTTATGTACCCCATTACAAATCTCAAGGCCAGCTAGTTCTCAAATTATAGTGTGGTGAAGTAAATGCTTATGGAGGGGTGGGAGGGCAGAGGAGATACTTACTTTATTGGCTGCTTCTACCTTAGCACATACAGCATCCATGGCAGCCCGTTCTTCCAGTCGCTTCTGTTTCTTCTCCTTGGCTTTACTTGACTTTCTCTGAAACAGAATGACTCAGGGTTACAGTAGGACAACCCTCACCTTGTCTGGAACTCAAGGGCATTACCTATAATGGGCATAAAATTAATCTGCCAATCTGGCCCAAAAGACTACATATCTCAATATGCAATGGTCCAAGAATCATTTGCATTGATCAAGACACATTATTGCACTTGGAGATCTGTAGTCTCTATGGGGCATTAGAGGACAGCTGCACGCAATGCTGCAGAAAGAAGCCAGTGGCTGCTGTCTCCCCATTCCTACATCATGCCAAGTTTTATGACTGAAACAGATCAGATATTGTTCAGCAACACAGTTCTTGTTACTGCAACACAGACCACAGAAATTCAGACTTGGTACTTTAAAAAGCCATTTTATAGCTGCTTCCAATGAAAACTGTTTTATACTAAGGTAGGCTGTTGGGGCTTTTTTTGTTGAACTATCAATGCAAATATTTTATATTAGTTTTATTTCAAAATACTGCCCACAAATGGTTGAGCAGACATCCTTTTCACTAGCAGAGACCCACAGGCATGAAAAACCATAATCTAAGGCTCTGATCCGTGAGAAACAACCAGCTTAATTTTAGGAATTTATCAAATAATTCTACTATTTCCCCAAAGCAGAAGAAATTACTTGTTTATTATAATGTACACAGTTTAGACTTCCTTCATATGTAGTTTAAAGTTTTCCTTTTTTAAATAAAAAACGACCATCTTGTAATATTTATGAAGCACATGCCAGGCACTCTGGGTACTTTCAAGGAAAGCATTATATTGGGATAAGATGAAAACATAGTGGGAAAAAGGTAAGCCCTGCAACACACCTCTACAGAAGCATATTTGCTGTAAAGATTTTCAGAACAAGAGGAGAAAGGCAAACAATGACATCTGGCGGAAGATGAGCTATGCAGTTAGCACAGCTGTTGCTGTACAATCTGTTGGATTTATGGTTGCTTCACAGCCTCGGAATTGCTGCACACACAGCCCTGCATCCTGGCCAGCATTTGCTTTGGAGCTGATCATTCAAATGAAGAAACTGCTTTATGAAACATGTGATCTTGTCTCCCATAGCACTGGTGGTTTGGGGAAATCAATACTGGGAATCTAACTCAGATCACCATCACTTAAGGATCACAATAGTAATTTTACCCTGCTCCCCTATTCACTCTGCTGCAATCATGCTTGGAAATGCTGCCATAAGGCATTTGTTTTCTGCAGTGCTGTAAAGTTTAGCAGGGTCTGCAAGCTACTAAATACTGGTGGGTGTGAGCCTATACTATGCTTAACCTTAATGCTCACATAAAATAATAAACCACCCAAGTTCAAATCAGGACACCATTTCTCCTGACATGTGCCTGGCAAACATGTTCAGTCTGCACATGAACCAAGGGGAAATGAGGCAGGAAAGCTGCCAGGCAGTAAGCTACATAAACACATGGCAGCAGAACCCTCATGCACCTCCTTTGCACAGACCACACTAAAAGTTGTAGTCCTGAAATTGCCTAACCCAAATCCCTGTCACAAAGAAAACCCAAATCCCTTGCATGCACAATTTTATGCTGCCTGACACCAGGGAAAGCAGATATGGATACTTTCTTTGGGGACACTAAAATAGACTGAGTGGAATGAACTTCCTTTCACCCATGATTGATTCAAACTCCTCCCAGTGAATTGAAAGCATGGGCTCACAGCAGACTCGTGTCCTGATTAGCAAACTTCAGCACTTATTTCACTTGATCCATTCTGACTGGGGCCAGTCAGGGCAAGATTGCCAGTAGTTTAATAGATCATTATGGCAAATGGTAAGTTCACCCTTAACTATCCCTTATTTTAGTACTTAAGTTATGGTGAAGTGTACTGTACTTGCATTCTCCACTCTGATTTGGAGACCATCTTTATTCCAATGCAAAGAGGTAACTTTTAATCTCCTTAAAGTGCAGGTTGGCATAGTCTATCTTCTTTCTTCCTGTTCCAAGAACATGGATAGCAGTAGGCAAGCTTTCCACATGGTTTCCTGCCATCATGATACTAGACAAAGAGGGAAATGGCTTAGCTAATCTTCAGCCTCTCAACAAGGAGACCAAGCACCAGTGCTAGAGGTTCTTTTTGTAATGTGAACATTTTCTCACTGGGGACCAAGGAGGAGATCAACAAATCATTCCACGGGGGCCACCAAAAGACCATCAAATGGGAATGACTCAGTTGTTCCTGACCGCAGGCCAGATGGGAACTGGTGACCTAGAAGTAAAAGACTAATTTCCAATCTCATCTGCCATCCAGTTAGTGGAGTGCAAGAAAGAGATTTCCCTTTGGCCAGACACAAATGTTTATTGGGACAAACCACAGGAAAAATAAACACCTGTTTGACACGAAAGAAAAGCAGGCTGGTACCAAAAAAACACCTGGCACCAATTGTTGAGTAAACATCTCAACCATGGAAGGATGCAATTCCAATATGATCTACCACAGATTCAGAAAGACCATGGGCAAGCTTTGTATAGGAAAATCCAGCTTCAATGTTACATAGATGGTTTGGGCCAGCTAGAGTACTGTCTGTTGATGGGCCAGATTAAGGTTACAATCAATATCCTGCACTTAGCTGATGCTTCCAGAAAGCACCAAGCAAAACATACAAGGCATCTATGCAGTACTTAAACTTTAAGATAGCTAAATAAGGAAGCAACACAGCATGCTTACTTGGCTCATGTCACCTATATATCAGGGATCTGGGAAGTGTTACCTCAAATTCTAATACTTTGCAGAAAGGAACATCCACAGCATGGATGATGTACTATTATTGAAAATCCTGCTAATGCTGCAGTGATCTAAATTGACAGGATAGGGTTTGGAGTAGGGGGCTGAAGTTAACTTAGCTTGTTTCTCTCAGAATTACCTATGAGCCTTAAAACCTGCAACTTTCCCAAAGCTGCTTCTACAATCAGCCCTGCTATTGAAGTTTAATGGCATTCTGATAAGGTATCTATAGTCAGATCCAAACATACATCTTGAACACAATTTTAAAATAAAGACTTAATACCTTTTCACCTCAGAAACCATTTACCACATAGAAGAGTGATTTATTTGGAGAGGGGAGGAAGGAATAAACGCTACCCTACTACAAAAATGTGGCCAAAAGAAAAACAAACTGTCCAGCATTTTTAAAGTACTTCTTCTTTTCTCTTCCCAAACCCAGGGCTAGAACCTGAGTCTTGAGTGTGAACTCTACTGTCCCAACACATTACGCCCTACACTTCTACCAAAGCTAGGAATAGAAACCAAGCACCCTGATTTAACTCATGGGCCATGCTTCCCTTCCCAAGAGCTAGGAATACAACTCAGCAGCCCTGACTCCATGCCATCCTCTAGTCTCTAGAACACATGAAGAATTAGTGAACATAGCTCACATGCAGAAGCCTCTTATTCAAATTAAATAACTCAGTCTATTTTTAAGACATCCACACCACTATAAGAAATAAAGGCCAATGAAAATAAAGACTCCAGTGGGCTTCATAAAGTTTATTTTCAGAGATTTCAATTGAAGAGAGTTGGGGGATGTACATATTTTTAAATAGACTCTGGTACCCAAAGTACAACTAGATGCAGGGAAAGAATCAAAATTTAAAATGCTGAACAGATTCCTTGGTTATACACAAAAAAACCCCTCCCCTCATAGAATCAATACCCACAAAAGTTTTCTTCCATAGATATTGATATAGCCTCTTCCCTACAATTTTCACTATACATGTGATTGAGTCCCAGGGAGAGAAAAATCAAAACATTTCAGTTCAGGAGTGTACCTATCATGTCTGAGAGTTTGCTCTTGGAGCTAGGTTACCTGAGCCAGTCTTATTCCCATTCAATACTGCATCTCTGAAGTGGACAGCAAGCAGAAAAAAATACTTTATTGGTTTTAAATAGAGAGATTGCTCTAAAACTTTACCTCTGAATCTGAGTCAAACACAAAAGCCTGTTGCCACTTTTGTGGCAGAATGTATAAGAGCAACTTGACAAAGGAGTATTCTTAAAGCATAGAAATCCATTAATAAACTTATCTTTTTAGCTTGCTCTAAAATATATCTTCCCACTTGCATTAATATTTTTAAACTTAGTTTTTGTACCAGTGTAGCCCTCTCAATTACGGTTGTGATTTTGTTTTACAGGTACATGTGCAGTGTGGACACAATTATATCACAACAAAGGTGCCTTACACCAATATAGCTTATTTCCATTCCCATATGGCAACACTCTCTGCCATACAGACAAGTTTCTATTGGTCTAATTACATACAAACTGGAGAACTGTACTGAGTTAATATACTGGTACAGTTAAAATGGCATAATATGAGTGCAGATACATCTTTAGTAGCAGGTCTGAAGAGAGTTGTGTCTCATATGGTGTGCATTTCTTTAGCCCATTTCCACAGTAGCATTCAAAGGACTTTCCAATTCTTCACTGCTATGAAGCAGGCATTTTCCCCATTACATAGATGGGGAAACTAAGGCACACACAGGGGAAGCAATGATTCAATGTCACTCAGCAAGTAACCAGTTCCTGGTTTCCCTCCTAGTCTACCACTAGACCCAGCTCCCATCCTAGAGCAGCAAGAGGTTAGAGTGGATCCCAATTAGACACCACTCTCCTCCAAGAGCTAGTACCCAAGAGTCCACACATCCAGCATAAACACTTAACTATTAGACATCATACCATCCATTGAGAGAATTGACATTAGTGCAGTGTGGCCAGGATCTCTCTCACATGTACTGACAGATTTTCTTTAGCTTGTATTTCATAATATGTGCAGTCCAGCCATGTGTGCACACTCTCAAACACACTCTACTGCCACCTCATACTTTGGAGTGGGGCAAGTGTTTGGGAGCAGGGCTTGAATATGATTATGAATTGAAGGGAAAAAGTACAATCCCCAGACCCATTTATGCCATCCTCCCTCTGCAGAGAGGTAAATGCACAATCCATGGCCTCCTCCCAGAGGGAAATTCAGCCCCCCCCC
>JANRFK010004440.1:16224195-16237015 GCA_030068395.1 Apalone spinifera | reverse complement strand
ACATTGCACATGTCTGGTATTTTCTGAATTTTTCTACCGGACAGACGGTGCAAACAACGGACTGTCTGGTAGAAAACCGGACATCTGGCAACCCTACTTCTGGCCCTGCAGGACTGGGTAGTGGGGTGCCCCAGAGAGTAGGTAGGCAAGCTTAGTGATATTATCAGCACACTTGGTGACAGCCCCAAGGGGACCTCTGTGATAAAACCTGTCACAATGGCAATAGTGAGACTGGAGTACTGCATCCAGTTTGTGAGACCAAATTTGTAAAAAAATGTTGAAAAATTGGAACGGGTGCTGAAAAGAGCCACAAAAATTGTTTGAGAATGGAAGAAAGTGCTTTATGGGGGAGACTTATGTAGCTCAATCTATTTAGTTTCTCGAAAAGAAGATTGAGAGGTGAGTTGAATACAGTGTATAAGCACCTTTAGAGAGCGAATACCCCAGGTACTAAAGGTCTCTTTAGCTTAGTGTAAAAAAGCAGAGCAAGAACCAATGTCTGTAAAATAAAGTTGGAAAATAAGACACCAGTGTTTGACAGTGGAGGTGGGTGGGGATGGCAGACTCTTGGAGGGAGTGGGATTCTCTGTCCATTGATGTCTCCAAATCCAGACTGGCTATCTTTCTGAAGGATGCTTTAGTAAACAAGTTATTGTGCTCATTACAGGGATAACTTGGTGAGATTTAATTTCCTGTTATGTACAGAAGCCCAGCTAATGGTGCCTTCTGGATTAAAGTAGGAATCTATGTATCCTCATGCCCCCTACCTAGATCTCCTCCTCAGAAACTGATGCCTCCACCCAATGCCCCTGCCTCGTTTCCCCTCTTTATGCCCCCAGAAACCCATGCCTCCTTTCTATGCCCTTTCCCCATTTCTGGCCACCTGAAACTCCCTCTTGTAAATCTAATATCCCCATGCCTCTCCCTATGCTCCTTTTCTGCACATCATGCCTCACTTCCTAAATGCATCCCTCGCACCTCCTCTGTCTGTACCCCATTTGATCCCCTGACCCGCATCCATATGCCCCTATGGTCCCTCTTTACCATTCCACTCCTCCTCTTCTACTTTGCCTCCTTAAGTTCTCTCCTACAGACAAGCCCAAAAAGGGGATAAGAGGAGAGTGTGTATGATAAAGGGGTAAGGAGGAACATTTAATGTGAGCAGAGGTGAAGTGAAGGGAAGCACGGGAGAGGAGAGCACATGGGCACGGGAACTAAGGGTGCAGGGAGTGCTGTAGCATCCTCAGGTTTTGTCAGCTGCTGGCCCCACACTCGAGGGCTCTGCTATTGGTCTCAGTCCTGGCTGCTGGCCCAATGCCTGAGGCTTTGCTCCCAGTCCACATGCAGAGTACTGACAGCTGGTCCAGCATCTGGGGCTCTACTCCTGGCGCCACACCCAGGGTTCAGGCTGCTAGCTTGATGGCTGGGGCTCTGTGCCTAGCTCTGTCCCAAGGATCCACACCCTCCTCCAGCTGTGGCCCCAGCATTGGTCCTCTTTTCCCTGTCTATGTCTTGCCCTCGTGAAGACATGACCCTGCTCCGGGCCCCAGCTCTAGGGGGCAGTAAGGGACTCAGCACTCCTATTCTAAAAACTGACCCTGCACCAGAGGGCACGTCTACACAGCTGGGCTAAACTCAAAATAAGCTACACAACTTGAGCTACACTAATTGTGTATCTTAAGTCAAAATAGCTTATTTCAACTTTTGACACTCTCTACACAGCAGTTATTTCAAGAGAGAGCACTTGTTCCCCGACTTCTCTTACTCCTTGTACAATGAGGATCACAGGAGTCGAAGTAAGCAGTCCTCCAGAGCTCAACATTATTTTGACATTATGTTGAAATAACTGCTTGTGTATAGACGTGGACTATGTTATTTCAGAATAATTTCAGTTATTCCAAAATAATGCTGCTGTGTAGATATAGCCCGAGAGGGCAGAAGCGGAGGACATAGGGGCAGAAGGAAGTGGGGGGTGGAAAAGCACAGGGGGAAAAGAGGGGACTGGGCAAGGAGGTGGGGGAAGAGAGAAGACAGGGATGGAGTTGTAAAGGAGGGTGATGGATGAAGCAGGGATATTGTAAAGAAGGGCAGCAGATGAAGTGGATCTGGCTGGTGATGGGCTCACAGCCCACAGGGTTTGGAAGGACTCTCTTAGGAAGACAATAGAGGCATTGGCTTCAGCCCATAAGCATCAGCTTCACAGTCCTACTGTCTCCAGGATGCTAGGGTAGTTGTACTGATTACCGTGCCTCCAAATACTTAAAATCCCCTGGCACTTGGCATTTGCCTTAGTGCCCCTTGAACTCATTACATACCCACCCAAGAGGTAGTGGCATCTCAGGAGTGTTCTGGGTGTATAAATTCTACAGACATGGAATTGGGAATTAGGAACTCTGTGTTTGATTCCAGATGGCTGGTGAATTCAGGTGGGTCCTTTTGCCTCTCTGTACTTCAATGTCCCCATCCATAATTCCAAAAGATTAGATTATATTACTCATCTTGTTATCTAAATATAGAGCAGGGTTCAAAATGATCCTGTTAGAATCTCAACAAAAATAGTTAATAGCTCTGCCTGTCAGCTGCTCTGTACTGCAGAGTGCAACACCCTCTGCATCTATTTCTCCAGGATGGCGATATTTTTGGAGCATTTTTGATTGCCCTCAAAAATTAGGCAGGTAGATTTTGTGCTCTGGCTACTGAATGTTCATGACCCTCTTTTTGGCAGCAGGTTTGAGGTGAGATAAGACTAATTGCCTAATGATCTAAAATTTACTTAGATTGGAGCAGGCACCGTCTTTTTGTTCTGCACCCCTACAATACAAATAATTAGTAGTAACAATTTTGATGAATCAATTGATGACCTGGGCTCAAGCAGACACCAGAGGGCGTCAGCGTTGCAGGGTCCCTTCATCAAGGCTAGTGGAGATGGCAAGGGGGAGGACTGAGAGCAAGTCTACTAAGCGGTGAATGCATGGAAATGGGTCGGGAGAGGACTGATAGGGAGTGCATAATGAGGCCTTTGCTCCATTGCATTGTGGGATGAATGCCTGGCTTGGCTGGGTTATATGATCCTAGTCTCAGGTTGTGCTACCAGACCAAGTGTCATCTTTAGAGAAAATGCTCTCAGATGAAAAGAACTATTTCACAGCTGCTGGGCTGAGGGGAAAAGACTCACTAAGCATGGGGGTCCTCTGTAGGCATGGAAACATCCCCTGGCTCCTCTGAGAAGGTCTCATTAAATCTCTTCCATAGCAGTATCCCCATTCTCAGGGAAATTGAGGCACAGAACCAGCATGGCCAAAGTAGCATGCTTCAGATTTTCCAGCCCCATGTTCTTTCTGTTTGTGTGAATGAACTCACTTTACCCTAACTCTGAGACATGCTCATGGTAGCCTAGCGAGATTGGTTGTTTACCAGGCAGCATGCCACAGGGTTCTGGCTCTCAAGGTATCAACACAAACCCCAGGCTGAGGGAAGCAGGGGCCAAGGAAGGATAACAAGTGACTTAAAGGATTGCAGAGCTCCCAGGACACAGGGTGAGAGATGACTTCTCAATCCATTCCGCAGACCCTTGCTATCCCAGCCCTGGACTTCTTATGCACCCACAAAGCACTGTACATTTCCCTCAGTCCTGACTGAAAATTCCTCCTGAGTAGGAAAGATTGTGCTGGATGGATCATAAAGAATAGTTTGTGGCCTTGATTTTGTCCACAAGCTCCACTTACATGCAGGGTTTAAAAGAGGGGGATACTCTGACCAACATCCTTCAAACTCCCATCACTGCATTATACCCTCCAACTCTCGCACTCGTGAATATCCCAGCAGTTTGCCTCTCCCATCCAGCCTGGCTTTTGAGAGAGCTTGAGTTTGCTATCCAGGAATTGGATCCATCCTCTTGTGGGTGGAGGAGGGGGTGGGAGCAGGGGGGCCATGCAGGGCTAGATCGCCTTTCCTCAGCTCTGCATGCAGGCAGCTCATGTATCCTGTCTCCGGGGAAAGGACGAGGGTGGTGTGGGGGGGCGTTGTGCCACGTTGGCTCCTTTCCTGGGCTGCTAGAGACAGCAAGTTCCTGTGTCCTTCTTCCGGAGTGTGGGGGGACAACCCTGGAGTCCAGATGAAAATGCCCCTGGGGCCCTGCCTCAGTTAAAAACTGGAGTCTGAGATAGGAGGGGGAGCAGCTAATCCCAAACAGAACAACACTCTCTCTCCCTCACTCTCTCTCTGTCTTCCAGTACTGCATCTCATCCCTATCTTAACCCCCTGCCACATTGTTCTGCCCTTTATTGCTGCATCGGTGCCATTCCCAGGGAATCCTGCACTAGGAACTCCCATTTTATCATCCACATTGCTCTGCCCACCAATATTGCATGTGCATGGACCTGGGAAGTCTATCCCCTTCTGTGCTGAGATTTCCATCATCCAGCCCCTTCTACTCCCATTGCCCAGACCCAGAACACACACTTCCCCCTCTGCCATAAAATCTCCCCATCTTACCCAACATCCCAAAGCAGCCTAGCATTGGGGATTATTTTCACTCCCTTTCACGTGACTCTACTCATAAACTCTGCATCCTCTTTGCCAGCCTTACTCTGAGGGAGGAGAAGGTTTCTGAGGGGGCAGCCTGGCTCATTCCCCTCCCACTCTGGTAGAGCAGGCAGCATCATGGCTTGGCACAGAATGACAAAGGATCAGCCACCATTTCTGGAGGTGTAACCCCTGGAGCGCTGGGGCTTTGGGCTCTCATCACCCAGGTGTGGTGACATATGACTACAGGAGCCCCTGTAGCTGGGTAATGTGGGCATACATAGCTCTGGGTGTGCCTATTATTTTCCATGTGGACAGAATATTCATCTAAACTTTTATCCCTCGGCCTCAGCCTAGTGGTACCCAGCATGAGGGTGTTTGCATGTTTGTTCCAGTTATCTTCCTCCCAGTTGTAAAAATGCCTCATGCAATCAGGTCTGGGGCGTAGAGAGAGACTCCTGCTGACACCCCCGTCCCATATTTGGATCAGAACAATGGTAGGTCTAGCACCCTCCCTCCATCTTTGTAGCAGCTCAGAGTAGGATGAGGCAGGGAGAATAAGGGTAAGGAAAAAGGGTTGGTATCTCTTTAAGACCATCAGGTTGCAGGGAGCAGATGGCATCTGCTTCCAGTCCTTGTTCTTTGTGTGGCTGCACAAAAGAGGGAGTCTGTCTCTCCTGATCTTACCCCCCCATACACACCATAGAGGAGGGGGGCATATTAAGATGCATGGGGTCGAGGGAAGATTTATTGCAAAAAGTAAACTTGGATTTGCCAGGCCATGTGCACTGGAGAATGGAGCAAATCAGGACATTTGTTGCACAGACTTTGTCCCCTTTAACAGTCATGATGGGTATACAATTCCATTTACAGTCCCCATAAATCCCATCCAGCCCCCCAAATCTCATCTACAGCCCACATAAATCCCCACACCCTAAAATCCCATCTATGGTCCCTCATAAATCCCTTCCATTCCCAAGATCCTTTATAGAGCCTCCCAAACAAATCCTATCTAACTCCCCCAATCCTATGCAGTTGCCCATAATTCCCATTGTGCCACCCCCTGAAATATATCCAGAGCTTCCTAAAAATCCCATTCAGCCCCAATCTCATACACACCCCCAAATAAATCCCATACACACCCCCAAAATTCCATACACACCCCTAAAATTCAGTCCCCCATAAATCCCATCCAGTCCAACCCCTCAAATTCCATGTAGCCCCCCTAACTACTGTCTAAATTTCTCCCCTGAAATCCCATCCAGTTCCCTCCTCCACCCACAAACAGAGAGTTCTGGGAGCCAGCCACCTGGTGCAACCATTGTCTGCACTGCACAGCATAGATATAAACCCCTCTTCCCCCTCCAATGCACATTTCTGACGGGGTTGGGGGCTGAGGTCACAATTTGCTTGGCTGCAGAAGTTTAGAGCTTGGGTTGCACAGGTTTGTGAGAGGTTGCAGGAGGAGGATTGAGGCTGGGGGGATAACACTAGGAACACCAAGTAGTGGATTGGATAAAGTTATCAAACAATAGCCTTAAAACCGGAGGAAGAAATGAATGTCAGAGTGTGAGAGAGGATTGTATGTTGTGGGGTGAGTATGTATTGGAGAGGGAGCAATGGAGAAGTAGGTGAGTATGTGGTGGGATGTGGGTGTTTTTGCCTGTTGAGACTGGGGTGGATGTGTATGGATATGGGGGAAGTACATGTGAGTGTGTGGAAGGTTGTGGGAGTGTTGGACTGTGTTCTGAAGCCTGAATGCATGCATAATTGCAAGGAATATGTGTAAAGTAGCAGTGCATCTGTGTGAAGGAATGGGGTATGTGATGGGGTGGGAAACGAGCCATGTGGTGTGATATTGTGTGTGTGTGTGTGTAGTATTAGTAATATTAGTAGTAGTATGTTTGTGTATTGGAGGGGTGAGGAGTAGGAAACATGATGCTTTTGTGTGTATAACTATGGGGAGGAAGATGTCTGATTGGCTTTGGGGAAGAGGCAGCATGTGGTATCAGTGCGTGTGAGACTATGTGTGGGAGGGGGAAAAGAGGCAGTGTGGTGCTGAGTAGGTGGATAGTGGCTGTGGGGGAGGGGCGAGGCAGTATGTGTTGTGTCTACCTGCGTATGTGTGTGTTTGGGAAGTGGCAGCGTGTGGCGTTATATGTCTGTGTTTGGGGTGGCAGTGTGCAGTGTTGCATGTGTGTTGGACAGTAGCACTGTGGTGCTGTGTGTGTGTGTTGAGGTGGCAATGTGTGGTACTATGTGTGTTGGGCAGTGGCAGCGTATGCTGCTGTGTGTGTGTTGGATGGTGGCAGTGTGTACTGCTGTTTGCATGTGAGATGGTAGCAGTGTGGTGCTGCAAGTCAATATTCCCTCTAATTTTTTTTCCATCTGTGTGCAGAATAAATTTTGTTATGTGCACCAAGGCATGTGCATATGTGCACCACCAACAGAAACACATTGTGCCATCTGTGGGCGCTCTGCTAATCAGCTGGGTGGAATTTGAATTTTTCCCGGGTGGCAGTACAAGCACACAGCTTTCAGGGAACACTGCTGCATGTGTATAATGGAGGTGATTGTGTAGTGCTGTGTGTGTATGTGTTGGATGATGGCAGTGTGTGGTGCTATGTGTGTTGGATGGTGTACAGTGCTCTGTGTGTGTGTGTGTTAGCAGTATGGTGCTATGTGTTGCTGGATGGTGACAGTGTGTGGTGCTGCATGTGTGTAAGCATGGTGATAGTGTGATGCTGTGTATGTATAGTGGCTGCATATTGGGGTGGGGGACAGGCTGTGATGTGTCTACTGGCAGCATGTGGAGACTCTCTATGTGTATATGTTTGACCCCAGTCAGGCCCCCCCTCCCTGCTGCTCCAGGCTGGTTGCAGCACTGCCCAACAGCTCCCAGGAGGGGGGCATGGCGTCCTTTCATCTGCAACAGGATGGAGAGTGGCTGGAGCTGGATAGAGCTCTTCTCTTGCTAGCCTTGCATCATCTCCCCCCTGCTCCTCCCCAGCCCTGTGGCTTTGATTATCAGCCTCTTTATGGTGAAACACCCTGGGAATTCAGACCCTGTAGTGTGTGCGTTGCACAGACACATCCACACAAACATGCATGCAAACATAAACATACACAAGCATGAATGTACACATAATCTGCTCACATGCATGCACAAATTCAAACATGCCTGTAGATGCACATGCATGCACAAACATGCACGTGTGCACGCACACACATGCAGTCTGAATCCCCAGCTGTGAATATCCCTGGTAAGTGGCCTGAGTGCTGGGCGGAGCAGGTATTTTGCAGCAGGAACTCCATTCTTCCCAGCCTATGCCTGCCTGATCCCACAGCTGCAGCTGGAGGGTGGGTGGATGAATCAAGCACTCCTGCTGACAGTGGCAGGCAGGCCCCAGTGGCCTCATGCTCCGCAGGCGGGCGGGGGCCAGGACTGCCCTCATTGGTGGCTGCTAAATTTAGGAGACTGATTATAGTTTGGGGTTTGGAAAGGAGAGAGGAAAATTCCCACTGAATAGACGCAGGGCATGAGTGCACGTGTGAGACAGAGGCACATGCAGTTTGAGTGCGTGAGCCATGCACACAGTGTCACACAGTCACATACCCTGCTAGGCTCTCACACAACAATCACATACACAAAATCTCTGCCACAGTCTCTCTCTCACACACAGTTTGAATCTCATATACACAGCATCACTCACCCCCACCCCCAGTCCTATCTGTCAAGGGCCAGCTGGCTCAGTGATCCTGCAGAGGGAAACAACCCCCAACCCTGGTGACCCTGCCCCCTCCTCCTGCTGACTCCCTGTGACAGGTGTTGTATGTTAAGTGGGTTGGGAGCAAGGGAACCAGACTTCCAGGGTAGGTGAAGTCCTGGGGGGAGCCCCATGATTGGCCCTTGTGTGTGTGTGTGTGTGGGGGGGGAGCAGGGAGCAGTAAGTGCTTCAACTGCCCAAAAAGCCCAGGGGGCACTAACTCAGGGACTGGTGTTGAGGGGATGACTCAACCCAATTCACTGCTGCCATGGGAACGAACTGTGGGCCTGTGTCTCAGCCTCCCCGACAGTATCTCCTAAGCACACCCCCTGCCATTTCTCCTCTACAAAAAGAGTGGGCGGCCAGAGCTCCCAGCTGCTTCTATCTCCTGCCCTGACACTGAGCTTCTGAAAATAGCTCCCTCCATCTTTGGAACATCCCCCAGGGAAGAGGGGGTCTGAGCCCTGTGCTACCTGATGGGGAGGGGAAAGGGACTTAAATCTGGCCTCCTGGCAAGAGAAGAATTGGACCCAGTGCCAATCTGTCTCTGTTGAGACATTTAGCCTCCTACCCCCATTCCTGGAGCATCACTCAAAGCAGGGAGGAGGGTGGCAGCACGCATTCAGCAGGGAATCAGATGATATACCACACATGGAAAGAAAGAAAAGGGTGGCCTTTCACTCCTGTTTGCTGCTGCAGTTCTGCCTACATTAGTCCCGGGGTTCCCTTCCACCCCTTCACAGCGCCAGTAGCACGAGCTGGGTGGGGAGGAGCTGCCCCATAGCTCTGTTCCACTGGAGTTCCCCACCATCCCTATACCAGCTTTCTCCCAACCCACTGCTCCTATTGTGTCTCTTCCCGCCCCTCCCTTCTGCCACCCACCAGTAGTGTGTTTACAGACTCCCTCCTACAGCCCTTTCTCCAGGCCTGTCTCAGTGGTGGAGAGGGAGGGCCAGGCGAGCAGGTGTCTGCTCAGACAATGGCGCTGCTTTGTTGGGCTGCAGGGGGAGGGGGCGGGGAGAGGAGAAGGAGAAAGAGAGAAAAAAAAAAAAGGTCAGCAGAGAGCTTCCCTTACACTGGGAGATGGAGCCTGAGCTGCATCTTCCAGTTGATAACAGTGTAGGCTGCCAGTGATTATGGGAGCATGTAATGGAGGGAGTTTGTGGCATTGGGGCAGGGACTAGAATACTGCCAGGATGGGGGCATTTGAGATGTAGAGGTGTGTATGAGGAAAGAGGGAGGAACAGATGGATGCAGGGATGGATGGATAAAGAACGTGGATGGGAAGATGGAGTGGTGTATAGAAGTGTGTGCATGAGGAAGCAGACACTTGTGCATAGAGAGGTAGCCAGGGACTAGAGGTTTGCTAAAGTTATAAGCAACTAGAAACAAGGGTTCATATTGAGAAATGCTGGGTAAACTTGGCTACCAGCTCTGCCTGTACTAGTGAGCTAGCTAGCTAGCTAGATGGGTAGTTTAGAGGAGAGTATATAGGGATGGATGAAAGGATAGTGTTTGCCCCACTGTTGTTGTTGTCTCTAAACACAATGTTAGCTGGGCAGGCCAGGATCCCTATAGCATCAGGGGAACCAGGGACTGGGATCCCCTTCCTTTCACCCCACCCAGCCAGGACCTGGAGATGGCTGCTGCAGTGTAAGCTATGCAGTCAGCCAAATCCCCTGTCATTATCTATGTCCCTGTTCCTACCCCCACTCCGTTCTTTGCTGCTTGAGCCAAGCTGTTTGCTGGTGATCTCAGAAACCAATCTCCCTCTTCCTTCCTCAGTGAGATTCAATATCATTAGCTCTCCAGCAGACCCACCAATACAACACAATCCCAGGTCCTGGTTCTCAGCCACAGCCCACAGAGATATGGTCAGGGGCCAGGTATGTACAGTAGGTATGAAGAACCAACAGCACAGAATGGCAGCACTGGGCACTTGCTTTGCACAAGATGAACTGGGACCACTGTATTGTGATTGTGTGTGACATGTGATTTGATTGTGTTAGTTACTTGTGTGAGTTGGTTATGTATGCATGTGAGTGTTGGTGGTTTTTTCGCACTGTTGCATGTTTCCACCACAGTCCTACTCCTGATCTGAGGTTCTGCTGTGTGGTATAAATCTGGAGTAACCTATTTACATCAAAGTAACGCAAATCAGTACCTAACTATCACATTCCAATCCAGCTAATCAGCTGGGGAAATGCAAATCTCCCCCAGACAGCTTGGTAAGCCTCAGGTCTGAGAGCCTCCACCCCATGCCCACCTGACCCCCAGCAATACCAGCACTGTGAATATACAAATAGCCTATGCTAGAAAGTAACCCAGCACCCAAGCTACTAGAAGATCACAGTTTAGGGTTAAACAGAGTCTCCTCTCACGTCCTTCTATTCTCTCTTCTATGGAGAAGGATCTGGTTTTCCTTTTCGGACCTCAGGAACTTTAGGCAAAAGTGGGGGAACGTTTAAAACCAGGTGGCAAAATGCAGCTACTAGTAAAGTTGTATGCTTAAAATCTCCATTAGATTATTAACCCCTTTGATCCCTTCCTGAGGTTGAGGTGTGAGCAGGGTGTATGTTTATTCTTATATTCTCATTATGGGCCAAATAATGTATTTTCCCTTCATCTCAAGAATGGTTGAACTGTTTTAGCTGAGATTTGCCAGAAAAGTTTTTCCTGAAGCAGATACCTCACATGGAAAATAGTTAAAATTTGGCAAAGTTGCTATAAGCAACTAGAAACAGTGTTTAATAATGGGAAGTGTTGGGTAAGTGTGAGCTCTGCCTATACTAATTAGATAGATAGATTTTGAGTTTAATTTGATGATGCCCACTTCTCTCCCTACCCATTTTTAAAGGTTCAAGTTTTAAGATTTTTGTAATGCAGTGTTACTTACTGTTGTGTTACTTAAAAGTGTCAATGAACAGCTTCTGAGTTATATTCTGCCATGTGTTCCCGGGGGCTGAGTGGCCATCAGGTGACAGAAAGGCTAGAAAGCCAGAAAGAAACAAATTGAAGGAAGCATTTATTTACTTTACATAAACATATAAGAAAACAATGTTAATACATATATAACAAAGGATTATCCTAGAAGTGAGAGGCTCAGATGTTATAGGTCTTTATTGATTTATCCACTCCTTTATCTACCCTCCATTCCTATTCACACATTTCTACCTATTAATCCATCTATCCATAAATATCCATCTATTACCCTACATACCCCTCCTTCTACCCATCTCTAGCTGTCTCTCCCCATATTTACTCATTTATCTAACCTAGCTATCTATATACATATTTAAATCTATGTATCCATATTTATTATATATATCTTCATCTATCCATCTATATCCATTCATCTATACTTGTCCACCTATGCTAAGCACATCTGGTCCAAAAAGGCATATAGTGCAATAGGCAGAAAGTGGGGCGCTTATTGGGTAGGGAGAAATATATCCATTCCAAAATCTAGCCCCTCTAGCCTCCTACTGGGTGGGTGGGGTGTCTGTCTCTGAACAGCCCTCCATCTCTCTCATTCTCTACCTTTCATCCCCTCTGCAGGGAGAATGGCATTTTAAAAGAAAACATAAAGACCCACCCAGCCCCTCCCTTCATTCAATAAAGACTCGCAGACTCCCCCCTCCTTCCATACACATCTGGGCTCAACTCTCCCCCCTCCTTCCGCCTGCCTCTTGCCCCTGTCTGCCCCCCTCTGGCCAGATGTGCATCCAGGCGGAGGGGTTCAGCTGGGAGGTGCTGAGGCCAGGGGAGCTGGAACTACTTTTCCCCAGCAGCAGCAAGCAGCAGGAGCCGACCGAGGAAGCTATAGTCTGACTCTCATTGTGTGTGTGTGTGAGGAGAGACGGAGGCAGGCACAGGAGCTTCTGTAAAGCCGCCTGCCCACGCAACTTTCCCACCAGGGTTCCCCCCTCCACCACACACACTGAGTAACACCCTTCCCCTTGCTGCATCTCCAGGCCCTGGAATCAGGACCCCCATTTCCACCCCCTACTCCTGGAGGTCACTTTTATTTTTGTGCACAAGTTGCTACATCTTTGGAGGAAGAAAGAAGCCATAGAAGGAAACTGAGGTCAAATCGTCCCCAGGGGAGAGAGTTGGGGGGAAATCCCTCATTTTTAGCCCAACTTCCTCCTCCCTTTTTTGCGTTTGGTAGATTATTTTTTGCGGGGGGCAGGGAAGCATCTGGAATTTCAGGTGTTGGGAGCAGAGGGGTTTGTTACAAAGTCCCCCCCCCAATTCAGGGGAGTTTAGGAAACTTTTGAAAGGGAGGAAAAAATTCAGTCTGAGAAAGGAAACCCTGAAATCCTCCCCTCTTTGCAGCAAATTTTGGGGATCCCTCCATCCTGGGATCCGTCCCCCCCATGGATTTTTCTGGGATTGTAAATTTCGCCCCCTCGCTGTTTTAATTTTGGATTATTTCAAATCGCCACCGACCAGCGCGCGCGAGTCCTCCACCCTGCACCAGGGCTCAAGGGGGGATTCCTGTGGTGGAGGGGGCCGCAAAGCAAGGG
>JANRFK010004440.1:16186087-16224095 GCA_030068395.1 Apalone spinifera | reverse complement strand
AGTGGGGGTGGGGGCTCACGCCACGCGTGTGATGGGGGAAGGCTTGTGACACGCCGCGCTTGTGGACGGGGTGTGTGTGTCACGCCACACTTGTAGCCCACAGCACCTCCCCGAGGAGGAGAAAAACTCCGCTGGAGTGCGAGGCCCTAAGGGTCAGGGATAGGGAGCTGGCGACAACTTCCCGGGTCTGGGGAAGGGACAGGGAGTGACCCGGTTCCCCCAGAACCAGGAGGTGCGCGGGCGGGGGAGAATCGGAGTGCGATGCTGCCTTCCCTAGTGACTTGAATGAATCCCACTTTCAAAGGTGCCTCGGAATCCCCTCCTCACCTGGCGTCCAACGGGGAGACTTGGTGACCCCTCCCCCCTCTCCCCGTGGCTCCTGGGGATCGCGGGGAGGCCCAGGACTAAAACACAGTGTCGAATACAACCATGCTGGAAATATAATTGCTCCTGCAATTCCAGCTGGGACCCGATCCCTGGGAGTGGGGGCGGGGGGACCAGAATAACAATGGAGTATCGGGGGCCAACCTGTTCCCAAACTTAGCTCCAGGGGGAGTGCAGCAGCGCTCCCGACCGAACAAAGAGCCGGGGCATCACTGGAAGGTTGGTTTTGCTAACAGCTTCGACCCCATTGTCCCCTGGCGCCCTCGTGTGTGCCTGCCTCCCAGCGTCAGCCGGCTTTGTTAGCCCCCCTCCCCCCCGCCGCACACCAGCGCCAGCTAGGGATGTGCTGGGGGTCCGAGGAGATTGGAGCGGCCGATTCCTCCCACCGACCATGTGGAATCCGTCTGGGGAACGTGTGTGTTGTGGGGGGCAGTTACGCCCCTTTGGTGCTGGCTCTGGGGAGGCACAAACAACCCAAGAATATGGTGGGGGAGTCAACAGGGTGGAGTGCTGGCTGGTCTGGTGTTTGGGCACCCTCCCTTGCCAGCCCTGTTAGCCCATCACTAAGGAAAAAGGGTCTCACCTCCGAGACCTCGTATGTTCCCCCAAGTGCGCGGGGGGTGGCGTCCCACTGCCCCCAGCTGGCCAAGCTGTTGGGAAATTCGGCCAAAGACACCCCCCTCCTCCCCAGCCAGAGCGCCTGTCACAGCTGCGGCGCAGCCAGCCACCACCCCCTGCTGGGAGGGAGGGGAGGAGTGTGCGTCCTAGAAGGTGGGGGTTAGTGTGCAGGAAGGGGGGCAGCTACCTGGGTGGTACCCAAGAACAACTGGAGCCTTCCCACTTTTATCTTCCCTGTGGTTATGGGATCCTCCTTCTAGGAGCAGACACCCCACCCTCCACTCTCCATCTTCCCCTCCCTCGCGTGTGGTTCTTGGGCCCTGTGCCGGAAAGTGAAAGCAGGGCAGCTCCTTGGCAGGAGCTGGCTAAATGCTTCCAGATCAGGCTGCAGCTGTGACAAGTCAGGTTCCCTGGGAAAGGGAGCGAGGGGTGGGAGGTAGAAAGGGGAATGGGATAGAGCAGCCCCCTGCCGCCCCTGAACCAGTGCGTGGGGGGGCTACATGACTTGTCCAGCTCTGAGCTGCAGACGCGGGGAGGGGGGCTGCTGATATACCAGGAGCTGGGATGCAGCCACCTCTCGGGAGGGCTGCCGGCGCGGATCCACAGCTCCACAGCACAAGTTGGGGAAGTGAAGAGAAGCAGGACGTGTCTGGCAGGGTATTTAGGGAGAATGCTGTTAGCAGAGCTGGGAGTGAATACTGCATTAGCCAGCACTGACTGGGAGGGCAAGCCCCCCACTGAGTTGCAGGGCTCTTCCTGCAGCACAGCGCCCCCTAGCGCTTCACTGGGGCATTGGGGTCAGCCCTGACTGCAGGAGAGAGAACCCCTTCCTGAGCCCCATGCCCAGCTCCCTGCAGCACAGCACCACCTAGCGCTGCACTGGGGTCAGCAGTCATTGCAGGGGAGCGCACACCCTATACAGCCATCACTTCCTGCAGCACCTTGGGGGGCCTCCTAACCAACCTGGGCCACATCCCAGCCCTACTCTGTCAGTTTCCAGCTGACCTGAAGGTCCAAGACTTCCCCCCCCTTGGGGGAGGGGAGCAACGGGCTGGGGGCCTAACTCCTGGGTTCTCTCCTTCAGCACCCTCACACCTGTCCCTCTCCTTCCCTTATAGACAGCATGATTCGGGTCGGGGCCGATTACCAAGCTGTAATCCCTGAGTGCAAGCCAGGTAAGGGCACTGATGCTGTCTGGTTTCCTGTGGGGGTGGAGGAATGCAGAGATAGCAGGGGCACCACTCCTTGGAAAATCTCCCTCCAGGCTCCCAGCATCAATGGCTGCACCCCCCCCCAGTTGGTCTATTTGCAGGAAGCCTTCCCCCCTCATGTGGGAGACCCCTCCCCTTGGTGCCTGGATGGGACTGAATGGGAGTGCTTGGCTTTGTTAAGGTTCCAGAGGGTGGAGGAGCAGAGGGGGAAGTGCACTCGTTTCCTCCTTGCATGGTGTCTGCACCTACCAGTGCCCCATCTCCCCCATCGCTGGGAGCAGAGCAACATTCTCTGGGCCTGACTTTACCCATAGTTTCTCCTTCCCCCCACTTACATCTTGACACAGCGAGACGCTTTTCCTGGCATAGAGTGTCAGCTGGGCTGCTGGGGGCTCAGCTGTTTTCACTGGGGCTGCAGATTAGGATTGAGGGGTATCATCAGAGTTGTGTGGTGGGTGGAGACCAGGGCTGGCATAGCAGAGGGCTGCGGGTCAGGACTGAGGGACACTGGCAGAGCTGTGGAGTCTTGCTCCCTGCTGCCCTCTTTATTTTGTGAGGTGAGTCCTATAGCAGAGCAGGGGGAAGAGGGCTGTGTGATGGGTGGGCCCAGTAGATTCTGGCATGAAAAACTCTGTGCTGACCCTTTCTCTCCTGTCTGTCTGATGCAGAAAGCCCTGCTCGCTACAGCAACAAGGAGCTGAAGGGGATGCTGGTCTGGTCACCCAACCACTGCGTGTCTGATGCCAAATGTGAGTAGCCCCTGGCCCCTATCACTAGCAAATGAGCACTGCAGCCAGGGCACCTGTTGACTGGGGCTGTTCCACTTCCATCTGGGCAAGGCGCAAGCCCAGAAACCCCCCTGTCCTCCTCCTCTGGCCCATAACCCCCTCCATGTCTGCTGATTAGTAACCCAACCCAGACTGGGTTTCTTCCTTTCTGCCAAACCTAGTTCACTGCCTCTTTCCTCTGGCCCAGTGCACTGCCTCCAGGGCCCTCTCCAGCCCAATGCACTGCCTCCAGTGCCCTCTCCAGCCCAGTGCACTGCCTGCCTCCCACAGCTCAGTTCCCCCTTATTTTCCAGCCCAGTATGCTACTTCCTCCCCTCCCCAAGTCCAGCATCCTCTTCTGTGCCCTCAGGTCCACCCAGCCCCGAATGCTGCACCTCCTCCCTGTCCAGCATGCCTTCCCTAGCCGAGCACACAAATCCCCTCAGCAAACCCCTCCCCCTCAAGCCCGGTGTGCCGTCTCTCTTTCCCTAGGCAACAAACCTCTCTCCCCTTTCCTTGCCCTAGCAATCCCCTCCGCCCTGCCTAGCATGTTTACCCCTCCCCTGGCCTCTTCCCTTACCCAATAGATGCTCTAGATGAGCACCCACATGAGCTGCCAGCTGCCCCGCCCCCATCAGGCATACTTCCTTCCCCCTTCAGATCTTGTTCTGGTGAGATTTAGGACCTGGGTGAGGTGGCCATGGAGTCCCGTCGACTCACAGCTGCTCTCCTTTGTCTATGGATATTCACTGCCCCAAGCCCTGCTTCCCTATCCTGCAGGGGATGGCAAGGCTGGGATCAGAGAAATGGAGCCGGGAGGAGCCTAGGCTGGGGGGTGACTCTGTGCACTGCACGGGGTGCAGGAGGAGGGTGAACTTAGGTGGAATGTCTGGCTTGTTGCTCCCACACAGCCGTTGGGGCAGGGGAGGGAGGCCTGGATGGGTCCCACACTTGCTGATATCAAATCCCGACACAGAGAGACAAATATTCAGCCCCACTGCATCAGACCCCTCCTCGTATCCCTCATGTGTCAGAGACACTGTGCTGTGACCCCTCGTGTATCACACATCTGCCCCATGTGCAGAGATCCATATCAGACTCGTCCCATGCGTGCACACCCCATTGTATTAGACACTCTTTGATGTGCATGCCCCCCCCAGCAAACACCCCCCTGCATGAACACGACCTCATCAGGCATGCCCCCACCTGCACCTACCCCCATCAAGCACAGCTATGTACATATGGCCAGTATCAGACCCCTCCCATACACAGATCTGGTGTTAGATGCCTTCCCCCACATTCAATATCCCACCAACCCCCACCCTGCACACACCTGGCATCAGACACTCCCTGCTATGCATGTGCTGTGCTGTCTCAGGATGATCTGCACAGTGGATGTGATACCTAAGTTGGTGTGGAGGGGAGGGTCCTATAGGAAGGAGTTGTCCTGATTACTTGTTTCTTCTCTCTCCCCAGTGGACAAATACATCGCAATGGCCAAAGACAAGCATGGCTACAACATTGAGCAGGTAGGGACATCCTCCCACCCTCTGCACTGAATGGATTAGTTATGTGGGGATAAAGCCCCCAAAGTTGGGGGCTTTTGATTCCTATGTCTGCTAGGTCCCAGGGATGCTACCCCATCTTACCTCACCATGCCCTGAGAAGCGTGATCTGACTCTCCAACACAGAAGCCCCAGGATGATGCTCTGCCCTTGGGATACTGACCCCATCTCACCTGCCCTCCATTGGGCTGAGGACATTGACCCCATCTTCCCC
Source organism: Apalone spinifera (assembly GCA_030068395.1). NCBI lineage: Eukaryota > Metazoa > Chordata > Testudines > Trionychidae > Apalone > Apalone spinifera. The sequence continues at coordinate 16,219,336 of JANRFK010004440.1, read as the reverse complement.
AACCCCAAGAACACATTTCCCCCACCCTACCCTCTTTTCGTCCTGGGGATCCCCCTCTTCCCTCCCCATCCCGCGGATGCTGCTGCCCCTCTCACCCCCATCTCGTCCCAGGCCCTGGGGATGCTGCTGTGGCACAAACATGACGTGGAGAAGTCTCTGGCTGACCTAGCCAACTTCACACCCTTTCCAGACGAGTGGACAGTGGAGGACAAAGTGCTATTTGAGCAGGCCTTCAGCTTCCATGGCAAGAGCTTCGCGCGCATCCAGCAGATGGTACGTGCCTATCACGCCCCCCCAGCCAGCAGATAGAACCTGCAACTCACCCCTTATAAATAAGGAGTTGGTACATTCCAGCGCATCCTTCTTCCCCACATAACCAGCACATGATACTTACAGTCTCCTTGCAGCAGGCAAATGGCACCTGCCTCCCCGCTTCCCCGGCAATTGGTCCCTGCCATCCCCACCTGCACAACCAGCAGATGGTATCTGATATGCCTGTTCCCTCCCCCAGCCAGCAGATGGTACCTGCCATCTCTCCTGCAGCTAAGAGTTGGCATATGCTACAACTGCTCCCCCACCAGCACATAATATGTTCCATGCACCCCTACTCAGCAAAAATGGTACGTGCCACCAACTACCACCTGGCAGCTACTAAAGATAGCTTGTGCCAAGCCCTACTGGTGTAGCCAGTGGTTGGTATGTGCCCCACCCCCTGCTGCAGCTAATAGTATATGGCTCCCTCCTCTTCCTCCATAGTGACCAAATGGCATTTGCCACAGTCTCTCCCTCTGCAGCCAGTAGATGGTATGTGCCAATGACTGCACACCACACATCCCCAGCAGATGGTATATGCCACCATGTCCCCATCTCCACCTATGCCAGCCCCCTACCTTTGTGATGGTGCCACCTCACTCCATAGGGGCTGGTATGGAGGCGGGGACTTCCTATATTCTCCATAGCTGGGGGGGGGGCACCTTCCTTCCCATGGGGGTCCTGGCAGGCCTCTCCTTCCTCTCCCCCTCTACTTTTTCCCCATGCAGGCATCTTCTCCCACCTCTGCCCCCCACACTCCTCCCGCCAGGCTCTGCCCCCTCACCCCACCTGGCATCTGATCCCTCCCTCCAATCTCCACCCCCCAGCATCTCCTCACCCCACCCCAGCATCCCATCCTTCCCCAGTCTCCCGTCTCCTGCATCCTCGGCCCCCCAGCATCCATGCCTCCTTCCAGTCTCACTGCACCTGGCATCTCCACCAACTCCTGCCCACCCAGCATCCCACCCCTCCTTGAGTCTCTCTTGCTCCTCAACAAGCGTTTCCTCTCCTCCTTCCCCTTTCTATCATCCCTGCCCTCCTTGCACTATTCAGTCTCCCCAAGCACCTCACCCCTCCATTTCCAGATATTGTATTTCCCCTTCTCATCCCCCTACCAAGCATGTTAACCCTCCCATAGCCCCCAGGCAGCTGATCCCCTCCCCTATCTGCCTCAGCTGCCTGACAAGCTGATCCCCAGCTTGGTGAAGTATTACTACTCCTGGAAGAAGACAAGGAGCCGCACGAGTGTCATGGACCGGCAAGCGCGCCGGCTGCTCAGCAAGAAGGAGAGGGATGACAGGTAGGGTTGGAGGGGGGAAGTGTAGGGCTGCACTGATCCCAGGGCACATGTGTTGATGCAGGTTCTGGGTGAGGGAAGGGGAGGCAGGTTGGATGGTTGTGGAGGGCGGGGACAAGGGAGTGTGGATGTGGGGCAGGCTGGGAGTCTTGGTACCATCCCCTCTAACTTATGCCATGCTCCCCCCAGTAACGACGAGATGGAGGAGGGACGGGCTGCCAGCGAGGGGGAGTTTGATGCCATGGACTCCAAGAAGGAGGTGAGGGGTTGGGGGTGGGATGGCTCACAGGCAGGTGGGTGCTGAATGGCACATGTTGGGCACATCACCCACGTGCTGGGGCTCTGCCTTGATGGGTGGCAGAGTGCAGGGACTCACTAGAGGGCACATGGAGTGGGGTGGGGGAAGCTGTGCTACAGGGGTGGCTCTGTGCTGCAGCAAGGCTTTCTAGGGGTGCTGTACTCAGACTAGCTCCATTCCCTGCCCCGGCCAGCCAAGCTACCAGAAGCTGCCGAGCAGCCGGCCGGGCCCAGGATCGGGCTCGGGGCCTGTGAGGAAGGAGGTGCAGCTGTCACAGTATCGGCACCACCCGCTGCGCTCACGTCGGCGCCCCCCCAAGGGCATGTACCTGAGTCAAGATGACATCGCTGGCATCTCGGCCAGCCCTGATGTGGGCACCCTGGCACTGCGCCACCTTGACTCGCAGCTCATCTCCCTCAAACGCCAGGTAACTCCCACCCCCCTCACCCCTGCCGGCCTTCCAGCCCTGACACGGGCATCCTGGTGCTGCATCACCTCCAACCACAGCTCATCCCCCTCGAGTGCCAGAGAAGCCTGGAGCCACCTTTGCCCCCAGCTCTCATTAATAGACCCCTTTTGTCCCCACCCGCCCAGGTCCAGTGCATCAAGCAGATCAACAGTAGCATGAAGCAGGCCCTGGAAGGTGGGATTGACAAGCTGCGGCCTCCAGAGGTGAGATGGGAGCACAGACACAATCCCCCCAGGCAGGGGAGAAGGAACCAGGCCCTGTTGGGGGAGGGGAGGTGCTGGGCCTAGCTCGCATGGGGCACAGGGTTTGGGGAGAGGAAGTACAACCCTAGTATGAGACCCATGGAGGAGTGAGTGGGGGAACCAGCCCCAAGGGGAAGGGCAGTGGGAGAAGGCAGGTCTGAGTCCCAGCCCAACACTCTCCCCTCTCCCGCCAGGGAAACGGCAAATTCAACTCGCGCTGGACAACGGATGAGCAGCTGCTGGCTGTGCAGGGTGAGCTGGGAACGTGGGAGTGGGGGGGATGTCCAGGGAGTGAGGGTTGGGGGCTTAGGGCCCCTCCCACTGTGGCTGTGCCCTGGGTATCTAAGTGACCCCAGCCTAGGGATGTACCTGGTGCCCCGTCTCCCCCCCAGAGGGCCATGCTGGTGCTTCCCCTGGGTAGCTGATCCTCTCCCCTCTCCCCAGCCATCCGCAGGTACGGTAAAGATTTCCAGGCTGTCGCCGGGGTGATTGGCAACAAGACGCTGGCCCAGGTGAAAACCTTCTTTGTCAGCTACCGGCGCCGCTTCAACCTGGAGGAAGTGCTGCAGGAGTGGGAAGCTGAGCAGGGGGAGTCTCCAGGGGCCCGCTCCCCCCCCCATGACACCAAGAGCTCCAGTGTCTCACTGGCCAGCAGTGAGGAGGATGATGAGGTGAGGAAAGGGACGGCCCCTGACCTGCTCCCACAGACCCTCTTGCTATTCCTAGCCCAGCTAATGTCCCTCAATCCAACATGCAGCCACACGCAGCCCCAGCTCTGCCGCTTCCCTCGGTCTGCCTCATGGCCCCCTGCCCTTCACACAGCTCAGCCAAAGCCAGTCAGTCTGATCTGTGGCCCCCTGCCCTGCCCCGCTCCAGGCCTTGCACGACTCAGACAAGGCCCATCCACCTGACTCATGGCCCCATGCCCTGCCAGGCCTGGGCGTCCATCCCACATGGCTCCCACTCACTCTGGTCTCTCCTTGCAGGTGCAGATCACAGCTGTGTCCCGCTCTGCCCAGCAGCAGCCGCAGGCCCCTGCATCCACCACAGTGGCTCCACCCTCTGCCTCTCCCCGGCTGCCACCCACCACACTGTCGCAGCCTCCCCCCTTGCTGCGGCCCTCGTTGCCCACCGCGCCCACGCTGCACCGCCAGCCACCTCCCCTGCAGCAGGGACGCTTCCTGCAGCCTAGACTATCTCCCAACCAGCCCCCTCCGCCACTCATCCGGCCTGCTGCCTCCCGCCACCAAGGACGGGGGCCCCAGCACCCTTCCTCATTGGTGGGTGCGACCCTGGAGCCACCTTCCTCCTCCTCCTCCTCCTCCGGTTCCCTCTGAGGCGAGGGGGGAAGAGGATGGCTGAAGCCCCCTTCTTTAGTGCCCTGGATCCTGCTTGGCTGAGGGGTCAGGGGTTCCGTCTGCCCCATAGCGATACACTGGGTGGCGTCTCTAGGACTCACTCCACCAGCTGGGATTGGAAACCCTCCCTCCTCCAGGGAGGGGAGAGACTGAAGGATGTGCATTAGCTGAGCCCAACCCTCCTGGGGAGCAGAAGCCCCCACACTGTGGCCCATGTGGGCTCCCAGGAAGGGGAGTGGGTACCAATGCCAGCTGTGGGGAGCTTGGGGTAGGGGGTTCTTTACTTGTAGAGGGACAGGTAGGGTGGCACACTCCTGCTGGTGAGCCATACCCAGTGCACAGCAGGGACCCCTCCTCAGCCTGGGAGCTGGGGTGGGGGACGCTCCTTCCTGGGGCTATACCGACTCCTGGGAGGAATGGTCTTGTGCTGGGGGAGGGGAGCTGAGACTGGCCCCAGACTGGCCGAGCAGTTGCTAGGGAGATTATATGTTGTGGGGCAGGAGTAGCACAAAAGCCCCCCCTCAAATGGGGCCCAGCTCCCTCACCTGGGGCAGCAGCACTGGCTCCCGGGGAGGACCTGAGTGCCAGGGTCCAGGTGGGGGGCAACCAGTAATAACCCTGGGTGAGGCACTGGCAGGACCATTGAAGGGGCAGCATTGAAGAGGCCTTGGAAGAAGCACAGAACTGGAGGGGTCAGGCTAGGGGACAGCAGCTCGGCAGGCACCTGCATAGCCATGGTGCATCCCTCCCCTCCCCCATGTTGGGTGCATGCTGCTCTGCTGGTGTGTGGGCAACGGGGCATTTGTAGACAGGCTTGTGGCCCTGGGGTGGTGGTGGGGAAGTAGATGCTACAGGGGGTGGAGTTATGTTCATGTTGCATTTTGAATAAAAGTATTTTACTATGTGTCCCGAGTCGTCGCTGTGCAGCTCTCCCACCCCTGCCCTCAGCTGCAGGACGTCTTCTCATGCCACCCCAACTCCCAGCCCTCCAACTCCCTCGGCCACCCTCCGAGACTCCGGCTCACTGGTGCTGCCAGCCAGCCCCCCAAACATCAACTGCCCCAACTCCTGCACTGCAGGGGTGCCATGCATGCCCTTGAGCCTCCCTCTCCCAGGGGCAGGAAGCGCAAGTACTTGGTCAATGGGCACACCAGGCTAAGCCCACAACCCACTTTCTCTCAGTGCCCCGGGGCCATTGTCTGCTCCCCAAGCCTGGCCAAGGCAGGTACTTGAAGCAGCTTCTGCGAGGACTTAGGCAAACCTCTGGGAATAGCAGCCAGCACCCTCTGGACCCTCCCGACTGGATGCAGCATAGCTGGGCCCAAGCTAGCAGAGACAAGGCAGGCAAGTATCATGAGCTTTTGTGGGTAAAACCTACTTCATCAGATGAGATGGGAGTAGAAATTATAGAAACCAAAATAGTAGTACCTGTTAGTTATGGGCCCCGTGTTAATGAGGCTAAGTGGGCTGGATATATCCCATTCGTAGCTTCTGATGTGAAAATGTGGCTGTAAAGGCAGGGGAAATTGGCTTTGTAGTGCATTAACCAGTTAATGTATTTAGTCAAGCCCAGAGTAACAGTGTTACATTTGTAGATTAATTCCAGGCTGCAGTCTCTACTGGACCAGCTTTGCTCTGGGGGAAGAGGCAAGCACCAGAGCTGCTTTTCTCTGGGTCTGGAGCTCCAAGTAATTGGCTAGCGGCCCCCATTCCCACAGAAGCTGGACCAATAAGAGCTATTGCCTCACCCACCTTGCCAGTGGGCTGTGGCATTAGAGTGGCTGCTTCTTGAAGGAGCAGGTTGGGCACTTCCAGCCAGAGGAGCCTGGAGCCCTTGTACTGCCCAGCTGCCTGCAGGTGGGGCCAAGGGCAGGATGGGGACCCACGAGCAGCTAGGGCTGAGAAAGAAACATTCACTTGGGATGGGGACAGTCTAAGGGGCTAACAGCTCTGGAGCTGGGCTGGACCTATACAGCTAGCCTCTCAAGCCTGGGACTAGGGCCCTGCCAGTGATAGAACATGGCGGATGGGGAGCCTTGTGGCTCTAGGGCAGTGCCAGGCAACCTAGGCGAATGGGGGACATAGGAGTGGCCGCAGGACTGTCATATCCAAGATGGTCTCCCAGGCTAGGGCAGTTTTGCCGACTGCACGTGCGAGGTGTTGCTGGAACCGTGGCAGCGCTTTGATGGGCTACAGAGGGAGCGGGGGGCTCTCTCGCTCTTGTCTGCAATCAGCAGCCACCTCACATCACTTGCCCTTGTTCTACGCGCATCACTTCAGTAACACCGGTAGGAAAACCCACGTGGACGCAAACCAGCAGAATCTGGCAACCCCGTGCGTGGGCAAATGGTGAACGTCTCAAGGGACACACAGAACCTCAATGGGCCACAGGTGGCCCACCACTTCTCTAGGAGGAGCCAGCTAGGTCCCCCCACCCCCTTGGGCTGGTCTGAGGCGGCAGGACCAGGGACCTTGCAGCTCCTGCACCTCTACTGCTGACTGTAAAGGGGCCTGGAGGAGGGGCAGAACTGGGGCCCAACCCCACAGGTGTTTGGCTCCAGAGCAAAGAGCAGGGCTAATGAACCCAGGATGGGCATGAAAGAGGCCCAGATTCCACCTAAAACAGTATTTTTATAGCACCTCCCAGCCTAAGCTCTGGCCAAACCACCTCCCTTGCTGCTGGGGAAGGGGGCTGTTTATACAGGCATTCCCTCACCTGCTGCTGCATGGCTGCCTCTGGGGGCCCAGTTGTTGTTCCTCGAGCATTGGGAGGGGCTGCCACGAGATCAAGGACGGGACATGGGCAGAGGAATACAAAACAGGAGGCTGCAGTGGCTCTTTCTGGAAAGTTTTAATCTAGAACCTGGAAATCTACATTGAATCACAGCTCCGCTCCAGGGCCCCAGCTGGGCCACGGCCCTCCAGGAGGAGGCAATGGCAGGACCCATTCCCCCCCCCCAGAAGGGGGCCACACAGAGCCCATTCCCTGACCCACCAGCAGGGGGCAGTGTCAGGGCCAGAGCAGATTTTTGTTGCTTTTATTTAAAAAAAAAAAAGGCATTTTCTGATCAGAATAAAACAAACAAAAAAAAAACACTCACAAAACTGAGGTATCAGTACAGATATATACAGGCTGGGGGGGGGGGGGGGGGGGGGGGGGGCGAGGGGATGAACAGCCCTAGGGGCAAGGAGTACATTTTTTAGCATCACAAATATGCTTTGATGGATGAAGCGGAGGGAGGGTGTGTGTGTGTGTGTGAATGCAACCAGTGGGGGAAAAGAATGAGGAATCCTGTAGCCCATGTTGGGGGCTGGGTAATATAGAGCCAGGGGTCTCTGCTAAGCCAGGGCCAGCCCTGATTGGAGGGGATGTTAGACCCTCTCCCCTAGCATCACACAACTGGTGCTTTCCCCCTGCCTATTCTTCAAGTACCTGTGCCCCCAATGCTCCAAGGCAGTGACCTTCCCCCAGCCAATGCATACCCAGAAAACAAGGGGGGGAGGGCAGTTCTGGGCTCAGCCAGGACAGAGAGAGGAAGGGGACTCAAGTTTCACTGGGGACTGTCTGCAGGGAACTCCCCAAAACAACCTCAGTCATGTGGGCAAGGCTTCCTGTGCCCCTGCTGGGGCAGAGGGGAGCCAGAGCCAAGAGCACAGCATGGGGGGAAGGTGTTACTAGCATCACACTGGACATTGACTCACTAGATACAGGAGTCCTGCCCCTCCCACTGCTCAAGATACTCCCACAGCCCACACTGCTGCTGGGATCAGAGCAGGGGGGGTCCACTCAGCCAGTCCCAGGGAGACCCTGTCCTGCCCCCGATGGGGCACAAGCCGCAGGCAGTTACAGTGGAAGGGGGGGAAGAGCTGGTTGAGAGAAGGGCCCTAGCTGAGAGCTCAGGGCTCCCTGATACCCAACAGCCGCCCCCATGGGTCCAGCTGTGCCCAATGTGAGGCAAGGGCAGCCTGTTGCAGGGGATGGGGGAAGGAGTCAGTCCTGGCGCCCAGGGGCAAGAACACCAAAGCTGCAGTGCAGGTTAAAAACATTCTCTTTTATTGTGCCTGTGGCAGGCTCAGCTCACCGCAGAGCCCCTCTGGGGAAAAGGCCTCAGACCCCTCCAGCCTGACACCCCCACCCCTGTCCTGGGAGTCACCCTGGCCCGGGGGAGAGTCAGTATTTATCACCCCCAGTGGAGAAGCACACGGGGCCAGTGGGAATGCATCTAGCTGCATCCCCCATCCAAGTAATGGACAGGCAGTGGGGGGAGGGGAGGTTGCAGCCAAGAGCCCCGCCCCCCCAACCACAGCCAGGCCCTGAGCTCAGACTGCCCCGTTAGGTTTCTAGCATGGACCAGCTGGGCACCCATTCAAAGGCTGGGGGAGTTGCTACGGTCAGACCGAGGGGGAGGGAGCCTGTCAGCCAAGTGCTCCAGGCCAGAGGAGGGGGAGCTCACAGCCCAGCCGCAGCACCCCTCCCCATTCCCCCAGCGTGAGCAGAGCTGGGGAGGGGCGGTAGGGCCTGATCACCCCCATGCAGGGCAGGGGCTCAGCCTGGGAGCACACATGCTACAGCTGGCCAGGGGAGAAGCTGCGAACAGCCCTGCCCCCATATTAATGCCCAATAGGGGGCACCCGCAGAAAGGTGGGGCCCGGCTTTCCCAGCTCCCTGCTGCTGCCCCGCCCTGTGGGAGCTGCCCCCAGCACAGCAGGCCCAGCCCCAAGTAGCCTGCCCCAGGGGGGAAAGGGCAAATCGGTGCCTGCAGGGGGGCTGGGTGAAAGGCATTGTGGGAAGAGGGGTGAGGCGACAGGTGAAAGGCATTGTGGGAAAGGGGGCCAGACTTTTCTGGCTTTTGAACCACTTCTCTTTTTGGTAAGAGCTCCAGGCCAGCATGGCGGGCGCCTGAAGGGCAGTACCACGATTTGCTGGGAGCCCGCATGCTAGCGGCAAGGGGGGAAATGCTGTCCCCCAGCCCTCCCCCCGCCACTGTCTTTGCTGCTGCCCCCACCGGGGTATCAAAAAATAAACATTTATCCAATTAATTACAATCCTGCGAAGGGAGGAGTGTGCGGGCGGCGCACGACTGCATGGGAAGCAGCTTGCCCCCCGCCCCGGTGCACGGCCAGCGGTGTCTCGGCACAGCAGTGGAGCAGAGGCGGCAGGATTCTGCACCCCCCGTCCTGGTGCACGGCTCTGGGTCTTTGCAAGGTGGGCAAGGAGCCTCTCCAATGCCCTTCCCCAGCGCACGGCCTGAGGGGGAGGGTCTACGGCTCAGTGCCTCCGGCACACCGCTGTGGAGAGACCCTGCTGCTCAGGGTCCCCTTGTCCCAGTCCAGGGCTCAGGGGCGCAGCGCAGCAGGGGCTTGGTTAAAGCTTGAGCTCGTTGGCCACCTTGGAGGCAATGTTCTTGAAGGCCATGGAGGTGCCCGTTATCCGTTTGAAGCGCACACCGTTGAGCGACAGCCGCGGCAGCTTGCACACCTCCATCTCCCACTGCACGAAGGAGTCGTGCCCGGGCGCCCCGTGCATGCACATCAGCATGTACTTCTCCTGCAGCTCACACTGGCAGCTGTTGGCGTCCAGCACCTTGCGGATCTCCTTCATCATCTCGTTGGGCTCCATGGAGCTTGTCGTCTTCATGCTCCAGGTGAAGCGCAGCGAGCGAGGCTTGGCCTCCCGGTTCTCGTCCCGCTCCTTGTCCCCACCCACCATATGAGGCCTGCAAGGGGGAGACAGCATCAGTGCAGCGGGGGTGCCCCACCCCCGGGCTGCCCAGCACCCAACCTGTCAGCTGGAGGAGACAGAGGCAGCGTTACAGACAGACAGACCGGAGCAAGGGCTGAGAGGGTGCACTCCAGCCAAGGGTCCCAAGGGAGCCCCCAGCCAGCCGGGACCCTAGAAGAGAGGGAGCCCCATGCCAGGGTCCCCCCACTGAGAACCAGACAGGCAAAGTAAAGCTGAGCTGTGCCCCCCCGATCCCATGGCTGGGGGGCCCCAGGGAGCAGGGAGGCAGCTCTGTTCTCACCTGAGGGTCTCCACTCGGTCTTTGCTCTCTGGCTCATGCGGGTTCCTCAAAAAACAGAGCGGGAGAGTTTAGTTTGGAGGGGTCTGGGGAGCGAGAACGCTGATGGCCCCATCCTGGGGGCATCCCCTCAATTGCAGGGGAGCAGGGTCAGCCTGAGCATTGGCACACAACAGCTCCCTGCAGGCCCTGTTCCAGCAGCCTCACACATGGCAAGGAGGAGCAGTGCATGCTGGGAAGGGTTCTGTGGAGAAGGGGTTGCAGAGAGTCCTGCTGCACTGGGAGGGTGCCCCACACCAGGGCACACAGGAGATCCCAAAGGCAAGGGAGGCTGGAGCAGGAGGCACTTGGCTGCTGTGAGCCGCACCAGGGGAGAACGCCGCATGCCCATTGCCTCCTCTCCCCCCAGGGAAGAAAGGAGCTAGGGCCATGCTGGGGGTGAGTGTGCTGCAGGGCAGAAGGGGCATCACCCAGCTGCCCCAGGACAAGCTGCCACCTGGCATGAGACCAGGAAACCACCAGGCAGCGCTCACCCCTGCACTGCAGGGATCGGGCCAGTCGGATGGACCAGGGATCTTCCCACAGACCTGCCCAGTGAGTTATGGACCTGAGCCCAGGAGGACTCCTGCCACCAGCCACGCTGGGGATAAAACCCAGGAGTCCTGGCTCTCAGCGCTTCCTGCTCTAACCCATTAGAGCCCACTCACCCCAGAGCCAGGGTCCATTCAGAAACCGATCTGGGGGCGGGGGCTGGGGCAGGCTTGGCACCTCCCTCCTCCTTACTATGACAAGCAGAAGTGGCTCAGAGCCAGACACCTCCAACCCCCCATCCTTTGTCTCCCCAGATCTGCTTGGAGGAGCGCTGAATAGAGGCACTCTTCTCCATGGCCTCTTGGGGTGCCCCCCCGTCACATGCTGCTGCTGATCCCTGTCCTGAGCCCACCTGCTGCACAGCCCCTGGGACAAGGACACAACTACCCAGTAGCAGAGGAAAGGGCAGGCTCCAGGGAACCCCCCTCATCTTCCATCCAACTCCTACCCAAAATGCAGTAAGCTGCACCCCAGAGCCCTGACCTATATCAAGCCCCAGCTCAGATAAGGCAGCCCAAGTCCTGCCCTGCACCCCCCTGCACTGGGGCACCTGTGTTTAACTGCTGCCCCACCCGCCAGCCCTTGCTTCCCTTGGGGGCCCCCAGCCTACGCAGCCTCATGCCCACTCTCATGAGGACATCACAGCCCAGCGCCTGGCACTCAGGGACCAAGGGACAGGTGCCCCTGCAGGGCCAGGGCAGCCACCTAATCCCTGCATCAGCCCTCTCTGGAGCCCTGCTGCCCAGCTCCTTGTGGGAGGATCCCCAAGGACGATGCCCAGCCTGGAGCACAAACTGCGCCAGGGCCCTGATCCCAGCTCTGATGGCTAGTGAGGAAATGGCACAGAAGAGGGCACAGAATTGAGGACAGAGACAAACACAAAGTAAAGCCCTGGGCAAATCCCAACCCTCCAACCCACGCCCTGCGCAGCAGCCCATAAGGTCCAGCCGCTCAGCACAGCCTGTGCTGCCCAGCTGGCTCCCTTTGCTGGGGCAGTTATGGGTGCACAGCCATGCAGGGAGCCATGCAGCACGGCGCAGCCACCTCCTCCCTGCACACTCCCAGAGCCAAGAGCAGCTACACTCCAAGGCTCTCCCCGTCCCATCCCCAAGCCCAGGCCTGCCCGTGCCCTGGTTCCATCCCATCCCATCCCATCCCCCCACCCAGGCCTGCTCATGCCCCTGTTCCATCTCATCCCATCCCCCCACCCAGGCCTGCCCATGCCCCTGTTCCATCCCCCCCACTGCTCAGGGTTGCCCATGCCCCTGTTCCATCCCCCTGCCACCCAGGGCTGCCTGTGCCCCTCCCTGTCCCCCCCCTGCACCCAAGCCTGCCTATGCCCTGTCTCATGCCTCTGCCGCAGTGGCCTGCTTTCACCCCTTTGTCCTGTCCCATCTCCCCTGCTTCCCAGGCTGCCTGTGCCCCTCCTTCCCAACCCCTCCACTGCCAACGCCTGCCTGTGTCCCTCTGTCCTGACACCCCCACTGTCCCAGCCCTGCTTGCAATCTTCCACCCAACTCAGCCTCCCCACTGCTCCAGCCCTGCCCCCCAATCCTGACCCACAGCCCCTTGCTATTTCAACCCTGCCAGGAGTCCTCCCTTCCAGCCCCCTCTGTTCTGCCCACCAGCCTGATGCTGCCCCCTGGGGAACAGGGAGGAGGGCCTATTCCCTTCTATTTTCTCATGGAAGCAAGCCCAGCCACTGCCCCACATGCTAGGATTAGCGACCACTTTGAGGCCCCTTGAACGTGTGTGTGGGGGGGGAGGGGGGTGCCTTGGGGAGCTCATTTCTTGGCAGTGCCAGTGCGGGGGCCCCACTCCTTGCTCTCCTGACAAGTGGTGAGTGCTGACAGCCAAGGTCACAGATGGGAGGCCAGGCTGGGGAAGGGTCCGGCCGTGTCTGCCAGCCACTGTATGGGGGGACCCTGCCACTGCCAACCCTGCAGACCTGAGAATGGAGCATTGGGGAGGATATGAGGCTTCAAGAGCAGCCAAGCATCCATCAGAGCAGCCCCCAGAGCAGATCCCCAGCGGGTTAGCAGGCATGGCGAGCACCCACAAAGCCCCACTCCTAGTGCCACATGCACGGGGAGAGGGTTAGTCTGGAGGGTGGGCCCAGCTAGAGATCAGAGCCCCAGCACTGCTCACCAAGGAGAGGCAGGGCCACCTTAAAGGGACAGTGCACTCTCAGGCCCTGTGCCATGCCACCCTGCCCCTTTGCTAGGCTATGGCTGGGATGGCAGGGACCCTTCCCTCAGCCCCGTGGATGCAGGGGATTGGAAGATTCAAAGCCAGGTGCAGGGCCACATGCCCAAAGTGGTGCCTCCTCCTGAACCGACTGCCCTCAGGAGAGGGGATTCTAGCCAGCTCACTTGGCTTGAGGGGGGTGATGCCAGGCAGAGAGCCAGTAAGGCCACTGTCCCTTTAAGCTGCTGCCGGGGTGGGAGGAGGTTAGTACGGGAGGGGCAGGACAATCCGGAGAGACGCCTACCTTCTGGCAAACCTGAAAGACACATTTCTACAAAGACACAAACAGAGAAGAGAAGGGAGAACGTTGGGTATGTCGCTGTGAGACCCAGGCCCCAGGGAGGGGAGAGCTGTGGGGATGTGAAGGTGCCATGCCACAGGGGCAGGGCAGCTCCACCCCTACACATCTACCCATGGCACCAGGCTCTCAGCCCCAACCCTCCAGAGCTGGGACCAGAACCCAGGAGCCCTACCCCCCGAATCCAATGGGCGCGTCCCCACCTCCACCTGGGAACAGAAGCAAGCAGCCTGTGCTGGGTGGAGTGTGGCTTAGTGCCTATGAGGAAGGATGGGGAGTGTTGGTTCTGGGGATTCCTGATGCCATGCCCAGGCTCCTGGAAGCAGCCAACTCCTGCCCCAGTGAATGGGGTTCCCCAGGAGGAATCAGGGCAGAGGCTTGGCCTGAGGACAGGCCTGCCCAGTTGTAAAGCTCAGAGCACTTGCCCAAACTATCCCCTGAAATCAGCCCCATTTCACTGGGGGAAATCGGCCACTCGGACATAGCAGCAGAGTCCCTCAGTGTCACTGGACGCAGAGCTGGGAATAGAACCCGAGAGTCCTGGCTCCCAGTCTCCTCCCTCCCCTCCCAACTCTATCCACCTAGACATCACCCTTCCCTTCCTGAGCCGGGAACAGAACCAGCGTCCTGGCCCCCAGCCTCCTCCCTCTGCTCTAACCTATGAGACCATACCAACTGCAGGCATTTCACAATGCCCCACAGCTCTGTCCATGCCCCAGAACCCAAGCAGCAGCCCTCATCATCCCAGCCCCCCACTCCCAAACACAGCTCTGCATTGCCCCTGCATGGGCACACGGTGGTTTTGCGATACAGGACTTTACAACCATGCTGAGGACAGGCTAAGCCAGATCAGGATTGCACAACACAGACAGCAGCAGACGATAGCACAGAGGGGCAGTGAGCCAGCTGGGAGCCCCAGGGTTGCCAACCCTTGTGCCTGGCACAGCACAATACACAGCTTGCTTTGAGGTGCCTTTGCCAGAGAGACACAGGGGGCTCTGTGCTGCTCCCTGGCCTGGGGACGTAGGGATTCTAGAAGCAGGCGAACTGCCAGAAGCAATCTCCCCCCCCCAGACATACAGACACACACTCCCCAGGCTCACCTGCGCACAAACTTGGAGGTGAACTTGCTGAAGATGCTGCCGGAGGCGCCCCGGCGCCCCTGGCTGTTCCCAGAGGGTGAAGCAGGTGGCATGTTGTAGGGGAGGTTCTGCTGGTCCCGGACCTGCCGGAGCTGCCCGGCATGGAAGGTGCTGCGGCTGGAGACACCCCGTGGGAAGTTGGTACGTTCAGCAATGGCACTGCTGATGTTGTGGGCAGAGGGTGAAGCCACCGGGACCCTCTGGGGTGCAGTGCTATGGTAGGGGTAGAGATCCAGTCAGGGGCAGTGCTGGGAGACATGCCCTCCCCCCAGCCTCCAGGGGGCATGGACTGTCAGCATCCACTCACTTCCTGACACAGGTGCCACCTGCTGCCAATCCAGACACTGGGCATCTGCTCCCTGGGGACCAGATGGATCCAAGACACTGTTGGTGGGGCAACCTGAAGCCAGAGTTGAGCTGGTGCCCCCTGGAGAGGAATGGGCCTGTACCTCATTCCCCATCCACCTAAGCAAGCCAGTTCCCCCAATCCAGGGCCAGATCAGAGCTGGTGCTCCATGGAAGGGAATGACCCATTCCCTGGACTCCCTCCGCCCCTGTGGCTGGCCTATGCCAGCTGGTTCATGCTCGCAGGGCTCTGGAATCTGAGCCTGGGAGTCCACACTGCAGTTCTACAGCCCCGCAGCCCAAGCCAGCTGGCACGGGCCAAATGCGGGTGTTTCACTGCAGCGTGGACATACCTTAGTATCATTAAGTGCAGCAAACCCAGGCAGCTCTGAAAACCATGTCAGTCCACGATCCTGACCACAAGGCACAAACCCGCCCCCCTCCCTGCGCAGCGCCTTAGTGCCCGGGGGTTGGGCACTCTCACATGCAGGAGGGGAGGTATCAAGGCAGCCAGTGGTCCCAGGGCCTCCAGCACTTGCTGCATAAAGCCTCAGGGGCCGTCACCTGACAACCTTGTGCTGTGCATCTAGTTATCTCCAGCAGCTGACCCCAAAGGCTCCCCTTGTGGCTTGAGCCCACAGATCAGCTGGGGCACATAGCTAGTGTGGGGGGACCGTAGGGAGTGTCTAGCAGGGTCTATGGGAAGGGAATGTTAACCCAGGGCCGAAACTCCAGACCTGCACAGGCTTGTCAGCTCCGGACTAGGGAATGTGGGATTAGCCATTTCCTCCCTGAGTGACTGGGCAGGTTTCTCGGCAGCACTAGCTGAGGGATCAGCTGCCCTTGCTCACCTGGTGCCACCCACCATGGACAAAGATGGGGGTTTCCCCCTCTGTTGGGCCAGCCTGCTCACTTGGAGTGGGTGCACAGGAAGTGGTGGGGAGCAGACACTAGGGACACCCTGCCTGCCTACTTGCCTGGGTCTCTGGGCCTCACAGTTATTTTCAGTGGGGGGCAGCATGGGCTTGTTGGGGTGCACGGAGGCAGACATGGATTTCTGGTGCTGGCGTGGGCGTGCGGAGCCCACGGCGGCGGAAGCGGAAGCCGTGGAAGCCCTGGACCCCGGAGTGGTTAAACTAGGAAACAAAAGCAGGGGAGAAGCACAGATTTAAAGGGATGGGAAGGGAGGGAGGGGAATGTGAGGCTGTATCCAGAGGTGCACCTGCTCTCAAGGGCTATAGTGCTCTCCCACCCACCCTCACCACAATGCTGGCACCTGAGGGGGGGGCTGGGTTGCTCTTTGGGACCCAGTTCTAGCACTGCCGTGGGGCCAATCAACATCAGCTGCCTTCTGCCTACTAGCCACCAGTCTGAGTGCCAAGCTGAACTGGCTCCGCCATCTGGGAACGACTCTTGCTGTGTGCACTCGAAAAGGAAAGCCCCTCCCCCCTATGGCTTGAGTGGAGCCAGCGTCCCCAAGAGGGGAAAGGCATCAGATCCCATTCCCTGCCACCCTGCCCTGGGGCTAGACTGGAGCCCATACCCCTGAGAAGAAAAAGGCCTCAATCGCTCAGTCCTCTAGCCCTGCTACACCTTCCTCCACCACCCCTAGAGATTTGGGGGTGGGAGCACCCCTATATGGAATCCCACTGCTTTTCAGGAAGCCCTAACCCCTCTCAGGAAGGGAAATCTGCACCCCCCTCCCAGTGCTACCTGAGAGATACAGCCCCATGTTGGCAGAGAGAGGTCAGGGAGCAAGATATACAATATACAGCCCAGTATATGTGTATATGGGGAGGGAGGGACACACACTTGGGTGCAGAATGGGCAAGGGGCGGGTGCTGATGAAGGTGAGATGGGCAGTGGGGCACAGGTGGGCATAGAGCCCCTCCCCCAACTGGGGCCCTGCAGCAGTGGAGGATGCTGAATGCACAATGAAAGGGAGTGGAGATGGAGCAGCAGCAATGGGAAGGGATGGGGCGGGGTGTCCTGCTCCAGAAGGGGAACCGTGTGCCGCTCCTCAGTCTGAGCTCAGTGTGGTCTAGAAGCAGCTGGGTACCCAGAGCCCAGTCACCAGGGGGTAGGGAAGGGGATAGAGCAGGATGGCTAGAGCCCTGGCACTGGGCAGGAAGGGGATAATGCGGGACACGCAGGACCCAGTCCCTTGGCACTGGGGGGAGGAGGGTAGAGTGGGACGCACAGTTGAGCCAGCAGGCATGAGGGGGGGAGAGGGAAGCTAGGCGCAAGGATGGGAGGAGGGATCCAGTGCAGGGCCCAACTGCTGTGGGAGTGGGCAGGGTGCTGGTGTGGGACGTCTCCAGTTGAAGGCGCAGAAGACAGCATGGTGAGGACCAGACCTCGGGATGTGGGCCTGGCATGACCCCTTGGCTTACCTGTCCTCCCAAGCTTACTACCTCTGCCCAGCTCACAAAATGAGCAAGCAGCAGGCCCCAGGGAGCAGCAAGTCAGCTCCCTAGGGCACTGGAAGGGAAGGACCCATGCCAGCTGCTGGGTTGCCATGCCAGGGCCCCTGCTGCCCAGGAAGAAAGCTGTCTCCACTCCTCAGCCTGGGATGCAGTGCACTCCTGGAAGTGGGGCAACTCCCAGAGAAGACCGCGGTGGTGCCAAGCCCCCAGTGTGGCACAGGTGGGAGCCAGACATCCTGGCACAGACTCCCATGTGACATTCCAGGGCTCCCAGGGATGGGGCTCCCAGGAGTGCCCAGGATTCCCTACCTGTCCTTGCCATTCTGTATGGAGTTCTGGCCCAGGCTGGCCCGCTCCAGCATGGGGGAATTCCGGCTCCGGTTGGTGCTGGTGGAGAGGACGCTGTTCTGTTGGGGAGGGACAGACAGAGTGAACGGGGATGTGTGGCACCTGCTGCCCCTCATCTCGTTCCAGGCCCACCCTGAGGCACAGAGGTGAAGTGACTCAGCTCCACAGAGCAAGTCTCCAATCGAGTCAGGAACAGAACCAAGCAGCCTGGCTCCCAGCCACCCAGCTCCCACCCACTAGGCTCCTCTCCCGCCCCAGAGCCAGGCCCACCACCCAGGAGCCCTGACCGTGGATGGGGTGGGCGTGCTCTTCTTCCTCTCGAGCCCGGTCAGTGGGCTGGCGGGCACTTTGACGGTGCTGCTGGCCTTGCGCCCAGCCTCGCGCTCCTCCTCGGGGCGCTTGTTCTCCGCATTGTTGCTCTGGGTCTTCTTGGAGTATGAAGTGGAGGTGGGGATGGCAGGGACTGCAATGACAGCGACCGGCCTGCAGGCTGAGCATGGGCAGAACCAGACCAACCTCCACCCCTAGCTGCTGCTGTCAGGCCAGCCATGAGTCCCCTATTTTCTCACTACCACCCAGGCTGGCCAGGAACCATCCCACCTCAGTACTGCCCCCATCACCCAGCCAGGCAGGGGCTGTAAGCCTGGCCGGGAACCACCCTCTCCCTTCCACTGCCACCCACCCCACTAGGCTGGAGATCACGAGCGCCACTTGGCTCTGGCTCTCCCCCATCAGCACATGTGCTGGGTTGGCTGCCTGGGACACCCCCATGCCAGAAGACTGGAGCAGCCTGGTGTTCCCGTTTGCTAATGGACTCCAGGTCCCGCTGAAAGAGGGCTGTACTGTCACACAGCCCTAGGATCTAGGCTTGGGGGAGGAGGCTGGGGAGACTGCAGACCCTGGGGGAGTGGTACCCCAGAGGGGAAACCACTGCCAGCCATTGCTGAGAGCAGGGCCCCCTTCTCTAGCCCTTCCCACTAGCAGAGCTCAAAGCATCCTCTGCAGTGTTCAGCCAGCTGCCCTGGCTCACAATGTGAGTTCACAGCAGAGCTGGGAAAGAACCCAGGTCATCTGATTCCCAGCCTCCTTTGCTGTAACCAACTGACCCATCGCCTTGAGCTAAGTAGCCATCAGCTTTGCTGTTTGTCCTGGCCCTACACAGCTCCAGGGTGGCCAGAGGGGCACTGTCCAGGGGGCACTCACCCTGGTCGCTGAAGCGCCGCTGCTTGGGGTTGGCTGAGACGCTGCGCTGTACCTTGTGCGAGGGGGAGGGGGCACTGCTATTGGCCAGCTCAGCCTGGGGCCTTGGCTTCAGCGTGATGTTGTCATTGTCCAGCTGGAGAAAGAGGAGAAGGCCAGGGTTTCCAGAGAGCTCCAGGGAACCAGCAGGGTGCTGGACAGGGGTGGGGGCTGCAGCAGCCTTGCCTGGATTGGCTACAAGTTGTCCCCATTGAGATGGCCAGTTCCAGGGGCTCAACCCAGTAGCTGCCCAGAAAGATCATCCTTGAATCACAAGGCAATGAGAAAACAGCTCCCTACCGGAGTCCAGCCTTGGAGTCAAGAGGAAGGGCTGGAGGAGAAGGGCTGGTGGGGCAGCACTACTGGAGCCCACCTCCCCACAGCACCCACCTCTGAGTTCTTGTACCCCAGCAGCAGGTAAGTGGCCATGACCTCGTTATACTTCTGCCCGACCAACGACTCTTGGATCTCCTCCCGCGTGTACCCCATGGAGACCATCAGCTCTGTGAAAACAAACACGCTGTGGTGAGGAGTCCCCAGGCACAGCCCCACACCCTGCCTGGTCCGGGGGGACCATTGCTGAGCATGGAGGGAGAGGGCTGCCCTGGCACCAAGAGAGCTTGCAGCCCTAGTCCAAGTGTGCACAGCATAGGGGGTCTGACTATGTGGGTCCCCAATGAATGCCTCATCTGGGAGGCTTGCCCAGGTGATAGGCAGCTGGGCAGGGTGCAGGCCCAGGTATTTGGCCTGGCTTGCTCTAGCCCCCAGCTGGCACTGAGTGGCTCAGTGCTCTCCAAGGCAGGCTCAAAGCACAGGCTGGCACCAACTGCCCCCGAGCATCAGGTACTGGGGTGATGACGACACTGGGCAGGGGGGAAATGGGCACGGCAGTTTGATTCAGTGGGGAACAGCTTCTGTGCCAGGACTGGGCCTGAACCCAGGCGTCCTGCTCTCGGCCCCCACTGCTCTAACCCTCAAGTCCCGCTCCCCTCCCAGAGTGGGCAATGGAATGGAGGCAACTGAGTCTCAGCCCCCTCTAGTCACAAGCCCCCACTGCCTCTGTAGCAGTGCTCCCTGCACCCTCAATGATCTCCCTCCCCATGGTGGCACGGGGAGGTGTACGCAGGCCGGGGTGAGGCAGGCCTAGCCACCCACAGCAGGAAGGCTGGGCATTGGTCTGTCTGTCTCTCCACAGCCAGTCAGGGGTCTCAGCCACCATGCCCCAGGAGCGCTGGCACTGTACCTGTCCGTCGGGGGTCCTTGTAGTCAGGCTGGGGCTCCATGTAAGGCTTCAGCTCATCGTCCTCATGCCCCACATTCATCCAACGGTCTTTCATGATTTGCTGCAGTGAAGAGGAGGAATCAGCATTGGGATGGGCAGCAGACACCCAGGAATGCAAAGTTCTCCTGAAGCCCCATTGCAGTCTTTGAAGGAGCCCCTCCCCACAAGAGTGTTCAGCACCCAATGGGCCCGGCACTGAGAGGGATTTGGGCCTTCCTTGGGTGCATCAAGGTATCCCAGGCCAGAGGAGCTAATAGGTCTGACTGCAGGGTGGGGAAGGAAGGGAACTGGACTACACAGGCCCATGGGTGTATCTGACCACAGTAGGGAAGGTAGGTAGATATACTGAGCTGGCTTGGTCCATGGGGAGGAGGAGAGGACTAGTCGATAGGCACTTCCGCATTCCTCCTTTGAAATGTACAAGAGCCCAATGGGGTTCTGTGTGTCATTCCACGTGGAAATGAGTCCCCAGCTGATCCCAGGTTGCACAGAAATGCCACATGGAGCCCGGGGTCAGCTAGGGGGTCCCCAGCTGACCCCAGAATCCATACGGCGCTGCTGCTCTGAAGAGCTGCACCCTGGGCTCCATGCGGTGCTGCCGCTTTGAATACCTCCTCTTCCCTCCCACACCCTTTGCTGCCTCAGATAGTTGATTAGTCCTTAACATCCTTAGTGGGGATAAAGTCTGGCAGCTGGAGCGCTCTTCTGGGACCAGCGTGCTAGGCCCTGCCTTCCTCTCCACGACAGTTCCCCACAGAGGGGTGCACAGAGGGGTTGCTCCAAGGGTGCACAACCACCCCCAGCTCCAGTGCCAAGCCAGACCCCATCCTTTGGCTGCCACCGCTGGGCCTGTGCATGGTCTGGGAACAGTCCCGCTAGTCCAGTGGGAATAGGCAGTGGGGCACAGGAGACTTGGCTGGGATGGGCTAACAGTACCTCCTACCCCTCAATCACCTCTAAAGTGCCTCTTTTGCTAGGGTTGAGAATGAGGAATTTCTTCAGCAGGTTCTCACAGTCCGTGGACATGTAGAAGGGGATCCGGTACTTGCCCCGCAAGACCCGCTCCCGCAGTTCCTGGGGGGAAGGAGGGGTTATAGCAAGACAGTCCGGAGGGTGGGTGCATGGACTCATACGTGCACATACTTGAAGACCTCACACAAACCCCAACTCTATTAAATTAATGGGTAGCAGGTTTAAAACTAATAAAAGAAAGTTCTTCTTCACACAGCGTGTAGTAGTCAGCCTGTGGAACTCCTTGCCAGAGGAGGCTCTGAAGGCTAGGACTATAACAGAGTTTAAAGAGACGCTAGATAATTTCATGGAGGTTAGGTCCATAAAAGTCTATTAGCCAGGGGATAGAAATGGTGTCCCTGGCCTCTGTTTGTCAAAGGCTGGAGAGGGATGGCAGGAGACAAATTGTTTGATCATTGTCTTCGGTCCACCCTCTCTGGGGCACTTGGTGCTGGCCACTGTCGGCAGACAGGCTACTGGGCTAGATGGACCTTTGGTCTGACCCAGTACAGCCGTTCTTATGTTCTTATTATGGAAGGGAAGGTGTGGGATGCAATTATCCTCATTAGGCAGATGGGGAAACTGAGGCATGAGGCACATCCCTCCATCCCCCATCAACAATTTACCAGGATCAGACAAGGCAGGAAACCAAGAACAGAACCCAGGACTCCCAGCCCTTGCCACCAGACCCCACCAGAATCCAGGACTGCCAGCTCCCTGTTCTACCCACTCCCTGGCTCTCGCCCCCAACTGTGCTATGCACAGCACATATGCAGGTCAGGAGAACAGGTGGCAGAGCCCTGCCCTGTGCCCCACAGGGGAATCTCTGGTGGCAGAGGCGGGGGTGCCATGCCCACTCACCTTGAGGTTCTGCCCATCGAAGGGCAACGAGCCACTGACCAGGGTGTAGAGGATGACGCCCAGACTCCAAACATCCACCTCGGGGCCGTCGTACTTTTTGCCCTGGAAGAGCTCAGGCGCAGCATAGGGAGGGCTCCCACAGAACGTGTCCAGCTTGTTCCCGAACGTGAACTCATTGCTGAAGCCGAAGTCTGCGATTTTAATGTTCATGTCGGCATCGAGCAGCAGATTCTCAGCCTGCAGGGTACGAGCAATACGGTGGGGTATCGCCACTGCCTGGGCATTCCTCACAGGGCAGGGAGAGAGGGCAGCCGATGGGTCTGGGGCAGCAGGGGCTGTGGGTCAGGAAAGAGAAGCGCTGGCAAAGTTCTGTATGTGGGGAGCCTAGGGTTGAGCCAGCAGGGGGCTGCGGGTCAGGATGGAGGTGCATTGCCAAAACTGAGTGCGAGTGTGGGGGACAGGGGGTCAATCTAGTGGGAGTATCAACTTGAGGGGCAGGGAGAGGATCTGAACAAGCCCCTATGGCTGGAGGGTGTGTCTTACCTTCAAGTCCCTATGTACAATGAACTTCTGGTGACAGTACTGCACAGCAGACACTATCTGGAAAGGAAGAGATGATGAAGATGTAGGGGGCTGGGGGGTTTCGTGATTAGAGCTGCCCATGCAGGAGAAGGGGGCACAATCACAACTCAGTCTACCTATGTGTCCCTCAACCTCACTGTACAGCTCAAAAGGACAGCTGAACCCTGCCCCTTGCCCCATGGTATATTGACCACACTGGCACAGGCTGAGAGGCGAGAGTGCCCTCTACACAGACGCCATCATTTCCTGCAGCAGCCCACAGTGTCACAAGGCTAAACTTGGCTTTGGCCAGACTCTCTCCTCTGCAGCCTTAGGTTTAGCTGGGATGGTGGGCTCCAAGTCTCAGATGGCCTTCAGTTCAGAGGCTGGTGTGCTAACACCTACACAACAGCCAGCACCCCTACAACAGGCATCAGGGACCCGCATATTCCAGGACCAGCACTAACCTGTCGAAATTTTGCCCTGGCTTCTTTCTCTTTCATTCTTCCATGGGCTACTAAGTAGTCAAACACCTCACCTGCAGTGGGGACAGAGACATGATCATATGAGAAGGGTGTGGTCCAGAGCCCCGCAGAACCCGTCTGCTCTGGCAAAGGGCAGGAGGATGGTAGGGGGCATTCCCCAGCTGGGAAGGCACCTACCTCCGCTGGCATACTCCATGACGAGGTACAGTGTCTTCTCCGTCTCTATGACTTCAAATAATTTAACTGCAAGACACAAAGCAGGGGAAGTGGGTGCCCCGCAGTGCTGGCCTGAGCTAGGAACACAGCGGGCCAGCTGTGTTGTCAGACTGGTCATGACAGGAGGCTCTCAAGGTCAAACCTGGAGCAGGCACCAACCCACCAACATCAATTGGAGTTGTGCCCACTTGGGCATCCAGTGCTGGCATTGGATCAGCACTGGGAGCTCCTCAGCTGCCCAGAACCACACAACTGCAAACAGCATGAAATCCAGCTCACTGGGGCTTGCGTAGGTACATGGCTCTCTAGACCTGAGAGTGGAAGCTGGCTGGGGGATTTCACCCTCCCCTGCCAGAGCCTGCATTCTCCACTGGGGTGGGTAGGAATTTGCCCCTGGGCATCCCAGCCATCTATTTCCCAGCACATGAGCATGGAATGGGGACAAGCTATGTGCACAGTCTTACCTATGTTGGGATGATTCAAAACCTTCATTATTCGCACTTCCCGGAAGAGCTGGAATAAAGCAGAGAGGAGAGCACACAATTGGGGTTAAACAGCAAGGGGGGACCTCAGCAGCACGAGGCCAGTGTACCCCAAAGGCCAAGACCCCTACTCTAGAACCAGGACCCTTGAAACCAGCCCAGATAGCCACCAGGGCCAGAGGCCTGTCTGCCTGGCAATAGCTGAGGATCTCACAGCACTGGCATAGAAGATAAACTGACTTGCCCAAGGCCACAAAGGCAGAGTAGAGTCTGGAATCTAGGAGTCCAAGAGGAAACGAGCTTGAAAATGGGAAGCAGAGATAATGCCCATCTAACAAGGCTGTTGAGTAGGGGTGCGTGCGTGCGCGCGCAACACAGCAATCCCTTGAAGTGGGTGTCAGGTCAGAATCCCCCCCAGAGTACAGAGCTTGTTACTGAAATCCATTGATTAACAAAGCAATCTGCTTGTGTGTAACCAGACCAGGTAATTAGGCACTAAGACCAAGCCTCCTGTCACCTGCAACAGGAGAGTAATGAAGGCACCGAACACAATTATGTTAATAATCCCTAACATGCCTCTAGCACTGCTCATCCACAGAGCTCAAAGCGCTTTACAAAGATGGGCGTCTCACTATCCCTATTTTACAGATGGGGAAACCGAGGCACAGGTCACTGCAGAGGTGGGACTAGAACCCAGAAGTTCTGAGTTGCAGGTTAGTGCTGTGGCCATCCTGCCTCAAAGTGAGCATGATGCAGGAGGGTCTCAGCTGCTTTATTTGGAGGGGCAGGGTTCATGTTACCTCCTGCCACGCAGAGCACAGGTACACTAACTCTCTCACCTTCAGTTGGCTGATCATGGCCAAGCCTCTGCACTGTGTCTCCCCCGCGCAAAGATAAAGAGAGAACCAAGCACAACCAAGTAACCACCATGGGCTGGAGATTGGCCTGCAAATGGTGTCGTCTCAGGAGATGTCACTTCATGCAGCATCCTCTGCCACAGCAGAGCCCAGAGCGGCCCCAGGGCAGTGCTGGTGTGCAGTGCATCAGCTGCCAGCATAGGATTTTGGGGCAGGATCTCTTGTGGTGGGAAGCGCTGTACAGGGCAGACAGGGTGGGTGGTGCCCTGCACAGCTGTGGCTGCGTGTCAGCATGTGAACACTGGTCGAGCATGGATCCCCCTTCTCCCTGAAGTGTCTGACTCTATGCGAGTGTCAAGCCAGCCTGAGCTGCTGCTGCGTGTACCATGAAGGGCCCAAAGAGAAACTGAGTGGACAATGTTCTGGGGGCAGAGAGGGAGCAGGTGTGGGTCTGAGAGCCACACAGCAGGTATCCCTTGGACAGAAGGGGCTGGAGTTCGCCCCTTGCTTTGTACAGCCCCCAGGGGCAGCACTGCTATATTGGAGTTTGCTGATGTCTACCCATGTCCTGTCCCAGGCGGGTGTGGACACAGCAGAAGCACTGAGAGCCCATGGCACAGGCCCCAAGCAGAGGCCAGGATGCCAGACCCCAGGGGTGCTGGGATGTGTCTGGACATCTGTTAGGTCTCGGAAAGGGGCAATGCTCTGGATGCTGCCAGCCTATGAGTACGATTGGCCGCGTGCATGGCCTGGCAAGACAGCGGGAATGGTTGGGATGTAGGGCTACATGTCCCCTTCCACACACAGCTTCCCACCACCTTGCCCCAACTCTGCCTTCGGCTGATCTCCCTTCTACTCTTAGCTAACCCCTCAAAGCTCTGCCTGGGGGCTGAGCTCTCATCCACACACTGGCCCCAGTGCTGTTCTCCCAGCTGTCTGTTGTAATGATACCAAGGAATCTGACTAACACTTGCCTCGTTACCAAGGCAACGAGGCACAGACACAACCCAGAGCTTTCTCCGTTCCTTCCCTTCATGTCTTAGCTTGCAGGGACGCCCACTCGGCATCTTCCATGGCCCCTGCTTGCTCAGCCTCCGGGTGTGTGGGGCAGGAAGAAGATTGTGAGCTGGGCTAATTTGAGGTCAGTCTCTGGATTCTCAGGCCCTTGCTCAACTTCCGGTGGGACAGGACTGGGTGGATGCAACCCACTTGAAACCCATGAGAAAACAGGTACCCCACCCCCCCGGGGGCCTGCTGCCAGCTACGAACCCTCCCAAACAGGGGAGCTGCCTCCCAGCATACGGCATGTGCTCCTACATGGTGAAGGAGGACACTGCACCAATGCCTCCAACATCAACAAGGCTGTGCCTCAGTTTCCCCATTGAGAGTGAGAGTGAGTGAGTGTGTGTGTGTGTGTGTGGTGGGAGGGGACGGGGGTTACTTACCTGCCAGGAAAACCCAGAGGCCTTCAGGATCCCAGGCTGAGTATTACCATGCTCGCTGGCACAAATTTGGCAGCATTTACCCAGCTGCAGTGGGCAGGCACCTTGGAGCCTGGGTACAAAGTGAGGCTTCATCCCCGGCCCTGTTTTCCACATCCCGGCTTCCCTTTGGGGATTGGCAGGAACATGACAAAGTGGTTTTCAGGAGACCCCTTCCTCCCTCTGCTGGCAGCACAACCACATCCCATCCCACCCCCCTCCCTGCATCCCAAAACCACAGCAATTAAACGGTCTGTGGGCTCCCTAATGACCATACATGGGAGAGAGCTATAAATACTTCCCCAGCCAACATCTGGAGACTGAGCCAAACTGAGAACTGGCAGCCAGATGTTCAGACGCCATGGCTGCTTGCACAGAGCCACTCGTCCCAGCTGCCGGGGCTAGTGCTAGCTCCTAGCTGGATGCCCTTGGATTCACCTGATTCACAACACCCCAAGTGGAGCTGTCTACTTGGGTTCCTGCCCAGCCAGGATGCACTGACATGTGTATCCTCCCTTACCCTGAGGAATCCGCTATAGATTTTCACACGGCCCACTGAGCTGAGGAAAAACAATGCTCCCAGAGATCTGCTCTCGCTCTGGCTTAGCCTGGGTTCTGAGTGATCTAGAACATGCTGCTCCCTCTCCCCACACGTCTGTGCTTGCTCTGGGCTAGCCCCAGACACTAGGAATCTAGAACTCCCTGCTCCCCAGACATCTGTGCTCACTCCCAGCTAATCTGGACTACAGATGAACCAGTGCTCACTAGAGACCTTAGTCACCCTCTGGGCTGACAAGCCTCTTTGCAAGCAGCAAGCTGCTTTGCAGGCATTATTTGCCAGCCTCCTGCTCTAGCAGGGGGCTCTACTGATACTCTCCAGCCAAAAGCTTTTCCTCTAGCAACCGCCTATTATCCCCATCTCCATCTGCGGCTACAGTACAGCCAAGGATTTGCGGAGAGCTTGGGCCAAACAAACGGCAGGGGATCGATCAGCTCTGCTTTCCACTCATGCCACAGACATGCCCCTGCCAGCCACTTCAGACTCTACAGCAGAGGTGGCCAAACTAACTTACTGACCTTCTGAGCCAAATTCAATAAACTTCAGACGTATGAGAGCCTGAGAGCCGCAAGACACTCACAACCTGCCGTCAAGGGCAGCACTTGCCAGTGCTTCCTCCCTGTGCGGCACGCCTATAAGGGCGTGGGGCCCACCTGCTGGGGTGTGCACCTGGCTAAAGTCCTTCTCTGTGCAGGGCTGAAGTCTCTTGCCCCACTACCCAGCTCCCTCCCTCAGTCTAGTAGGTGGAGAATGGGGGGCAGAGTGGAAGGCTTTATGAGTCACACTTTCATGGCAAAAGAGCCGCAGTTTGACCATGCCTGCTCGAAGTGGATGCAGTGGTGTAAACCTCATTGGGGCTAGTAGGTGGGGACATCCCTTCTGTGCTGGCCCGCGAGCCTGGACAGAGCCTTCCAGCAGGGCAAGGCACATCACTCTTCGGAGCGCCAGAGAAAAGCAGTCGGGGCTCCAAAAGCCTGCACATGCCCCCACACTGCCCACTGTGCCACGATTCCCTTCCCCTCTGCTCGGAACGTTCCCGTAAGACACTGCTCAGCACGCAGCTGCTCCCCAGGGTCAGGCATGAGGCCTTGTGCTTAGACTGTAACTTCTCTGGGGCAGGAACGGTCATGTGTCTGTGTCTGGGGCAGCAGGGCTCTGATCTGCCAGAGGTCCCTACAGGACACCATGGTAAACAATAAGGCAGAGAGCACTGGGCCAGTGAGAAGACCCCAGGAAAGAGAGCTCCTGCATCTTCTCCAGCCTCAGCCCGGCCCCAAGATGACTGAGGCTGGGCCCAGCACACCAAATTGCCTTGTGACTTGGAAGCTCACTGGGCAGGTAGGGGTTAAACGCAGCCTTGGTGCCCATGCAGAAGCTCCAGGGCTGAGCTAACCCTCACCCACTAGACGCCCCCTCCTAGGATGTGCCCAAAGAGGAGCACGGAGCCTACAAGCTGGAGAGCTGATTCTGTAGGCGGCACAGCTCCATGCTGGTTGCCAGGGATGCTATGGTTGCTATGGCTGGCTTTATGGGGGAGGGGGCAATTCCTCTGCAGAATGCTCTGGTTTCCTGGGGGAAGGCACTGCATGCTTGTGCCCTGAGCTGGAGAATCCAGGGACCAATGGTCACAGGGACAGGAGCTGGCAGGATCACCTCCCCACAGTTGACCTGGTGCATTATAGGGCCAGATCACATGGGCCACAGGCCCCATCTCACATGGCAGGACGATTGGGGGCATCTGGAAAGCTGAGCACACGTCTCCCAGCTCCCCTTATTCAAGCTTGGCTGTGGGGAAGCCCCAGCAGTGCCTAGGGCTGGGATTCCTCTGGTAACAGGGCCCATCTGGCAAGGGCCCGGCCCATGGCATGGGCTCGGAAGAACCACCAGAGGTGGTGCTGGGAAGTGGTACGAAGACTTGGTGAAGCTATGGGAGACCTGCATCTTGGTGGGGAGGAACATACCAAAGGGTACTGGGGGCCACTGAGGCAACAAGATGGCTGCAGCAGACAACATCCTCCATGGAGGGAATGGGATATAAGAGGCCTCATGGTCCAGGCCCCCGTGTATGTCCCTCCCTGGTGCTCACATGCCCTGCAAGCTACAGTGGCTGCAAGCTCAGCCGCTCTGCTCAGGCTTTTTATAAGGTTGTGTCAGCAGCTGCCAAGCCAGGCAGGGCTCTTAGTGCCAGGCTCAGAGTCAAACAGGACACGAAGTACTCTGGGCACAGTGTGCTGCACCTCCTGCTCGGCCTTCTGGTGACCCATGCAGGCGGAAGAGCGGTGACAGCCTCTGCCATTTGGAGCCTGCCTCCTGAGGGACTGGGGGTTATCTGTGGAGCAGCAAGAGGAGCAGTCATGGCCAGAGTAGGCCGAAGGGATCAGCTGGAGAGGGCTCTCTGCTCTGCCCACTCGCTGGGCCGATCAAGCTTCCCACAAGCCAAGAGGAGGGGCACAGAGCCAGCTCTCAGGACAGGCCACTCTGTGCCTGTGGGCATTCAGCCCCCCCGCCCCGCCATTCTAAGGAGTCTGTTAATGACAGGTCATCCCCTGGCACCATGGCAAGGCTGATTGACTTTGAAGGGGAATGCTCGGTTGAAGGCAGGCTCGGAGCACCTCCTGCTGGCAAGGTGCTTTGCCCACTGTCAGAACACCAGAGGCTCTTACCTTCTGCAGGCTTGATGAGTTGAGCTGCGTCTTGTCAATGATTTTCACAGCCACCTGGATGGGGAGAAAGGAGAGCTCAGTTCTCTTGCCCAAAAAGTTGGACTTGCTGGAGCAGAACATGCCCAAGGGAGAATCCTAGGATGGAAGCCCTGACAACCCTCAGGCTGGCTGATTGCTGCTGCCTCTGCCACCCCAGTTAATGACAACACAGCTCTGCTCCACCGAGCGCCCTGCAGGGATGGCAGCAGGGCAGTGGGAAATTTACAGCCTTGGGAAAATGCGGATTGCAGGGCAGAGAGTGTCAGACAAACTACAGGATGTTCTCCACCTTGGCTTGAAGACTTGGACCAAAGGGGTGCGAACTTCGAGGGGAGCAGCAACTCAGTGTCACACCGATACATGTGGCAAGTTCCTAGAGCCAGGCAGGGAACCTGCAGTGAGCGTGCACTTTGGATCCTTTCGTGAGAGCCAGCTCAAGAGCCCAGAGCTGCTGGCTAGTATCAGAGATGGCAAAGAGCTCACAAGGCAGCAGGTTCAAAGAGCAGAATGCAGCAGAATGCTTCAAAGAGGCCAGTGAGCTAGGCTGGGATTAGCTGGCTTGGCCCAGTAACCCACAACACAGAGATGGCACTCTATGGGGAAGGTACTTCCACCTTCCCTCTCATCCTGCTGCCTTTTTTTGCCAGACAGACCCTTGCTGCTCTATCTGTCACTAGTGCCCAGGTTTTGTCCACAAACACGCCTTAGCTTGCACTGATCTCCTGCATGGATCCTCTGACCCATTTAGACATAGCCAAAGCTAAATCAATCTAAGACAACCTGGTGCATACATAGGCCCTGAGGCAGACATCCCCTGGACCAGAAAAGGCAAAATGCAGAAGAGTTCCACATAGCAGATATCACCCTTGGTCACGATGCTAATCTGCAGCCCACCAACCCTTGGCAGAGGACAGATGTAGCTCAAACACTTCCTCATGGGGACTAAGCCCTATGGCTGAAAGAGCCTTTATAGCAAACACAGCAGTGCCTATGAGTCAGCCTGCATGAGCCAATGGCTACGGCAGCCCAATGCAAGCCAGCGTGTCAGGAAAATACAGGTCTCCCAAAGGGAGCTACAGCTCCTTGAGTCCAACTGAACTATTACCCAGGAAAAGAACAGTCAGTTGCCACTTCACACAACCAGGACCCCCTGGGTAAATGCAATCCTCTTTTCCCTCTAGTGCCTCAGTCAGCAACAGAAGGCCAGCAAGCCTGCCCCCATGCTTCATCCTCCTTTCACTGCCTCCTCTCCCACCACCCTCAGAGTCACGACCCAACAGCGAAGCCCTAGTGCAGCTGTAGAAGCCCAGCTGGCTTTAGCACCACAGCCTGCACCCCTGCCAGGCCCCTTTAACGCTTCCCAGAGGCCAGAGTTCAGTGGAAACCCTGAAAGAGCTGGAGGGCCAATGGGCTAAGCCAGGGCTGGATGGGAGCAACAGCTGTTTGAAGGGTGTTATGAAAAAGGGGGCGGTGTCGTATGATGGGCCAGATGTGAGTGGGATGAAACAGTCCAAAGAGAAGGCTAAGGCCTGGTAGGGGTCAGATCTGTTGGGCCATGGAACTGGCTGCCAGGGGAAGTGGAAGGAGCCCTGTGGGTCAGGACACTTAGACAAGGCATTGGGGAGGGGATGACCCTGCGCTGACTCTCAGAGATGGATGTGGCTCACAAAGTGGATCCCAGCTAGGTCTCACATCACTGACCTGGGTCAATCCCACCTCTCTGTGTGCTGCAGTAGGGCAGAGGGAGGGCACCTCAGAGCCAGGAGTTGCCACCAACACTCTCTCAGATCTATGCCTTACTGGCTTCCCAGCTTGGGCCGATTAACCAGGAGGAGAAAGCCCTCCTCTTCCAGCAACCCCCCACCCCCCAAGAGCTATTTTGCCCCCAAACCTCCCCACTGGAAGCCCCTTACTGCCCCTCACACAGATCGTCCTCTGCTAGCTGGGGTGGGCGGATAAGTTAACTGAGCACCAAAGCCAGAGCTCTGAGCTGCAGCATAGGCAGGGACAGGCTGCAAAAGCAGATGCCCTCCCAGCCCGTGTCAGCAGTGACAAAGCTACAAGAGCTGTTGGGAAAGAGGCCCTGGTTTCAGGCTGGAGATAACCGGCTTCTTCAGCCTGTGCAAACAGCAGGGAGGCCATGTGAACAAACCGGTATTTCAACACTGCCACCAAGGCTTATTTACAGCCTACGGAGATGAGGGGCGGGGAATGGATGCCCTACCCTAGCCTGCTGCTGCCTCTGAGCCCCTGGGAAAATGAGCCCAGGCTTGCCAGGCCAATCTACCACCTCTCTGATATTTCACACCCTCCTGGGAGTCTGAGGAGGACAATGCCCCCCCGACTGCCCTTCCCCATTCCCGCCATCCTCAGGAGGGGCAGCTAAGCAGAGCTGCTGTACTAGGGGCAGGGGGCAGCAGAACTAGCCATGAGCTGGTTGGTTCTTCTTGCTCCCCATGCTGGGAAAAATGTGGTGGTTCATCTCCTGTCCTAGAAGAGGGGAGAGGGACACTAGGAGCTTTGGGAGAGAAAATACATGCCCCCCCCCAAGGAACAAATACCAGAAGAAAAGTAAATAACGGCATCTGCTCTGGCTCAGGGGTTGCCTGGCTGAGCTGCTCACAGGGGCAGGGCTCCAGCATCTCAAAGAGGAGAAGATCCCATCTCTGGATCACTCTCCAGTTTGGCCCAGTTTGTTTACATCACTCTGCCCCAGGACCCTTCCCGAGGCTGGGCAGCATCTCGAGAAGGGGAGTGCGGGAGAGATGCTGCAGAAGCAGCAGGGCTAAGGCACCTCTCACCCGACCAGCAGGGCCTATCCTGGCCGGACAAGATGGGAAGGCCAGGTAGAAACAAGGCTGGGTTCTTCCACCCACCTGCAGCCTTGCTGAGCAGAGCAGGATTCTAGCACATTCCCACATGCGCACAAGGCTTTAAAGCAGTGGGGATAAACCTGTCAGGGTCCCTGGCTAGGATTCAGGGCTGCTCTAACCACCCAAGTGGCTGCAGCAGAGCCACGTGCTGGGGTGCATCTGTTGCCATCTGCTTCAGGGGGTGGGAGCCTGGGCTGGGCGCCTGGCAGCTTAGCAATGAACGGCACTTGGCATCTCTGAGCGCACACACTTGTTCCGGGTTGGAGGCCTTGCAGGCTTGCAAAGTGCTCCAAGCAGGAGGGAGCACAACACGGCAGTTTGAGGGCAGGTTGGCAGGGTATGTCTACACACTGCAGTTAGCAGCTACCTGGGGCTGGTCTGTGCTAGTGGGCTTAGGCTCTAGCCAATGAGCTGGTTAAAGCGGTATAGACATCGGGGCTCTGGGACCCTCCCAGCCCGCAGGATCCTAGAGCCCAGTCTCCATCTTGAGTCTAAATGTTTACTCTGAAATTAAACAGCCCCTTAGTCCTGCATGGGCCAGCGGCAGGTTTTTAACTGCAGTGTAGACATATTAGAGTCAGGAGACCCAGGCTCTGCCTCCTCTGGAGCTTCAGCTTACCCATTTGTCAGAGGAGGCATCCCCCACCACCAAATACAGTGCAGACTGAGTGGTAGCCTATCAGGCCCAGGCGAATGGCCGAGGGGCCTGTCACAAAGAACAGAGGCAGAGACAGAAAGGACTTGCCAAGGGTCACACAGTAGCAAGGCCAGATACTAATACTCTAGTCACCGGTCACCACAGGAGACCAGTCTTAGAGAGACTATCATGTAGACATTCCATCATCACACGCCCCTGACCCCTGCAGCAACACTGCCCCAGCCTAGGAACATCTGCCCTGGCCTCTAGCCTGCATCCGAGCTGATGAGCTTGGCCCTGCCCTCTCCAGTCAGGTGCCGTGCCGCCTCCTCGCCTCACAGGTCTCACCTCTTTCCCCGTCAGGACGTGGCGTGCCAGCTTGACCTTGGCGAAGTTGCCCTTGCCGATGGTCTTGAGCAAGCGGTAATTCCCAATGTGCGGCTGCTCATCAGTGGAGGTGGCAGAGTTGCGGCCCCGCAGCATGTTGGACTTGTTGCTGGCCTTGGACTCCGTATGGCCCAGCACCGGCTGTGGAGACAAACGTACATCGGTTAGGTTAGAAGCTACTAGAGCAGGAGTGGGCAATAATTTCTGAAGTGCCCCTGGGCCG
>JANRFK010004440.1:16167367-16185987 GCA_030068395.1 Apalone spinifera | reverse complement strand
CCCCCCCCCCTTGTCTGGCCTGCCCCCCCGCAGCTCTGCTTCCCGCCCCGCCCTGGCCCATGACCAAGTGTGTCCAGTTTTTTGGCAGGATCTACCTGGCAACCCTACCCAGCATGCTTTGTTGAACCCTGTCTGATATCCAGCTTCTCACAATGACTAGCAGGATAGAGCACTCAGCCCTCCAAAGACAGGCTAAACTTTATTGGGCCCTGCCACATGCAAGGACACCAGGGATCTGGAGAAACATGCTACTAACCTCTCACCCACCTGCACACACAGACTGCAGCCAACACCATTCAACTGGGTGGGCTGGCAGCACCCCCAAAATACCTGGAACACTGGCCTGGCCCACACTTGCCCAAGAGTAAAGGGATCACAGTAGATTCGGCTAAAGCTGGGGCATGCTGCAGTCCCACTGCTGGAAAGCATCCCACATTGCTTTGTGGAGAAGCAGGAGCTAGATGGAAAACAACAGCTTTCTGCTGCAGTCACAGGACACTGATGGGCAGGGACCCCCCTTCACTTCTAAGAGCAACCCTGTAAACCTCCAAGTGTAGTTCTCCATCCCCTAACGAGGGAACAACAAGAGTCCCACTACTCATACTGCTTTTCTATCTGAGGAGGTCTCAGTCCTGGGTGCAGTAGGAGGGATTCTCTGGCCTGTTATACAGGAAGTCAGACAAGTTAATCTAGCAGGCCCTTCCAGCTTCAAGTGTTCTGAATGACCACAAACTCTTTATGCTGGGGATCCTGGCACCAGCCCCACACTAGTACTGCACAGTGCTTAGGGTGGGTTCCTGAATAATGCTCTACAAGGAAGGGAAAACAAATGCAACCCACTGCGGGCTACCTTCCATCCTGACCCCAGGGGAGAGGACAGCTTAACCCAACCTAGGTAAGACTTAACAGATCAGTGGTTAAAGATACCAAGTGTGTATCTTTACAGATGGATGCTGCCACTGTCCTACTAAATAAATGATCCAGTGATAGCTTCTGCCTCCAGTAAGCTTCAAAGGCCCCTCCAAGGGTATTTAATGAGGAGGGTCTGGGTTCCATTTCTGACTCTGACCCTGCACCCTCCACCATCCAGACACAGGAACAATTACACTGCACCCTGAATGTTTCCAGAGAAAGCAGAAAAGGAAACAGAGCTGGGGAGATGAATGTGAGAAGAGGTTCATGTCCAGCTCTGCTCCCATCCACTCCCCAAAGAAACAGCCACCCCTACTTCCTTACTGTGCTGTCCAGCCAGGGACTCATGTAACATTAAGTACAAAGGAGACAGAGATGGGAGGAAGCTGCCAAACAAGCTAAAGGCACACCTGTTCCAAAAGCTAGCTTGCCTGGCACAGCTGCCTTCACTCTTGGTAAATCAATTACATGGTTACCTTGAGAGATCATTTCCTCTCCACATTCATGGATCCTGCTAGGCAACTCAGAAGAGGTGTGGCAAAACCTGATACTTCCATAAGCTCTCACACACAGCCTTGGAGCTACCAGTTCAGACCCAGGCAACCTGGCTACCACTTCCCAGAGCAATAAGCATGTTTTGGGATTACACAATGAAGCGTTCTACAGTAAAGGCCCTCCAAAAACCAAAGGTTTCCCATGACTGAAATTGTCAGCCACACAATACTACACTCCTTCCCCCTTCATTAGAAACCAGCTTCACAGCGCTTTAGCACATGGATTGCTATGAATTCAGACAGGACCTCCCCACCCAATACACTCACAGAGTCACATGGCTGGGTTACAGCGGCTAGGGCACTACATGGAAACTGAGGACACTGGCTCAGCTATAGATCTGCTTTATAAGTCCTATCTCCCGGGCCTCAGTTCTCCCTCCCATCCTTTGTCTATTCTGGCAGTGAGCGTTCTGGCGGAGGGACCACCTTGTGCTGTGTTGAATGTAACATAGAAAGGCTTTTTGGATCGGACCAATGGTCCACCTAGCCCAGTATCCTGACTTCAATGCCAGATAGGGATGTAAAAGTGTAACCATTTAAATGGTTAACCGATAAGCATGAGCTTATTGTTATAGTAATGGTTACACGCTGGCTCCTGGTGCCGCTACCGGAGAGTCAGCTGCCACTCTGCACTGCTGGCTCTGTATCAGAGCATCCAGCATGGGGTGGCAGCTGGCTCCCTGGAAGCGGGGCTTTGAGCTGGCTCCCAACGCTCCCCAGGAGTGGGCGACAGGCATGAGCTGTTGCATATGCCTCTCGCAGTGCAGCCAGCTCCCTGGGAGTGAAACCGGCAGCCAGGAGCCAACTCCCGGTGCACAATGGCTGCCAGCCCCACTCCCAAGGAGCCCGCTGAGCTGCAGGCTCTGTATTATAATCTTTATACTGCACAGCCTGCAAAGTGTAACTGCAAAGATTTTTAATGGTTACACAGTTACCTAATTAACCATTTTTAAAGATCCCTAATTCCAGATGCATCAAGGGGAATGAACAACACACAATCATCAACTCATCTGTCCCAGGGGCTCTTTATTTCCAGCTTCTGGTAGTTAGCGGCATAGGACACCCACAGCATGAGGTTGGCTCCTAATCATCCTGATTAACAGCCATCAATGGCCCTGCATCTAAGATTAAAATCCCATTATAGTTCTGGCCTTCACAACATCCCCCGGGCAGGAAGAGCCACTGATGGACTGTGCACTGTGTAAAGAAGTACTTCCTTTTGTTTGCTTTTTAATTTGCTATTAATTACATTTGGTGACCCCTGGTTCTTGTGTTATGGAAGGGGTAAATAACACATCCTTATTTACTTTCTCCACTCCATTAATAATTTTATAGAACTCTATCATATTTCCTGTTGTCTCTTTTTCAAGCTGAACAGTACCAATCTTTTCAATCACTCCTCAAATGGAACTGGTTCTGTCCCCCAATCATTTTTTGCCTCTCCGTACCTTTTCCAATACTAATATATCTTTGAGAGAGAGCGACCAGAATTGCGCACAGTATTCAAAGTGTGGGTGTAACTTGGATTTAGAGAGAGACATTTCTTTCCTAATGGTTCTTAACATTGTTAGCTTTTTTGACTGCTGCTGAACATTGATGAGCAGACATTTTCTGAGAACTAGCCACGAAGACTTAAAGAGCTCTTTTTTGAGCGGTAACTGCTAATTTAGACCCCATCATTTTGTATGCATAGTTGGGATTATGTTTTCTACCGTGTATTACTTTGCATTTATCAACATTGAATTTCATCTGCCATTTTGTTGCCAGTCACCCAATTTTGTGAGATCCCTTTGTAACTCTTTGCAGTCTTCTTTGGACTTACCTTTCCTGAGTAATTTTATAGTGTCTGTCAATTTTGCCACCACGCTGTTTGCCCCTTTTTCTAAAACATTTATGAATATGTTGAACAGCTCTGGCTGTACTAAAGATTTCAGGGGAAACTACTATTTACCTCTTGCCATTGTGAAGATTGACTATTTATTCCTACCCTTTGTTTTCTGTCTTTTAACCAATTACTGGTCCAGGAGAGGACCTTCCCTCTTATCTCATTTACTTTGCTTAAGAGCTTTGGTGACAGAGCTTGTCAAATGTTTTTCTGGAAGTCCAAGAACACTGTATCCACTGGATTTTCCTTCTCCACATGTTTTTTAACCCCTTCAAAGAATTGTAATATACTGGAGAGGAATGATTTTCCTTTACAAAAGTCATGTTGATTCTGTTGTGCCTGTGCTGGTGCTGAGGCATTGCTGTAATGCAATTTCTAAGCAAAGCAATTTCTAAACTGCTAAGGGTAAGTGGGGGCTATTCTGATTCAGGATTCCTGGCCTGAGATGAAGGCGTTTCAGGCCACATTTTGAGAAAGTCAGAAAAGTAAGATTGTGAATCTGGTCACCATGATTCTGCAGGGTCAATTCAGTAGGGGCAGTTTCTATCTAGGGATGTTCCCGTGTTTAGAGCTCTAGATAGGAGAGCACTCCTTGTGATGACTAAGGATGTTAAGGACTAGTCGACTCCCCCCCCCCCTTGCTGTCTCTATCAGATAGGCAGCAAAAGGGGCCACAGCGTTTCAAAGTGGCAGTGCCGCGTGGAGCCTGGGGTCAGCTGGGACTCCCTAGCTGAACCTGGGCTCCCTGTGGCATTTCCACAGAACCCGGAGTCAGCTGGGGAGTCCCCAGATGACCCCGGCTCCACATGGTGTTTCAAAGAGGAGCCTCCGCTTGGGGACTCTTGTATGTTTCAAAGCTGGCATGCCACCTGCAGCCGGAAATCCTGCTGACTCCAGGCTCCACACAGGTGCTTCCACTTTGAAATGCACAAGAGCCTCCACTGGGGCTCTTGTACATTTCAAAGGAGGAATGCGGACGTGTCTATCAACTAGTCGGCTAGTCAATGGAAATTCCATAGACTACTCGACTAGTAATATTAATCGTTATTTAACATCCTTAGTGTGATCACAGTAGACCAGCACTTTTATCAGTTTAGTCATGCCCTATCGCTTTCCCTCACCTATCCCCCCACCAGTGAAACAACAGTGCTTGTCTAAATTCCCTCTAAGCTGCACAGCGGTCTATTAAGTGCCATACAGGCACTCCTGGCTGCAGTGAGGAGAGATGCCTCTCCCCCAGCCTCAGACCAGTCACAGTGGGGAGAGGTACCTGTCCTTGCCAGTCCCAGCCCAGCCCTGAACCTGCCGTGGCTGGGGGGAGGTATCCCTCTCCCAACCCTGCCACACATGGGGGACCATAGGCACTGACTTCCCTGCTAGCTCCAGCGTGCTTGACTCCCGCATGCATCCCAAGTCTCACCCCCACTCTAACCCTTCCCCTAAACTCCCACCCCATCTCTTTCCACTCCCTCCCAGAGCACCCCCTTCCCTGCTCCACCTTCTCCCTCACAGCACCTCACGCAAGCTGCAAAACAATTTGTGGTGGGAAAGAGGCACTGGGAGGGAGGAAGAGGAGTTGATCAGTGGGACTGCTAGCAGGCAAGAGGTGCTGGAGGGAAAGGGGGAAGCTTGGCTGCTGGCACATGCTGAGCACCCGCTTTTTTCTGTGGGTACTCCAAACCTGGAGCTATAACTCCCTTCATGTGGCCTCCATCACCACAGTACTGGGTGCCTCACAGTCCATGCATTTCCCTCTCACCCCTCCTGTGAGGCAGGGTGGTGCTGTTATCTCCACTGCAGATGGGGAACGGAGGAACAAAGATGCAGCAACGTGTCTAAAAGTCACCCAGGAAGCCTATGGCAGAGCAGGGAGCTGAACCCAGGTCTCCAGTCCTATGCCAGTGTCCTGACCACTGGGCCATCCTGCCTCCCTTACAAAGGGAACCACATTGTCCATCTTCCAAATCCTCCTCACCCACCAGCCCTCGTGATTCTATCACTGCCACCGGCAGGGCTGTTCTTCTCTGAAGAGAATGGGGTCATTAAACCACTATAACTTGTATAGAGACAAGGTCTTTGGGTAAAAATACTCCAAAAGCATCTATGTCGCATTTTCCAAGGTGACTGGGGCAGACAGGAGCCTCTGGCTGTATCTACACTGTGCTGCAGTGCGGGCTACAGGGTGTGAATCTTGGAAGGCACCAGAATGTTACCACCAACTGCCTTTGTGGATGCTTCTGGTGCAGATTAAAAGGTATCCTATTCACAATGATGTTGTTCTCTTTCCAACAGGACTACGCTATTGCAAGCTAAATATCTTTTCGTTTTGCACCAGTAGTGTCCACACAAGATAGTCCATGTGCAACTTTCTGTTGCGTTCTGTAATTCACACCTCATAGCCTGCACTGCAGCGCAGTGCAGACAACCTTTAAATCACAGGGGAAGTCAATGAGATTTAGGACCCAATGTGTCGGACACCATTCTGAAAAGGGATATAAGCACTTCTGAACATTTTACCTATATGCTCTGTGCTCCAAGTCTCCATCTGTAAAATGGGATAACAGCACTGGCTTGCTAGCAAGGGTGCTGGAGGCACTTGGAT
Source organism: Apalone spinifera (assembly GCA_030068395.1). NCBI lineage: Eukaryota > Metazoa > Chordata > Testudines > Trionychidae > Apalone > Apalone spinifera. The sequence goes on along the minus strand of JANRFK010004440.1, from coordinate 16,180,034 downwards.
AATATGGTGATGGCATCCAGGTAAGTGCTTTAGACAGACAGAACTATGCTGCAGTAAGCAGAGCCCTGCAAATCCTGGGCTTTCTGCTTTATATCCGTGGATGTAGATGTGGCTATTCACAGCTCATTTCTGCGGATATGGACATAAATTTTGTATCCACGCAGGGCTCTAGCAATAAGCTTTGTTTTAAGGGAACCTGTTGGTATATTCCCATCAACATGTCTTGATCTTGCACCTATGTGGGACAGGCAAGAGTGTTGCTTGTATTTCGGTAGGACCTTCACCTTCAGTCGGAGGGGGGCAAACTATGGGCCACAGGCCACTCTGGCTAGTTGGACCCTGTAGCCTGGCCCCCAAACTCTCCCTGGGAGCAGAGCAGGGACAGACTTGCTGGGAGTAGCCAGCCCAACGCCCAAGTAACAAGGTGATCGGGGTGAATAGCCTCCCTACTCCCATCCCTCACCTTCTGCCTCCTCTCTCCCACAGCCTCAGCTCCCCCAGCACCTGGACGGAGCAGCTGCTGCAACACCAGCCCCAATGCTCTGGGTGGTGTGGCTACAGTGCTGCCAGTCTGTTCTCTACACAGCATGGTCAAGGTGCGGGGAGCAGGAGGGACTGGCAATGGACAGAGATCCTGTGGAGCCAGAGGCAGTGTTCCCTGTAAGCTGGGGATATTAAAAATTAGGTTATTTTAGTAATCAAGTAGTCGATATAATTTTTATCAACTACTCCATTACTCAGTAGGGGAAGGCAGCCAGTTCAGTCCCAGCTTGTGCTATGACCAAGCCCCACTGTGGCTCTGCAATTTAAAATGCAGTAGGGGCTGGGGGGAGGGAAGGGGGGGGGAAGAGAGACAGGCTGCCCAGCTCCTACTGCCTTTTAAATTGCAAAACTGTAGTGGGGTTTGGTCCTGGCATGAGTCGGGACTGAGCAGGGCTGCCTGCCCAGCTGGTAGCAGCCCGTCAGCAGGGGGTCTTAGCTCCTTGCTGGGACTGCCGCAGACAGGGGCTGCTGCTGGAGCAGCAGTCCCCTGCCCGTCCCCCCACTGCCTTTGCTAGAGGCAGCAGCAGCAGGGGCGGAGCGAAGACAGTGCTGGGGGGAACTGGCTTTTAAGCTGTCTCCCTCCCCCCCCCAGCACCAGCTCCTGCTCTCTCCTCCTCCCCTCCCCCCGCTTGCTGCCTATGGTATAGAGGCAACAAGGGGGGGAAATACGAGTAGTCGACTCAACTACCCAATAAGCTTATCAGGTAGTTGACTCATCAACTACAGTTACATCCCTACTGTAAGCTGACTCTTTGGGGCCGCTCAGGAGAAATTCAAATGCTGAAGTTGATTAGCAGAGTGCCCACAGCTAGGATGGGACCCCACTATACTACATGCTGAATGGACACTGAAAAAAGACACAGTCCCTGCCTGAAACAGCTCCAAACTCAACATAAAAAGGGCCAGTTACTTTAATTTCATCATTTAGGTCTGCATCTCTAATATATGAATGTCTCACAATCATTCATGGCAGTGATGGGCAACCTAAGCTAGTGAGTGGGCTGAGTTGCCCTCCATCTCAGTGGGCCACAAGATAGTCGTGACAAAGATGATCTCCCAGGATAGGGTAGATTTGCTAACTGTGCTTGCATACCTAGAATTTGAAGGCTGTGCCAACTGAACTGTAGCAGCACTCTGACTGGATGGAGAGGGAGTGCACAGCTCTTAATGTTGTGTGGAATCAGTACGCCCCTCACCTCATGTCACCTTAGTAATACCAGTAGGAAAAAAGCTATGGACAGAAACCAGCAGAATCTGGAAACCCTGCACATGGGCAACAGTAAACAAAATACCTTATAGGCCACATATAGAGCCCTGATGGGCCACAGGTTGCCCACCACTGATTTATAGACTCACTCCTCTGATGGGATAGGGAAGGGTTAATCCCATTTTACTGGGGGAGTGTCAGGGGCAGAGGGACTGAGGAAAAAAAGATCCCATAACTCTTTGGTACAGGGATCATCTTTTTGTTGTGTGTTTGTACAGCACCTAGCACAACGAAGGTCCTGGTCTTCGATAGGAGTTTCTTGGTGCTACGGTAATAAGAAGAAATACAAGGAGTTTGTGGCTGAACCAAGAATGGAACCCAGCTGTCCTGAGCTTCCATCCAGCACCCTGCCCATTTAACTACTGTTCTGGCCCCAGGCTGAGGCGGAGGAGGGTTAGATTCTCCTCTCAGATACTGAAGAATTAAATGAAGTTTGCTTTGGGTACAGAATTGCTTCTGGATTTGCAAAATAACCACATTAGGCCTTCCTCAAAATGTACCTGCGGGCAGTCGATCTTGTTTCAGCTCTGTATCTGCTGGGGATGTTTTCTTCAGCTGTCACTCTCAGAATGGAGTAGGGACGTTAAATATTGGTTAATGGACTAGTCAATTAACCTCATGCATTCTTATTGGTTACTCAGCTATTCTATAATAGGGATGTAATAATGTAGTCAATTAACCGATAAGCAAAAGCTTATAGGTTAATGCTATAGACTATTCACATCCCTCCACTCCCGCCAGTAATTTTTTTTAGTAGGCTGGTTAGCAGCCTGGCTCACGCTGGGTCTGGGACCTATCCCCACAGCAGTTCTGCATTTAAAGTGTATTAGGAGCCAGGTGGGCAGGCAGGTTGGCTCAGTTCCGTCTCACGGCAGGTCCAGGAGCTCAGCCCCCCGCCCTGGACAGGAGCTGCTGCCAGCCCGCACTGCTCCCCTCACAGACCAGCTCCCACCTGGCCCCCCATGCTGCTGCCTCAGATATAGAGGCAGCAGTGTGGAGTGGCAGGAGACCCCTTGGGAGTGGAGCTGGAGCATACTGTAGTCTATAGTCCCCAGGGGCAGGGCCGGCAGCCCAGCTCCACTCCGGAGGAGACCTGCCATTCTGTGCTGCTGCCTCTGTATCGGAGGCAGCAGTGTGGGGTGCCAGGCTGGGGTGCCAGGCGGGAGCTGGTCTGTGAGGGAAGCCAGTTTAAAAACCAGCTCCCCCTCGCAGACCAACTGCCTGTCACCCCGCGCTGCTACTTCTGATACCGCAGCAGTGCAGGGTGGCAATAGCCCCTGTTCAGAGGGGAGTGTGAGCTCCCAGACCAAAAACGAGCCGGAATGGAGCTGAGCTGCTGGCCAGCCTTCTAAAAAATGTATTGGCTGGAGGTTAAGGGGGGGAAGGAAGATGCATGCAATCTATACCATTAACTGATAAGCTTTTGCTTACTGGTTAATCAACTATACAATTACATCCCTAGAACAGCTCACCAGCCAGCAATGCCAAGCTCAGGGCAGCAGGATCAAGGCATCAGACTAAGATACAAGCTCCCAAAATTCCTCTTTGGCCACACAATGCTGCCCACTAGTAATTTAGTTAGCACTGGAAGTTTTGGAGAGAGCAGGACTGCAGCTGTTTCGTCTCTCTACTGGGGTACCCTAACCAGGGAAAGTAAGATATAGATAGAAATGAGGGTCTTCCTCATTGGTCTGGAAGCCAGGTACTGCTCCATGCGCCCCCACGTGCCCCAAGGATGTTGGCTCCATAGGGTGAAGAAGTAGGCCAAGGCCATTTATTTACACAGCAAATGTACCCTTCCCTCAGAGCTCCTGCACTGCTGGGGTCTGGCTCTTCAAGGACATTGTGGGCCCTGGCTCTCCAGACTCCACCTCCGCAGGTGAGCCACTATGCTAACAGCATCAAGGAGCTGCTGCATTGCTCATCTATAATTCATGCCCTGACAGGGAAGGAGGGCGGGGGAATGCCAAGCAGAAGGAAAGCCAGAGAGCACTTTAACCCCTACGTACCAGGCACGGACGTGCTTTTGCTAGGCACAGACTGCGGGTGCACAAGCCCATCGCCTGCACAGGTTGCAGAGTCTCAAGCTTAGTGGGGCTGGGCCAGGCCAGTATTTGGTAGATAAATGCAGGGGGTTGTGGATGACCCTTCCTTCCCCATGTCAGAACCTGACAATTCATCAGCACAGAGTTGGGGACAAAGCCCCGCCAAGTTGCTGTCTCCCCAAAGAGGTGTAAGATTGGCAGTCCTGATCTGCTAGCCATCGTAGAAGATCACACACCACATGCTGAGCCAATCCCAATCAAGCTCAGTCTCCTGAATGGCCCTGCAGTTTTCTGGGAACAGTGTCCCTCTTCCTTACCATAAATCTGCCGTACAGCACTGCTGGGAGCTGTTACTGCTTTATCACACCCCAGAGGTTGGTGCAGAGTTAAAGCGGCCTCAGGAGGGACAATGAGCATCCAGAATGTAAAATACAACAAGCGTCCCTACTACTTCCCTACTAGTCTGAGCCACTCTTCCCTATTAGCCTGAGCCACGCATCACTGTCCTTAGTTCCCTTCTTGCCTCAGAATGCGCGCACGCACACGCACACAAAGGCCAGTCATCTTGATGAGACATTTGCTACCACGGATCACTGTGCTTATTTGTTGCATCCTTTCCCCCCTTTTCTGTCATGCCGCATGTTCTCTGGGACACAGACCATCGTGGCAGCCTGTCCAGTGTCTAGCACAATGGGGCTATGCCAAGCATGCAGGAAAACACTGCCTACCAATCTGAAAAATCAAGGAGTCACCTCTCTTCCTACAGACACAGGGATGTTGAGGTCTGAATGCACCACTGATCATCCAGTCTGACCTCCAACATAGGCCGGAGATGTTCACCCAGCAGTTCCTGCATGGAGCCCAGACCTCCTTGCTTGAGCTGAGCATGGCTGGGGGTAATGCAAAAGGGAGTTTGCCTTTGGATCTTTTTATAAGACTTGTTCTTACTGACGCCTATGAACACTCAGATATGGACTATTCCCCAAAGCCTTAGATACCTGGGTTCTTCTGCACTTGAGGGAAATGAAGCAAAGGAGATGTCAGTTAGGATCAGACCCAGGCCTGATACCCGGTGCCAGACACAGGGTCTGTTGAATGCTTCAGCCAATGGTGCAAGAAGCTAGCAGCAGGCATTAAGGGAAGACCTGGCCCCTGGAAAAGTCCTCAATGAAGGTTAGCTTAAGCCCTGAAGAACGAGAAGGCTCATCTACGTTCCAAAACTTTGCCAGGATTTGCTACCGTAACACAGAATATTCCTGTTATCCAGGATAAATGGGAATCATGGCCGAAGTAGGAGCCACAGCTCTTCCATTCCAAAGGTAATAGTCTCTGCACTTGTGCAGATTCCAACGTCACAAGGTCAGGCCAGCTGCAGGAGTCCTTGGCATCACAGCCTTGTGGTGACAATCTAACAGCAAGCATGCCATGAACCTCCACCTCACAGAGGCAACTCTGCAAAGGTAGCTTTGTTCTAGCTATGCCATGAAGCAGGCATTTTAGGAAAGAGATACTGTGCTCCTCGCTTGCCTACCCCCTCTGATTCGTAAGGGCATTCTCTAAGCCACCCTGTGTTCATCACAGCCTTTACCTTAGGAAGCTAATAGGAAGGAGAGACCAATTTAATTAAACACAGCAAAACCAATCCACCCAACAGGCCCTTAGAGCTGAGCACGAGGTTCGATCTGTGGCATTACCTGTTCAAAACCAAAACAGCTCGGTTTTTAAACTGGGGACTATGACAAGCAAGATTTTCCTGCCTACTGCAGCCTTGAGAGCTGCATCCCTACCATGGCAAGATTCGCCCCATTTACTATCTAACCCTTGCCCTCCAGCATATGGAATCATTTCCTGTGCTAGTAACAAGGAGAAAGAGAACACCCTAACTCAGGGCCCCCTAACCCAGTCTATGAGCTCCAATTCTGGGCAGTAGCTGAATTCAGGCTCTCTTTGCCTGGACATCCATGCTTCACAAGTCTCCTGTCTGAGGTAAGCCCAGAGCCTGGTGCTTCATGCCTGGAGTACCGTTGCCTGGGTAAGGAGCCATGCTGTGTTTGGAGTTGCTTGAGTGCTGTTACTGATCCCCGGATCAGACCCTGTCTGCAAACAGTCTAAATCTAAGCTGCTCTTCTGGGAGCTTGCTGGGAAGCTATTGCCAAGAACAGATTAACATTCTGCCTATGACTCCCTTGACCCCCCCCCCCCCCCCCCCCCCCCCCCCACATCTCCCTGCAGGAAGCCAGCACCATTTACCTCTTCAAACAGGCTCACAATGCCCCTTCCCTGAGTCGCCATCTTACCTCCTAGCTGACCCTGTGCTGCACTCTAAGAAACAAATGAAGCTGGAATTCTCCACTCCTGTCGTTGGTTTGACTCCAGACACATCTAATTAAACCACTGGCTGTGGAAAAGCTCCCATTTCAGCAAGCTTATGTTTCAGAATGAAATGAATGCTGGTTTATTTGATTTCCTTGTAGGCAGGTACCCTGATTATAAAAGGGCCTATTCTACCCCCACTGCAGAGGGATCAGAGCAGAGCCAGTTCTCCTGGGCATCTGGAACATGGAATCACCTCCCATGAGGATCAAGGGCCTGATTCATTTTGTGTGGGGCATACAGTCACCAAATAGTCATCACCCAGCAGGCCAGCTGCTGAGCAGGGCTTGAACTATCAACAGCTTTGCTGCTTAGCTCCAGGAGGAGGAAGTTGTGGGAGGCAGTATGGCCTAATGGAAAGAGTACTGGACTGGGACTCGGGTGGCCTACTCCTAGCTCAGCAGCAGGCCACTGTCCCTCAGGTTTCCCATCTGTCAGTAATGACTTTGATCTCTTTGTAAAGAGCTTTGAGATTCACTGATGAACTAGGGATGATTATTTTTAAAGATCTCAAAGGACCTGCCCATCTCTTTGAGATCCCCTTCTCTCTTCATAAGGATAAATGTCAATTCCACTAGCCATTCAGGCAGCCTGTAGCAGCCTCCTGTGAGAGATTCACTGGGGTCATCCAGATAGAGAATGCTCTGTTAGGAAATTTCTCGCACTCAGCCACGGCACTGACTGGTGACAGATCCCTTGAAATTAGGGATGTTAACAGGTAACTGGTTAACCAGTGACTTGGTAAGCATCACCCTTACTGGGTGATACTTACCAGGTAACTGGTTAACCAGTACCTGGGGAGCAGCCCTTTCCTGCAGCCCACTATGGGTAGAGGAATACTCCAGCTCCACTGGGCATCCATGTGGACAGGTAGCCAGCAGTTCCGCCAAGCCCCCATGAAGGCTGGGAGCTGGTAGCCCCGTATGGGGCCATAAGTGGCAGCAACTCCTGGAAGCAGAAGCATCCCCATGCAGGGCCTGTTGCTTTCAGCCCCACGTGGAGAGGGGAGGGGGCAGAAGCAGCCAGGCTAGAGCACACACGCCCTTGTTTAATCAGTTAAGTGGTTACATTTAACGTTTAATCAGTTAACTAATTAAACAGGATTTTACATCCCTACTTGAAATGTCACATGCCAAGGAGCAGCTGAGATCCTGCAGGATGTTTGTGCTAATATCGGTAGAGCATATTAAAAACATCCCAAATTCAGCTATGGAAACAAGCAAGAAGGGAGAGGAAACAGGAGCCATAACTAACCTAGGGAGGGATATTAAAGCTCATGCTTCATGGCTTGAGCAGATCTCTGTTTGCCTATTAGAGGTCAGCTGAGCCTTATATGGGAGGAAATTACCCCTCATCTATGCATGGTGGATATCTTTCACCTTCCTCTGCAGCAACTAGAATTGGCTGCTGTCAGACAGGACAATGGGCTAAATGAACTTTGGGTCTGATCCAGTTTTACAATTCCAAATTTCTGTACAGGGTTTGTCCACTATACATCACCCCGATATACATCAGTTCTGCAGTGCCATTTATGCTTCTAGGAGTTGTTGCATTTTAAGTCCTCCCATTCCCCGCTCTTACATCACACAAAAAAAGAGAGACCAATTTGCACAAACAAAAGTCAGCCACAGGAAAAAAATTCCCCACTTTAAGTCGTTTTGCTATAAGTCCACGTTTTTTGGAACATATGTTGAACATATAGCGGGGATGACCTTTACCTTAGTGCTCTGGTATTACCTCTTCTAGCAGGTGGCCCAAAAAGCCCCTCCAATAAAAAAAATATCATATACCACTGAAGCGTAGCCATCTCTGGGTTGGGGCATGGTACCTATTTATCACTGAGCATATTTGGGTAAAAATATTTTGAGTTATATTTAGACATCAGCTGAATTGGCAGATTAAAATAACCCGAACTGGGGCTTGGCCAAGACACTGGGATCATCACCCAAACTCCTTACAATGCAAATTGTGGCTGTTTGTGGTCAGCACCTCAGTTTTAGGCCTTATCTGGAAGGTGGCACCACTATCAATGTAGCCTCTCCATCACTGGGCTCAATCCACATTTGATGGGAGACCAGTCCGTCTGGAATGGTTAATACCGATTCCTTTAACTGGACACCTCCCAGAAAGAAAAGCGAGATATGACAGCCACAAAGGGCCATTAGCCTAACAGTCCATGTGTCCATAGAGAATTCTCCACAAAAAGTCAGGCTAAAGCTTGGGAAGCATGGACAAAGTGTCTTTGCAAGGCGAAGGGGATTCACAGATTCCATAGCTCTAGCCACTATACGTTGTGCCTTCGATAGCTACCGTCACTAGCTGACTAAAAATATACTGTCTGTTTCCTTGTGTTTCCCCATTGGCCTCTCTACCCCCTTGTCATCTTTCTTCTGCTTAGATTGGAAGCTTTCTGAGGCAAGGACTGCCCTTTTGTTCCACGTCTGTACAGTGCCTAGCACAATGGTACATGACTGGCACACCCGGTTCTAATGTAACACACAGAATTATTTCAATCTAATCTGCTGTGGGATCACTTGGAGAGCTGATCTAACTCAATTATACAGGATCAAAGATGTCATACAGCGTGACAGCCAGTAACCAGCAGACCATATTCCATCTCCTAGAAGCCCACCAGGCAGGCCCCTTTTGGAACAGGTGCAGGGAGCTAGTTTCCACAGCAACAGCTCCTTTCTTAGGGAGACACATGGCATGTCAGCAGCACACAGCAGGGAGAGCACAAAAGGGTGTTTGGAAGGAGGGGAGCCTGGCAGCTGAACCAGTGGCAGACACACTGCGAAGTGGCTCATCATCAGGGTTGAGATTCTGATGCCACTGCCCATATGGGATGAAGGGCTCTAAAGCAAGTTACCCGATATGAAACCATGTCCACAAAGCAAGAGGACAAGCCTCTTCCCCCAGCATGCGATGGAAAGAAGCAATGAGCTACAGAGAAGAAAAAGCTTCCCCTTATAGCAGTAACCTCAGATATGGAAAGATACGCATCTAACTGATAATTTAGAGGGCTCGGTTTTCAACCCTAGCAGAAGAGTTGGGGTCCAGTAGTTACCACAAGGGAGCCTGGGAGTCAGGACTAGGAGAGCCCATTCCCAGCTTTCTTCAACAACCTGCAGTTCAACTTGCACAAGGCCACTTCACCTTTCCTATGGCTGCATTTCCACCACCACACCTCCCTCACTCAGCAGAGGTTGCCTAAGGGACCCCAGTACCTTTCTATTGTGCTTTGCCTGATAATCTTCAAGTATTAGACTGCTTTGCGATTCCTAGGCTGTGGCTGCCTTAGACTGTGGCTGTCCAGGAGCAAGGAAAGCAAACATCCCTTATCTCTATGTAGCTTTCATTCCCTTGCCTTACCCCCAGTTTATTAGAGCTATACAGTCAAGGAGGCACTTGCTCTCCATTTCACAGCAAGAAGGGTTTACGATCAGTCTCTGGGAGAGGTGTAAATTTTAAAATCAACATCTTCAATAGCTCTGTGTGTTCCAGAGTCTGACACCAGAGCTGCCAGGATGTCGCTACATGCTGGGTAACTGTAAGCAAATGATAACCCTAAACTTCCAGGGTTTCTGCAGAGTTTTTACTACCAGAGCAGCATGTCCTGGGCAAGCATCTGCCTCAGGGTGGGGCAGCATGGAACTCTGAACACTGATCAGGGAAATCCATGGTGTCTGGCTGAAGTAGTAGAACATGGGAAAGACCACCAGGGCACCCCAATCCACGGGCTCAGATGTTGGTGCCACTGGAGGCTTGGGACTTTCTCCAAGTATTTGCTAGGATGGTAAGGAAGAGCTTATTTGTTAAGTCTCATTGTTCCTTGATGCAAACAGGCCTAGATAAATTCCCTGCCTCGGGTAATTTCCCAAAATCCAGAGACTGAAATCCTGGTGCCTGGCACAGAACTGTTCTAGCCTCAATGAGCCACCACCTGTGACCTGGGGCTGCAGAGGAAGTGCAGCTCCCAACCCCCCTGAGAGAAGGGCACACCTAATGAAGTGCTGACTTGGCCAGGGAGGCAGGCAGACAGCTGTAGGGCTACTGAACAAGCTCAGACGTGACTGAAGCGGCACATGCGGGGGTGGGAATCGCATGTATGGCCTGCATTAGAGGAAGGCAACGTATAGACACACCATACGGGCTATAGGTAGAGAACACCCATGATCCTTCAACAGGCTTCCTCGCCGAATCAGACAGTTGAACTCTAAGGCTCGCAACAAATCCTGGTCCTCTGCCCCCCCCAAACCCAGCTCTCTGATCACATCTCTCCCATTCATCTCAGGATCCAACATACCCCCAAAACTTACGCCAGCCATGGGTCTTGTGTATGTGCTCCCTCTGCTCATCAAAATCTGTCGTCTTGCCCTCCCTTCACACAATCAGCAATGCTGGCCCAAGCGCCTTCTCTGTAGAGTCTGGAAGGGCAGATGTTGTCTCTCATGGGCTCTCCATTCCAGACCCCAAGTGGAAACGTTTCTCCCCCATTTATATCACTTCAGCCAGCTGGGAAGAAAGCAGAACTAACTCCAACTTATTCCAAGTGTGTTTGTGGCAAGAGGCACGCCATATCTCCTCATCCTCCACAAACCCTCTTCTGAAGTGGTGCAGGAGTGTACGAACAAACGGCAGCAGCCAAAGTGAAACTCTTGAGAAGGAGCAAAGTACAGGAACAACCCAGACAAGCCACTTCCCCTCCAACCGGCAGCGGGACTCCGCCTTCGATACCTGAGCAAGCCACACCTTTCACAATCTCCCTGATTGCTAACCCAGAGCCCAGCCTGTTTTGCAATTCATCAGTTTCAGGCCAGCCCTGCAACTTCCCTAAAAAGCCTGACAGGTAACAGAAGCATTGGGATTACAGAGAGCTTCAGGCAGTTGTCTGTATCTGAATCTAGGGAGGAAAGCAAACTTCCCCCACAGCCCACTTGCACTTCTTCCGGCCTGGGCAAGGTGGGAGGAGAACTGTCCTCAGGCTGGGGGAAGGAGGGAGTTACAGCAACTCAGATTCTTCCCCCACAGGAAGCTGACTACCCCACCCTTGTTGTAAAAGGCAGGGCTTTTCAGTCCGTGAGCATGAGGAGGAAATGCTCAGCCTGAAAAGAGGCTGAAGTTAATGTTCTACCTGCACCAGGTGGCGTGCAAGCCCCTAAGCAAGATGAATGGCTCAGAGGCAGCTATCCAGACTGAGTTCAAAAGGAAATCAAACACTGCCAAAGGAGAGCAGTGAGGGGCCGGGGGAGATTAGGGTAGAATGCTATGATGTGCCACCTCCACTCCCCTAGTGAGTGGCTCCTAGCCCATCACATCCGTGTGCACACACCCTTTTTGAGAAATCCTTGAAAAGCAGCCAAGCCACAGGCGGGGAACACAGAGGCAAGATGGCTAAGTCAACACAATGTGCTGGGGCTGTCACAGCATCTGAGTGGGTGGGAGGAGAGCTTCCCCACTGGCTACAAGGAAGTCAAGAGCTATGTTTCAGCATTACCCAGTTCAGGACATGAGCTCACAACCATCAGCCCCAAGGCCTTTGGCACAGTAGCCCAATCCCATCAGTAATTTAATGCTATAAGAAGGGGACTCAATTCAGTAAGAAAAACAGAAATTCCTTAGCTTGGTAGGTTTATTTTCTGGTGTACCATGTAGTAAGGGGTGTAGGAGAACAGCTAGAGCAAGAGGCCAAGAGCCAGGATTCTTGGGGTCTTTCCCCAGAGGTCTGTATCAGAGGCAGCAAGGAAGGGGGAAGAGGAGCTGGTGCCCAGGGGGAGCCGGCTTGATCCACCTGACTCCTGCCACCCCCATACTGTAGCCTCTGATAGGAGCCAATAGGTGTGGGAGGCCAGCTTTTAACATAAGAACAGCCATACTGGGTCAGAACAAAGGTTCATCTAGCCCAGTATCCTGTCTTCCGACAGTGGCCAATACCAGATGCCCCAGAGAGTGAGCAGAACAGGTAATCATTATGTGATCCTTCTCCTGTCATCCATTTCCAGCCTCTGACAAACAGAGGCTAGGGACACTTTCCTACCCATTTTGGTTAACAGCCATTGATGGGCCTAACCTCCATGAATTTATCTAGTTCTTTTTTGAACCCTGTTAAAGTCCTGGTCTTCACAACATCCTCTGTCAAGGAGTCCCACAGGTTGATTGTGCGCTGCATGAAGGAAAAACTTCCTTTTGTTTGTTTTAAACTTGCTACCCATTAATTTCATTTGGTGACCCCTAGTTCTTATGTTATGGTTATAGGAAAATAATTTTCCTTTATTCACTTTTTCCACACCAGTCATGATTTTATAGATCTCTATCATATCCCTCTTAGTCTCCTCTTTTCTAAGCTGAAAAGTCCAAGTCTTTTTAATCTTGCTTCATATAGGACCTGTTCCATACCCCTAATCATTTTTGTTGCCCTTTTCTGAACCTTTTCCGATGC
>JANRFK010004440.1:16143803-16154983 GCA_030068395.1 Apalone spinifera | reverse complement strand
GACCGGCATGAGGGGGTGCAATGGACTCTGGGGTTAGTGGCTGGCGCTGGGGGGTATTGTTGGGGTGGGGGGCTCTAGGAGCTAGGGCTGGCACTGGAGAGCTAAGGGGGCAGGGGTGTACCCCAACCCTAGCGCTGCCGTGAACAGCTAGCTTCAGCCATGGTAACTGCCCACCACGTGGTGACTGCTGGAGCTAAAGCTAACTGTTCGCAGCGGCTCTGGGGGCCAGGGCTTTTGGCAGATCGGTAACATTTTATTTGCATGTTTGCATGTTAATTATTTGCATAATAAATATGCAGATGTGTAAATAAAATGTTGCCAGTCTGCCAAAAGTTTGTGAATGGGTTTGCCGGTTTGTGGTATAAAAAAAGGTTGGGAAACACTGGAGCAAAGCACCAACATTTCCAGGGACAGCCCTGCTTGGCCAGATAAGTAAACACTTCCCACAAAAACAGTGACCACAAAAAGCCATTAGCAGATGTAGATGCTCCTGCGGTTTTCGCGCAAAAAAGGGACTTTTGAGGCATTTAATGTCAAGTGTAGACATGCCCTAAAACACACTGCCTTAAACTCATAAATCTCTCTTGTGGATGCTCCAATTTAGTTTCAAATGTGGGGTTTGGGTTTTTTTTTTTTTTTTGGAGGTTTAGCTTAAAGTGACTGCGAATAGATTTGGGTGAAACATTTCTAAAACAGACATGACGTAGGAGCCTTCATCCTGCCAAGAGCCAAGACTGCCCCCAAAATACTTTGTTGCAGTTTTGATAAGATAACAAAAGAAGCAATTCTTAAATTAAATTAAGAGTGTCCTCAGAGGCCTGCACCAGACGGAAACAAACTGAATTAAATCCAACTTATTCCTTATGAAGAGGCCGTAGTTTCAATCCTGTTCCAGGGCAAGACGACAGTTATAGGAGATGACAATTCAGCATAGGAAACTAATATTTAAACTAGGGATGTTAGTGTATAGCTGTTTAAACGATTAACCGATAAGCCTCCAAACTACTACACGCAACCTCCCCCCTTCCCCCCCGCATCAGAGGCAGCAGCACATGGGGAAGCAGACTCTGCCCACTCCCCTTGCCAACAGGCTCCGCCTGCCATCCCACGCTGCTGCCTCTGATACAGAGATAGCAATGTGGAGTGGCAGAGGGCTCCCTGGGAGTGGGACCGGGAACGCACTGGTACCAGCTTGCCCCAGGGAGTATTTTAGCAACTGTAACTGCTAAAAATTGTTTCAACTACACAATTACTAAAATACTCGGTATCTAACATTCCTAGTTTAAACATGTTGTGAGCTCTTTGGGGTAAGTCCCCAGTTCTCTCATCTATACAAAGCCCAGAACAATGGGGTCCTAGTTCATGACTGGGCTCACAGATGCTACTGGAATATAATTAAAGTACAAACAAGGCAGAGATCAAGGCCAGAGAATCATGGCATAAAGCCAACAGTCCTCTTCCTGGTCCCGTTCTGGATTGGAGGGAGGAAATTTTCGAGTCGGGGTACCACCTCCTGCTCTAAAGTGATCAGGTTCAGGCTCCTCACAGCAGGACAAGTGCAACTGGCCCTGACCAGCATCCCTGGGCAGATTATGCACAGTGACAGCAGTGAGTGCAAAGTGCAGGACTGTCAAATTCACACACCTCTTTCGCTTGCTCTCAGAGCTGTTCCCTCACCAACTCAGCACAGCAAGGAGGCCAGGCCATGACATGGCTTCCCTGGAGGCTGAATTAGACACTCCAAAGCAAGATTCACAGCACTCTCAATGGGGTGTTGCTCCCAGATTATCTTCTCTCTCTATCAAGAAGTCTGGATCTGATGCTTGAATAGTCAGCGGAACAGCTCAGGGTAACCTGCCACTGGTCTCTGTTACCATAGTAACACAACATACCATCAGTCTTTCCAGTGGAGAGATTAGCTCAGGATACCTCTTCATTAAGTGTTAACTTGTGCTTTCACGGAAGGGTTCCACCCATTCCCACCACCCAGTCTACATATAAATCCCTATCACCCAAGCTTAGTGGTGCTTTCAAACACAGCTGACCAACCAACCCTGGCCTATAGGCTAAAAGCCAAGTGAGGCTTCCACTCAGGCTGGTAAATTCTCTGCTGATCATTCTCCTACTGTCTTTCCCACAATTCTGCCCAAATGCCCACACAAAGACTCCCCCACAATTCACTGGTAAAGAATCAAAGGGGCTCAAGCTCATCACTGCAGGACACATGCCCCCAGAAGAACTAGTCACAAGTGGAGAAACAGTGGCATGGGAACAATTTTCAGGGTGGAAGTGCTGAACTGTGCCCCTTCCGCCCCATACCAGTCCACATCCTTCATTGTCTTAGGCAGGGATCACAGCTGAGGGCAGCTGTAGAGCCCATGCCTATGGCCAGCAGCAGAGCCTGGGAGCCAGCAGCCAGGACCCCAAGCGGCAGAAGCGGGGTGGGCAGCCAGGCCTCTTGCACGGGGCTATGCTGGGCACAAAGCCTGAGGGTGCTGTAGCACCCCTCCCACTCCTACTTCCCCGCACCTATGTGGAGAAGTGCAGCACCACTGAAGACAGAGTCATTCAGGTAGGGCTTTGCAGCGTGGCTGCTCATCCCTCCGTTAGGTTAATGTGGGTTCTCAGACTCTAGTGCCCATCACCCATGTTAACTCACAGTGAAGACTATCTTCAGGGAGATCAGAGGTGAGACTTCCTGTTCAAACCTAGTAAGGTTGAATCACAAGTGAAGGCTAGTTGGGTGGCCTGCAGAAAAGTCTCTGAAGAGAGAGAGACACAGTCAGTCTATTAGTACAACTGGTACGCATTAACCTTTCCAAACCTGAGGGTACAATGCTTGAGGTCACTCAGCCAGCAAGAAAACCCTGCCACTAATTAACAGACCCCATGATTAATTTTCCAACCCCCTTGCGCTGCTGTTCCCTTCCCCTACCAATGTGGTTACTGCAAGTATTCATCTCCTTCTTTCACCTTCCCTTGCATCTTTTGCTCCATGCACAAGTCCAAGGAGAGATAATAAAAGCAATAAAGACATTACTATACTTCTGGCAGGAGCAAGGCACAAATAGAGTTTATGCTACAGTTTAAATGATTTGCTAAAATAAAAAGGAGAAAACACTCTAACTGAATATAGAAGAAACCTCAAGCCAGCTTTGCCGGAAGAGCAACTACTCTTACAGACCAGCTGTATTATGCAGAAATAATCAAAAGTGAAGAATAGCCTGGTGTGTTGTACAATCAGATCAAGGAATTCTAATGTAATTACTTCTAGGAGAAAGGCCTGAAAAATCATCTACTGGGACAGCTGCAGTTGTCTCTATTCCCAACGCAACTCTGCTACATACAATCTAGTGCTTTGAAACGTAGGAGGCACCATATTCTAGGTACAGCTCCTTTTGTTCTGAAGCAGTGAGAGAGGGAATGGGCTTTAACGGAAGCCACAGCCTAAATCCCAATACATCATGCGATTATAAGCACCAATCATCCCCAAAACTTCCAGTTATTAGCATTTATATTGCAGCAATACCTAGAAATTTTAGTCAACGTTGTGCCAGATGCTGCGCAGAGAAACTGATGGGCCCCATCTCATGATCTTACAGTTTGTCAGACAAAATATATTAGGTGGATGAGGCAAATGAACAGGCTGGGGTAGGGAAGACTAATGAAAACAGGAGGCACACAGCTCTTTGCCAATTGGGAGCCAAGATCACAATTCAGTTATTGGAGAAATCAAGTGGTCAGAGTTTTTACGGTTACATGAGGGTCAAGAACTGTATGGGTTCATTTGTGCCATGTATGTTTCAGATTAAATGGCAACCCCAGCTTGCAAAGAAGGAAAGGAAGAAATATCTATAATATCTATTACCAGAAGATTTACCTGGTGTTGCTCAGCTCCTTAACTCTTTTTTTTAATTTTTTTTTTAATGAAAATGTCCAGGCTTCATTTAAATTGCTCCTCTGGGGTGGGGCTGGGAACGAGGGGTTCAGTATGCAGGCTGCCCTGGGGAGAGAGGACAACCCCAAACCCTTCTAACCACAGTAGGTTGAGGCCAGGTGAGAAGTGCTTCTCCATGGCCATTACTGCTCCAGCAGTTACAGCTGGGGCAGGGATGCATGTCCCTCAGCTGGGGCAGGTCCAGGCTTGTCTGCCCCCTGCGCTCCCCAGCCAGAGTGAGGAATGAAGCAAACTCTGCAATTTCCCCTCACTCCCTGACAAAGGGGAATAGCCAGCAATGTTCCCGTTTTAATGGGAGGGGGAGTGTCCTTCTGACCTACCCAAAGGATGCCTGGGGGTGGAAGGCTTGGGTCTGGGGCAATCCCAGCCAGCCCCTTTCACCTGCCTGATGATTCTGTCTCTTTAGGGGTTCCTCGAAATTCTTCCAAGTTTAAAAGGGTTCCATGACCAAATAAAATTGGGAAACACTGCTTTACTGTATGGTTTTATAAGAAGCAATCCCATTTCAAGACCATCCCATTTTCCTAACACAACCAAACGACTACCTTGCTTTTAAGTTATAAGAGAACTGTTTACCGAATTTGGTCATCCTAGCATTTGAGTTCTCAGAAGATAAACTGTTACATGCTAAAGGCATGAACAGGAGACCTCAAGAGGCCACCAATGTCTGACCCCAGAAAAGATCAGGAATCGATTAGGTGAGACATGTCCAGATGATGCTGGCAAGTCTGAAGGGGCCAGGTAGCATTTTTCATATTGTCTCCATTGCTATGAAAAGGGCCTGTTTGACCCAGCAGTGCCCATGATGGATCTGAAGGGGAGGAAGCCTATCATGTTAAGGCTCAGCAAGTTCCAGGTGCAGCACTGAAGACAGCATGGACAAGTGAGTGTAAGAGTGAGTGATTAGGTGAGAGATGCTCACAGAACAAAGAACAGTCTGTGGTGAAAATAAAAGGAGATCAGATGCAGACTGGAGGAAACTCACCAGGATTCATAACTGGCACTTGCTGTGGAAGGTGGGAAGCAGTCAGTGGAGAGATTCCAATCACCATGCTACTATCATTATTGGTCTAATGGACCACTTAGGAGTCCCATTGTTTGAGACACTTTGCAAATAGAACAAAAATACTGTCCCTTGGTCAAAGAGTTTATAATTCAAGTAACCTAGTTCAATAGTATCTCCAAGAGCAGGAGAAGAAAAGCTCTACACTGTCCAAAAGCACCCAAACTTTTGGGTTCCACTGGAGAGACATACAGTCTAAACCAGTGATCCCCAACGCAATGCCTGTGGGTGCCATGGCGCCCACGGGGGCATTTATGTGCGCCTGCCGAAACATCTGGGCTGGCCCCGCCCCCCGGTGCACGGCACATGCGTGGTGCTGGCCCCAGATGCATGAGCGGCCCCTACCCCAGGTGTGCGGCACATGTGCAGTGCCGATCCCAGAAGTGCGGCGCGTGAGCGGCCCCGGTCCTGGAAGCACGGCGCGTGAGCAGCCCCACCCCCGGAAGCGCGGCAGCCACGAAAGGTTGGGGACCACTGGTCTAAACCAATGATGGGCAACCTAGGCTGCATGAGTGACCCTCCATCTCAGTGGGCTGAAAGACTGTTGTAACCAAGACAGTCTCCCAGGTTAGGGAAGCTTTACTAACTGTGCTTGCATACCTAGAATTTGTGGGATGTGCCAATCAAACCAGGGCAGCACTTTGATTGGATACAGAATCATTCTTACAGTCAATGTGTAAGCAATCAGCATGCATCTCACCTCACTTCACGTGCCCTTGCTTTAAGTCCATGGAATAATGGATTACAACAGACAGACTGTCTCATAGGCCACACGCAGAATTTCGATGGGCCACATGCAGGGGGGCCACAGGTTGCCCACCACTGGTCTAAACAGAAGCCTAGCAGACAGGAATTCCTATATTCCCCTCCCAATTCACACACCAACGGTTTCCCCAATGAATCATGCAGGCTGCATGGCTTCACATTACCATCCGATCAATGGGGATAAGGGAAGGCATGCGAAGGATTAGATCATGTTTACACAAGCTGTGGAAGAGGTGGAATGCTGGATGAGAGCTAAGCAGCACAAGACTTGCCTTTGAAAACCTCCTGATGCCACTTCTCTCCTTTTAAAGCTCAAACAGCTGGAACTGCCTTTTAAACCTCTGAAGAACACAGCCTGACATCACAGTGAAATGACCAGATACCCTCCTCCAAGTGGTAGGGGGCAGTCAGTGAAACCCAGCAAAGATTACCAGAGAGTTCATGCTGCCAGTTTAGCACGGTGTTGCAGCGACATTTCAAACTGATGCAAGGACTACTTTTGGATAGCAGCAAGCACTCTTGCCATTGTTTATAGTACTACTGAAAGGGGCATGGCTGTTTCCATTTTTTATTCCATTTTTACCATAAGGGCTTATCATTAGACGCCTCAAGTCAATGAAATGATAAATACTTCTTCCAGACAAGCGCATTCCACCTAGCTAGCCAACAGGCTGGTTAGCAGTTTATCCTGCTGACAACAGCACTGTGGAAGAACCATCTTCAGCAACAGTGTCTGGCTCTAAATGCTCAACTCTTAACACCAGGGAGAGTGGCTAGTGGTTAGAGCACAGGGACTACAAACAGGACTTCTGGGTCTAAGGAGTCTCTGAGTAGCCTTGAGCCAGGCACTCCCCCACCGTTTGTTCCTCTGTTGCTTAATACGCAAAATGGAGGGAGAGGGTCACCTCATTGCACAATATGGGAGAGCCTCAGATAAAAGGAGCTAGAGATACTTAGCATTACTAGGCTGGGTTAGAAGCAACCACTTTAGGCTGTAGCTGTTACAGTGGAGACCCTGTTCATTACCCCCTCCCAAGTTGAGACATTTTTGTAGGTGACTCCACTTCATTTGAAAAGCAGTCACAGAAAACTCTGCAATGACAATATGAATAATGCTTTGATCTTCTCCATAAAGGATATCACAGTGCTTTACAACATCCCTCTGAGGAACAGAACTGTCCTGCCCATTTTACCAACAGAGAAATAATGGGAAAGAGGGGAATTTACATAGAACAGAACCCTCAAGTATCCTAATTCCAGGGTCTTCCTCTAACCATTACACATGCTCATTCTCCAGGACACATGGAAACTCAGAAAATAACCCTAGCTTCTGAGAGTTGGGGGAATATTTAAAACACATTGGGTGAGCTTTGCTTCTACTACCTTGTATGGGCAGCTGCAATAAAATGCCTGCAGCACTGCGCCACAGAGACAGTCTTGGGAAACCTCTTGTTGTGAGCATGTCAAACAACAAAACTGCCCATTGTTACTATGTGCTGTAGCAGATTTGATTTATTGTGACAGGCATGTCCAAGAATAATCCATTATCCCCACAGCTGGCTACAGAATCTACATGGACCAGGCACTTCCTGCACTAAAGGGGACTTTCAGCCCACCTCTCAAGATGCACAGACAGGTAAGCAGCAGAAGAGTAATACCATTTCCTCTCCTACCTTAAAATCAAAGTAAAAAAAACAAACCTAAGGAGACCCTTAAGCCAGGTTTTCAAGAGAACCTCACAGGAGGAGGAGAGGAAGGCACTGAACTTAAATACCAGAACAGGCCACAGACCAGCAGGGCAGGGCACGCTCCATCAAGAATAGAGGCCAGAAAGAGGAGGAAGACAAAGAAAATGTGATGATACACCTCTCCCTTCTCCAAACTGGGTGCTTCATGCATCTCAGAAATAGCTAGATACATTATTTTATAAAGCATTCCTCAGAACATTTGGGCCATGTTCTGCTGCAGCACATGTGTCTCTTGCTCTCTTTCTAGGGGAAAGATTCAAGATTCCTCCAGGAAAGCTACCTTCCACCTCTCTTTTCTTTTCTCCCCCTACTACTCCAGGGTTAGTCTGTGTTAAAGTTAAGCCACAATTCCCTGCAGTCCCCACAGACTGTTTGCAATCCTAGTATCTTTTCCCTTATTCCTAGTCTCTATGTAGTGGGACCAAGAGGGAGAGAAAGAGAGACCAGGTTAGAGAGACCAACAGGAGATGAGGGGGTGGGGGGATAGAGACAGTGAAACTGACTAACACAGTGGGCCCTCCCTGCTGGCACACTAGAGAGCATGATTCTAGTCAGTTTTGTTTGCTGACAGCTGGCGTTGCCTCAAAACAGATGCACTCTTCTAAAGCCTTTGCGTCAGATTTTTTATATCTTTTATTTCTTCTTCTCATTCCATCAGCAAGGGATTAATAAGGTTCAGGCCAGATTCCAGTGCCCTGGAAATGGTAAAATACTTGGGTCTATAAAATAAATCCCCTGTACTTGAGCATTCCATTTAAAAAACACTTTAAAATTTATACTGCTATAACATTAATTAAAAACTTCCCAATGCTCAGATCTGTAGGTTCACACCTTGAAAAACATGGGGGTGGGAGAAAGAATACACAGAAGGCTCCTAAATTGAGAATGCCCTGCCCCATGTTGGTTGCAGTGATGTTGCAGCCATATTGGTCACAGCATATAAGAAAGACAAGGTGAGAGAGGGAATATGTTTTACTGGACCAACTTCTGCTGATTCTAGTCAGAGAGAGAGAGAGAGAGCGAGAGAGAGAGAACAGCTTTCAAATTACATAGAGTTCTCTTCAGGATTGTGTAGCTCAAAAGCTTGTCTCTCTCACCAGCAGAAACTGATCAACAAAAGGTATTACCTCACCTACCCTGTCTGCTCTAAGTACCCAGATATGCAAATCTTAGGCCAATGAACTCAGGAACAACAGTCTCTAATGTTGAGAGGAATAGTCCCACAGATATGGAGCACTACACCTTTTAAAACCAAATCAGGGCAACCAGACCAATGTGTGGGCCACAGAAATGAGTTACCATTTTACAGGCATGAACCTTTTGAGGGAGGGATCTGGTCTAGCTTGTTTCACCGAAAAGGGCGGAATAAGCTATACTAGAAAAGACTTTAAGGGTAAAGGGCTTCTCCTACATACAATAGACTTTCGATAATCGGGAACCTATGGGACTTAAGTGGTGCCGGATTATCAGATATGCCGGCCGGACTATCAGGAGGTACTATAAGCAGGTTATATATATACTGTATACATTATATACTGTATATAAAGTGTTCTTAACCCTTTTATTGTACATACTGTATACAGTATACTGTAATGTTTTAGTTTTTTTAAGCCTTTTTTACCCTTTTTGCTCAGTTCAGCTGCTGCCACTGTTACCTAGTGATTCATTTTTTGCCAAAGCTCACTCACTAGGCTCTTGCCATTTTGATGCCGGACTATTGGATGCCGGACTATTGGAGTTTTACTGTATATGTAAGTGCCCTGCAAATCCACTGATATCCACAGGCATCCTGGATGTGGTTATGGATATCAGCAGCTCATTTTTGCAGATACAGATGTGAATACAAATTTTGTATCTGTGCAGGGTTCTGCATATGGCCTTAGACTCCAGTGCTACAACTCTGCAAGAAATCTTACTCATTGTGGTAACATGAGGGAGCACTGCCTGGTGGTTAGAGTGAAGAAAGAGGCACGAGCTCAATTCCATTACTGACTTCATTATTAACTCATAGCCCTTTGCCCCGCTATACAATGGCAATATCACCACCTCTCAAGGCAAGCTAGGGGACCTCATTTGTCAGTGTTTGCAAAGTGGTCTATAGTCTGACAAAAGGACTCCTCTGTTCAGAACAGAGAACTCAGACTCCCAGTTCTTTAAGTCCAAATGTTCAAGTTTGTGTCTAAATGCAGAGCTCTCCTCAGGGATGTATGAGCAAGCTTCAGCTTGGAGATCTATTTGGTGCCTGATACACTAATGCTATTGCTGCTTTCGATTGCATTTGCAGCTTCTGAACATCTCCTGCTGTCCTTTTTGTGTATTCTCTGCAATAACAACTTCAAAGGGATTTTTCTGGGAATGTCCAAAATATCTCCCTTGAGGCTGTTAACTGTACAACCAGCCATTTGCTTTCATTTGGTGTCAGGTTGTTGTGCCCAGACCAAATGACCCAGTTTAGAACTGGAGTTAAATTCTGCATGGTCCAGTCTTGTGGTTTTACTGTTCCTTAATATCTCTTATAGTTTGAGATCACACACCATACAAAGATATATCAAAATAAAAGGCTATTGTGGCACTTGTGCATCTCTGAAGAATGGCTCGCAGCCAGTTCCTTGGACAGACTTTCCAGATGAAGAGTTTAAACTACTGACACTTTCCTAGCAAAACAGATTTGCAGACAATCCCGACTCATAGTGCACCACAACAGCACCTTCCAAAGTGTATCGTTACAAGGAGCTCTTTATTTACACTAGCCGAGTCCTGCCTCACGGCTGAGGTGCAATGAGCTGAGGGGCGGCATAGGCAGGGAGATGTGGAGGTGAGGAGGGGCGGGCGAGCAAGCGGCACAGGGAAGGGCAGGGCACCAGCTCGGGGAGCTGAAGGAGGAACAGGTGGAGCACAGCGGGAAGAGACTTACTGACAGCCCCACCACTCATAGCACCTCCCGCTTCAAATACGTCCCCTGGCCCAATGTGCCACTCGGAGAAGTCATCAAGCCCTGGCAGTAGCTGCTCGAGGGACCGCAAGGCGCTGCCCCCCTGCCCATGCCTCCCAGACATGCCGTCCCTGGGGCGCAGGAGTGGCGCGTGGTCCCCATCCACAAGCCGCCCAACCCAGTGGGCACAGGTGTCACCTCCAGCTCCCCACTAGGGATATAAGCAGATAGTGGAGTAGGAACTTGACTAGTCGCTTCCCCTGCCCCCCCCTTGCTGCCTCTATCAGAGAGAGGCAGCAAGGTGGGGGGGAAGTAGGAGCTGGTACTGGTGGGAACTGGCTTAAAAGCCGGTTCTGCCCCCCCAGCACTCTCTCTGCAGGGGCCAGAGCAGTCAGAGAGCAGCAGGGAAATGGCATGCAGGGACTGAAGCAGTCCTGCTTACAACTGCCCCACTGCTGCTTCTCTCCCTTTGGAATGTACAAGAGCCGCCTGCAGCTCTTGTACATTTCAAAGGAAGAGGCATAGAGGGGAACCCATGCCAGCTGGGACTGCGATGCTCCCTCTGCCTCTCTCCCTTTGAAATGTACAGGAGCTGCTGCAACTCTTGTACATTTTGAAGGCAGAGAGGCAGGGGGAAATTCCATAGACTACTCAATTAGCTGATTAATTGAAATATAACATCCCTACTCCCTGCCACATCTGCCAGCCAACTGC
>JANRFK010004440.1:16130162-16143703 GCA_030068395.1 Apalone spinifera | reverse complement strand
ACCAGAGTGCCCAGGGGCCGCTCCGGCTCCATGTTGCAGAGTGCTGTGGTGTCCTGCAAGTTTGCGCCAAAACTTGCTGCCTGTCTACACTGGCCGCGAGGTCTTATGCAAGAACACTGACATTCTAATGTATGAAATCAGTGCTTCTTGTGCAAGAACTATGATGCTCCCGTTCAGGAATAAGCCCTCTTGCGCAACTGTTCTTGCGCAAGAGGCCAGTGTAGACAGGCAACATGAATTTCTTGCGCAAGAAAGCCCTATGGTTAAAATGGCCATCAGAGCTTTCTTGCGCAAGAGAGTGTCTACACTGGCATGGATGTTCTTGCGCAAAAGCACATCTCTTGCGCAAACGCACATGCCAGTGTAGACGCTCTCTTCTGGAAGAGTTTTTGCACAAGAATTCTTCCGCAAAAGCGTTCTTGCACAAAATCATGCCAGTGTAGACGTAGCCTAGGAGTCCCGACTCCCAGCCCAACGCTCTTGCTCTAATTGCCTGGAAGTTAAAGCCAGACAAATGCAAATTAGAAACAAGGCAGAAATTTTTAGCCATAAGAGTCATTCATTGGAACAAACTTCCAAGGGAAGGGCTACATTCTCCATCTCTTGATGTCTTTAAACCCAGACTAGATGCCTCTCTGGAAGAAGTATAGTCAGGGACAGAAGTTACTGGGCACAACACAAGAGTAACTGGGTGAAATTCTCTGGCCTGTGGAACACATGAGATCAGACTAGAGGATGTAACGAACTCTTCTGGCCTTAAATTCTAGTAATCTAATGAGCAGAGTCCACTTTCTTCCTAAGGTAAGATTAGAACCCAGGAGTCTTGACTCCTAGTGCTCCCTATTTAACTACTAACCCACATTCCTTCAATGAGAAATGTCGCGCAAGTTCAAGAGGTTTTGAAAACCTTTAGGAACCTATGGGAAACCAGGCAGAATTCTACCACTGTGATAAAGAGCAGAGAACAAGCTGCCATATCAGCAGGACGATTGCTGACATGCATAAGGAGAACAGAATACACTTAGAAATCTAGTGGGAATGTTTTGTGATCTGTGATTTTGAACAGCCCTACTCCACCTGTTGGGGGAACATACACAGCAGAGTCAGTAAGCATGTCAACATAGAACTGGCTAAACAAGGATTTAGTCACTGATGTGGCTCAGGCCACAGTGAGTTCAACTGTAGCTGATAGTGTGTCTGGTTTGTCAGTTTCTGGTGTGAAAAACTTCAGCACTGGGGGTAAGCTATTCAACAGGTGCTATTATTTGGGGGGAAGGGCGGGGGCAAGTACTGAAGCACACTGGACACCTCTGGTCATTAGAGAAAATGACTGCAGCTAATAGTTGTGCACTCAATGTGAGCAAGTTCAGAATTTTAAAACCACACCAGATTTTAGACCCAGAACACCCTGGTTTAAATCCTCTCAGCACCTCATTTCAAACCTCTCTGAAAGACTCCTATTTGTACCATCCCACAAGGAGCAGCTCTTAGTATAGGCATCCAGAATTACTTTCAAACCCTGAATTAGTACTGCACAGACACAGAGACAACCCCTGCCCTGAAGTGCTTACAATCCAAACAGACACTGTAGTTCTATGGTGGGGAAGGGAAACAGAGGCACAGAGAAGCAAAATGACTTGTCCAGAGGGACAGGGTGTCTGTGGTCACAGGGCAAGTCAATGGCAGAACTGGAAATAGTTCCCAGTACACTGCCCTTGCCTCTTTGACAAACTGCCCTCCCATGTACACTGTGAGTATGAGAGTGCTGTGACATTTGTCTGATGGGCTCCATCTTACACAAAGCCTCTTAATTCTCCATGTTATATCATTCATCGCTCCTGCAGAGTCCAGGTTGGTTGAGGGTGGGGCTCGAACCCTTGACCTGTGGCTCTGGATGGGGGGTACCTTATCCACTGCACCACTGGAGAAGTCCCCCAACCTCTCTACAACCAACCTCTCTGTAGGAGTGACTGGATGATATCATATCTTTGTTACCATGGGTCTCATGGTCCATTCTAGCTTAAAATCCAGGGATTCATGTTTAGATGCTCTAGCACAGAGTCACTACATGGGCCATGGCTCCTGCTGTAGAATTAGCAACATGAGATAGGCACCTGCCCAAAAGCCAGCTGCAAGGTACAGAATGCTCCTAGAGGAAAGCTTACCTGCAGGAGGGACCGATTAAGTGGAAATAAGAGTCTGGAATCTTTGTTGACTCACCCTGAATGCTCAGCTCTCTCTTGTTAGAGCTCTGGCTGTGTTTGTCTTCCATGGTGTGGACAAAGCAAAAAATCCTCATTTATGCAACAACCTCTTCCCAGCCTTTGCACTGATTTAACCTTCCCTCCTGCTCTGTTCAAAGGGAAACAGGCTTTGAAAATGACTGCACGATAGCAATATTACCTGTAATGAATTGACAAGACAAGACTTAAGATTCAAGGACTAGAACCACAGAGATTTGATTAGGGATGTTAGCGTATAGACGTTTAAATGATTAAGAGATAAGCCTAGGCTTACCTAGGCTTATTGGTAAATCAAAACAACTATGTTCAACACCCCCTTTTGCTGCCTCTATATCAGAGGCAACAAACCGGGGGGGGGGATTAGCCAATGCCCATGGGGAGCCAGCTTTTAAGCCAGCTCCCCCCACATGCCAATTCCTGCAGAGGCCCCTCCCCACTCCCCCCCCCCCCTTCTGCCTCCCACAGAGGCAGCAGCTCAGGGGCAAGCAGGATCCAGTGCTTGGGGAGAGCGGCTTAAAAGCAGGCTTCCCATGAGCACGGGATCCCTCAGAGCCACCTGCCCTACCCTCTGCACTGGTGCCTCTCTATCAGAGGCAGCAGCAATGGGGGAAGGGAGCAGGCAGGAGCTCATATGTATGGGGAGCCAGCTTTTAAGCTGGCTCTCTCCGTGGGTGCTGGTTCCACGGAGCCACCTCTCCTTCCCCCTCTCCCCTGCCACTGCCTCCCACAAACACTGGCTCCCTGGAGCTGCCTTCTCTCCTCCCCCATGCTGCAGCAGGATGTTGTGGGGGGCAGAGGAGGCTGCCACAAAGTAGCTTCTGTCTGCATGGAGTTCGGGACCCTCACGGACAGGGGTTGCTGTGGACAAAGACTGCTCCATAAGATGCTGGAGCAGCCTCTGTCCATGGGGAGTTCAGGCCCCCTGCAGACAGGGGCTGCTGCTGCCCTGCACTGCTGCCTGTGTCAGAGGAAGCAGCATGGAGTGGCAGGGGCTCCATGGGAGTGGGGCTGGGAGTGCACTGGCTGCCAGCCCCACCCCGTGTAACCGATAAAAACGGTTGTGGCCACATGATTACTAAAACCCACGAAATCTACTAACCTGGAGATATTTTATCAAGGCCCTATAAGGGTCTATATAAAAACACCATCCTTGGATCTAACTATGCCTCCAGCGTGTAAAATTTAACTTTTATTTCAGCCAGAGAATTCCACGCACTTGACAAGTGGAAGTATGTTTGATGGCCCTTGGTTTATAGTAAGGATGTTAAGAGGCGGGTAACTGACTAATCGTATATTCGAGAGAATATGTATCGACTAAACAATTAGTCTATAAGGGAAGATGCTCTGTCCTGGCTTGTGCTGGTCCAGGAGCTACCCCCGCTGCGTTGCTGCAGTTTAAATGCAGCAAAAGCCGGGTGGGCAGGCATCTCCTCCTACATTTAAACTGCAGAACCACAGCGGAAGTAGCTCGTGGGTCCGGTGCGAGCCAGGACTGAGGAGTACCAGCTTGCGCCAGATATAGTAATGGAAATCTGGACACCTAGGTTCCACCCTCAGCTCTGCCGCCGATTCACTGCAGTATCTCGGGACTTCTTCCTGTGCTTATAAAACTGTGAGGTAGGTCAATGAAGTCGCCATGTTGGAGCATAGACAGCAATATAAATTGCCTGTTCAGTGGCACTACAGTTGTGTTGAGTATTACTCACATAGTGCTGTTCAGTGTATATAGTGCTTCATGGACACAGGTCTCTGCTCCTCATCAATAAGAGGGCTATCTGGCGGCAACCAACAGTGTACAGCCAGAAGTATTAGACTACTTAGGCACTGACTCACGCTCATTGATTAGAACTAAGATGATAATTAAAACTGTATAGTGGTACTTTGGGGCTAGCTCAGTTAATTTGTTAACCTGGGGAAACACCAGTTATAGTCAAGTACTAACTGGTGAGGAGGCCCGGAAATGGAGGACTACTGTGTATGTACCACTGCGTTGGCTGCAGATTGTGTACCAGCCATATGGGAACAGGCAGCCTGCCAAGCCTGCAGCTTTCACTCTTGGATATTCACAAATAGAGCAGGCAAAGGCATGACGGCAAGAGAAATGTCAGCGTCTCTTCTCAGACATGTCTGCCGGAACATTGGGTCCCCAGTGGGCTGGGCAGGCAGCAAGAAAAATCCCACATACCCTTGGTTCAAGATTGCCTCTCTCTAGCCCGTGGAGGAATGGATAAGTATATTCTAGTCTTGATGTGTAAGCTCAGTTTGTGCCAATGGCATTTCTCTTCTTGATGGCAACTTATAATGTATCCAAGATAGTGGCCCTGGAAAGATAACTTCCCAGCATTGCTTATGTCTATAGCACCTGCTCCCCTGGAAGAACCAAGTTTTGGTGCTTTATGATGTGTGAATTCAGCATAACCCTTCTCTCATCCCCATCTGAAACTGCTTTGCTGCAGACACTCCTACTGCCCACTAAGACTCGTTAACCAAGGAACTCAGAATTAACTTCTCAGCACTCTGAAAAGCCCAGACCCTAGTCACTATATTGCCAGTGGGTAAGCTAAGGCAGAAATGTGAAGCAACTCATTCAACCTGATCCAGCAAGGCAATGGCAGAGCTAGGTTGGACTCTGCTGTAGATTCAGTACAAGAGTCCCAGAGCTGAGGCTAGAACCCAGGCATCCCGACTTCCAATCCCATCTTCTTCTAAGCTCTAGAACTTGCTCCTGCCCTTCAGAGAGCTGAGGATAGAACCCAAGCATCTTGATCAGCATTCCCTGTAAGCCGAGCGCTTGTGTGACCACTCAGGAGAGATTCCAAGGCCACCCAGCTGATTAACAAAGTGCCCACAGCCAGGTTTGTGTTTCTCCTGGTGGTGCACATTTGCACATTCCTTTGTGCACATAAAATTTATTCTGCACATGGATGGAAAAGATGAGAGGGAACATTGATCCTGACTCCCAGCATTTCCTGCTTCAACCATTAAATTGTACAGTCAGTTTGATGCAAGAACAAAAAAATCCATTTTAAAAACCCAATGAAATGATAATTGAAGTAAGAATGCAGAGCAATGCGCTCTCCCTAGATCACAGCTCTTTTGCGGAATCCCTTTCCGCGGGGAAACTGCAGAGTGTCTTTGGTGCACTGCAGGCTGGACACCTAGAACAGTTTCTAAAGCATTACATTTGTCCTTCATGTAAAGTCATGCCAAGAGCCACAAGACAGACTGTTGGTGGAATTGCAGCACAGAGATAACTATGAAGTGAGACAAGAGTGGTAGGAGGGAATTTGGACTTTTTAAAAAACAACCTGAAATTTGGGTTCAAGTTCCCTGCTGTCAATGACTCAAAGAAAACACATTCTATCTTTTAGCACGTTGTAGCACTCCTAGAATGCAACCAAAACAGCAGCACCAGCCTCTCCTTCTGTCCTAATAATCAAGTGGTTGAGACGCATCCTGTGTTTTCTTATGAATCAATCACCTGTTAGCTGAGGCACACATTTGCTCATGGAAAACCAGCGCTGCAGCATGAGCAGGGCTAGAAGAAAGTGGTGTCCAAGAAGAGGAGAATGAGGAACACAGAGGTGATCAAAGACTCCTGCAACCATACTGAAGTCCAGATCTGCTCCACACTTTCTGATGGTGTATTTTTCACATACCCCCTCACCCGCTATTTCTTCCCCCCCCATCACAAAAGTCATCATTGCATCTTCCAGCCTCATCACTTCAGCTACACTCTGCAACACTCCTACTAAGATAACTTAACTCGCCAGCTGATTGCTGTATCTCAAACTCCAACACCAACACCATGGCTGAAAGATAACAAAGCTCACATGAACCCAGGCAGGCACATTGTACTCAACTTGTTTACAGGCAAAAGGATTAAAACCTGAGGGGGAGGAGGGAATCGAAGAAATGTCCATACAAGCCTGTGGGAGCTTTAGCAAGGAAATACCAAGAGGGCCCCCTGCCAAGAGATCTTTGAAAAGCATAAAGCAGATACATATCACTGGCCACTTACTAGTATGCCAGATGCTGCT
Organism: Apalone spinifera; assembly: GCA_030068395.1. Taxonomy (NCBI): domain Eukaryota; kingdom Metazoa; phylum Chordata; order Testudines; family Trionychidae; genus Apalone; species Apalone spinifera. The sequence goes on along the minus strand of JANRFK010004440.1, from coordinate 16,137,420 downwards.
TAAGACCAAGTGACCTTGGAGTTATTGCAAAGTTTTCACAGCTCCTTGTGCTAACAAAGCAAGGTTACTGGGAAGCAAAGCATTCTTCAGCGATAGCTTGACTGAAAAAAGCAGCACCAGCCAAGCGTCGAAGGAAACAAAGCAGATATTTGTGCTGGCAAAAGTGACAAAGCCCAAGCACCCCATAACTCCTATGCAAGGCAGAGGGAACTGCTAGTGCTCAGCACCTCTGTAAATCCAGGCCAGGATGCATACCAAATGCCAGGAACTGCTACCCATCTCTGTGGGGCATGGAGGCTGCTACTACAATACCAATGGGCCCCATAGCAATTAAGAGCTTGATATTTAAACTGTAGGCTCTCAGAACAGGGACTGTCTCATGACACATCTGGATTGCACCTGGTACAATGGGACTCAATCTTAGTACCTAAAAGCCCCAGCTGAGATCAGGGTCCCATTATGATGTGCACTTTTGGTATTATGGTAGCACCAAAGGGCCCTAACTGCTAGGAATGTAAATACGGTTGAAATTCTCTTAACAGGGATTCACTGGTCCAGCAACATCCATGGTCCGACATGGATGTTGCAGGACCAGCATCCCAGTGCAGGGCCAGCAATAAGGATCCCTGAGGGGCTGGCAGGGCAGTGGGTTGCCCAAAGGGAGTTGATGGCAGGGCCACCCAGCGTGTGGCAGCAGGGCTGGGAGCATCAGTATGCGGGGCTGCCCAGGGAGCCCCAGCATTCAAGGTGCAGGGCTGCTCATGAAGCCCCGGCACGGTGCACGCAGCTGCTCAGGAAGCCCCAATACGCAGCATGCGTGGCTGCCCAAGGAACCCCAGTGCCGGGCTGCCTGGTAGGGCAGCAGGGCCAGCAGGAGGTAGGGCAAACTCCCCAGTCCAGCAAAATCCTTCATCTAGGACCAGTCAGGTCCTGAGGGTGCCAAACCAGGGAGGTCCAACCTGTACTTTAATGGGTATCTGCTCTCAATTGAGGAGCTCAGGGCAGTCCTGTGATAGTGTTAATAATACACACAATAACTGGGGTCTCTGCCCTGAGTTGATGCTTCTAGGGAATATCATAGCACTACTGCTACTAATGTGCACAGCATAACGGGGTCCCTACTCACTACCAAAATAAATATAAAAAGTGCTATTGTAATTGTGCTGATCCCAGTACACGGGAGAGAAGTGCACACAACTCTGAAACATGTTCACTGAGTCTCCTCCAGACGCAACATGGCCTAACGGATTGAGTTTGGGGCCAATAACTCAAATCCTAATCCTCACTTTGACACCGACTGACTGCTAGAGCAAAAGTAGAGTCACTTCCCATATCTCACTTTTCTCCCTTAGACATAGGGGATATCCCCTACATCACAGGGGTGTTTGAGGATCAATTCATGCAGGCTTGCAAAATCCTAGTTTCCATTGCAAAAATGATTTTTATCTTAGCAAATGAAGCTGCTTATTGTCACCCTCATAAAATAGTGCTGGAGATCAGATTTGGGTTTAGAGACCAGGGAGTTCTGAAAGCCTAAGATGAAGGTAAAAGGGCAGGTGCCAAGGATTGTTATTAGAGCTGCAGCCTGGTAACCAACCAACCACACAACAACAAGCCAATGACACTTGCTCAAATGGCTACAAATATGAACACTACCCAGAGGTTCAATACCCACTCAATGGGACAAGAGTTGATGTCATCCTACAGAATGAGCGTACATGGCAGGCCAAGCCAGCCTTGCTAGGATCCTAACTTTTGATCTTAGGGTGTTTCAAACATAAAATGCAGAGCAATATCCCAGGTTTTGCGCTATTGCAAATGAGAAAAGACTGAGTTTGTGGATTATTCAACATTACCAAAATAACACGGAGCCACACTCAATTCTGTTCATCAGACTATAGGCCAAATGCATCATCAATAAAAATAGTTTGAGATACAAAAAGAGCCTTTACCGGTGAACGTGCACATGTTTCTTATTCAAATACTCCCCTTTGGGACCCTAATTCCAATCCACTTCCACTGAAGCTTTTCCCTTAGCAGCTTCCTTTTATTATATTATAATTTGCAGATTTCTTGGTTCCTGAGAACAACAAAGGGAGAGATTGAGAGTGTGCTGTTTGCACTAGGCTAATTAAAGGCTTTAATGTCATTCTGGTCAATTAGATCCCAGAGCAAAGAGGGTGAGAGGGAGATGGAGTTGGAATGAACAAAAGACAACTGAAAAATGCTTATGACAGGAAAGAATTAATTGATTTAAAGAAATTCAGTGTCCCATCAGGGGTTCTAAGAATAATTCTGACACACCCAGCCTACATGAAAGCAAGGGTGTTAGTTACAGTCTTGTCACTGAGAAATCCCATCGTATTTCAGACACAAAAAGGCAAAACACCTTCCTGCTCCTATCACGTCTCAGGAAGAGCTAGAATAGGTGTGACAGCTGCAATCTGCAAACACCCAGCTAGATCCAAAAAAGCACAACCCTGAGATGACAATTAACTACTAGTCTCACGTACTCACTAGCCCATTAATCTTCTTCCATATCAAGGCGGTCATCAGGAGCTGTTAGACAGGCTAGCTCCCGATTCTCATGGCTGGTAACTCCGGTTTGTCCCAGCTTCATAAGAGAACTGAAAGTTACTTCCCTGTGCTGAAGCACCGCCCTTTCCTCCCCCCCATGACATAGAGGGGAGGTAAGAGTGCTCTTTTGAGAGAGAGAGAGAAAAAAAAAAGGAACTTCCTGCAGCTGGGCAGTGCAGAGCAAAGCAACTGAACCGTGAGAAATCTAGAAGCTGTGAAAATTAAACACACAAGGGAAAAAATACATCCCATGACGGTGCTCTCTCCCTATCAGAAGAAGGCTGGCATCTTTCCAGGAACTTAAAATGCCACTACCTCAGCAAAAATCATCAGTGACGTGCTGTGATCACTGCCAGGGCAGTATAGGAGAAAAGGATGGGCTTGGATCACAAGAGTAGGAGTCAAAGATGGATTGAGGAAGCACTGCAATTTAAGTGGTGCGAGAAAGTATTCCATGGTACCCAGGAACAACTAATGACCTAGCTTTCAAGAAGTGAGGAGCAAAAACAAGGGTGGATACTCAGTACTTCTTTAAAATCAGAACACTCTAAAGCACTTTAAATTGAACACAGAAAAATCGCTAGTAACTTTGGCAAAGTGTCAGCCAACAGATTCTGACTATTGAAAAAACAAACAAGGTCACAGCTGGAATGGCTTTTTGGCAAGTTTGGGCAACAGTCCCAGAGTTGTATACCCAGCCCTCAAAAAATTAATTTCTAATTCTCAGTTTCTTTTGATGCCCCTCCACATCCCCTAGGTTAGCACAAGCCTCCCACATCATTCCTTTAGTTCACAAGATGTTGGGTCCTATCTTCAGTATTGCCATCATCAGCATAATTTCTTCCTGGTTCATTCTCTCTCAGATGAGAGTTCTGCCTATGCCTAAATTGCTTTCCTCACTTCTGCCTTTAGTTCTAACCTTTACAAGATCAAGGAAAGCAATCTATATGGAAGATATCACAAAAAGAGGTTTTTACGGTATCAATCCCCAAACTAGAACAGTCTTTTTAATACTTCAAAACGAGCCATCAGAAGTTCTGGCCTTTGCCTCCAGTCAAAGAGAATTTCAAGAGAGGTGGCAATGGTTTCATTATTCTGCTTCTCCAACCCATCTACAATGACCAAGTGGCTTCCAACTACTTGTCCTTGCACATGCTTATCTGGGGCAGGCAATACCCAAAAAGGATGCATGTGCAGAGTTTGCTTTCACTCCCCAACAACATCCTTTCACTGAGACAGAGGCAGTAATCTGAACAGAGATTATCTCGTCTGGTTCTAGACAATGTGTTCCCCAGCCAGAGATCTGCCGAAACAGATGGTCGCAAACTAAAATCCTGCTTGTTTGACCTCCTGGTTTAATTCTACAAGCTGCTGTTAAAAGCCAAACATTTGCGAGTGGCTCCAAATCGACCCTGCCTGAAAGCCATGATGCTTGAGTTCTATACAGAATGTTACTTTTCTTTACAATGAGGCTCAAAAGCAATACTGAATCATAATGCTCCACAGTTTGCATAGTTTGTTGGAAAGTAGCAAAACTATTGCCCCCATCCAATGCCCACGCTGGGCCAATACAGCTTCTTTACACATACCAGGACAAGATAGGTCTTTTCCATCCCTAGTGTTGGACCCCTATGGTGGCTGCTGGGAAGAACACTATTTACCATTCTATGGCACCTCCTTTACACACACCATACTCATCATACAGCCCGTTAATACTCGAACTTGCCAAACCCTTTGACTGCTATGTCCTATCTTGTAACACTTCATGCTTCTAAAGTGACTTTCACCAGAAGATCTCAAATCACCTTTAGTCATTCAGCAAACCTTACCCATAACCCCAAGAAGTATAAATTAGCTCCATTTATAACAGAGGGCTAAACTGATGCATGGACAGGTTAAGTGGCTTGTTCCTATAGTTGACAGAAGGATGACTGTTGAGACCCAGCTTCAATTCAATGCTCCACCACAGACATCCTGTGGGACTGTGAGCAAGAAAGTCATTTAATCTCTCTGTGCTCCAGTTCCTCATTTGTGTAATGGGGATAATAGCACTGCCATGCCTCATACAAAGCTCGTCAAGAGAAATACAAAGATTGTGAAGCACCCAAGGTAATATGGTAACAGAGGTCATGTAAGTACCCAAGATAGAGTGAAAGATACATGAGCCCAGATGGGAAACAGAAACCAAGAATCCCGATTCATCAATAGAGTGCTCCAAATACAAGGAACTATGGGACAACCCTCTCGGAAACATACATCAGTCCCCGCCCTTTAGGGAGTCAAAGAGGGCACAGCACTTTTTGAATGAAAACCCTCTTGGAGACTGTGTGCATGCCCAGAACCATACAGACTTAGTTTTATTGGCTGATCTTCAAAGCTACCATGTAATCTGAGACTGAACTTTGTGTTCTCCTCCCCTCTTCATCTCCTTTACAAAAACATGCTGAGGACACTTCTGCAGAGGGCTTAGCCCTCCTATTCTATTTCTGCCTGTCAGCAGGGAACAACAATTTTAAAAGGGGCTCAGAATGGCTGAACATCTGATACCTTTATGACAATGTCACATCCCCCTACAAAGGGAATCAACTGTTCCTCTCCCCTCCTGGAGCTTGGGAACAGAAATAGGAAAGAAAAGTACAGTCAGTATTTTTAAAATAGGAGATTTTTAATGGAACCAGCACAGGAAACACTGTGTTTGTGCCACTCTTTATAAGGAAGGCCTAGAAGGTTTCATTCCTGCTTTTAAATAAAAACAAAACAAAACAAACAAAAACATGTAAAATTGTTATCTATATTGTAGTAGTGCCAGGAGACCCTAGCCAACATGGAAGCTCCTCCCCATCATGATAGGTACAACACAGACCCCCAAATGAGAATGCTACCACCTCAAGCTAGGCACTGCACAGACATGTAGCAAAAGACAGACCCTGGCCCCAAGAACTTAAGAGTTTAAACAAAGGAAATATTATTTTTGCCATTTGACAGATGGGAAAATGTTGGCACAGTATGATGTGACTTACTCAAAGTCACACATGGAGATGGTGGCAGAGCAAGGAATTAAACTCAGATCTCAAGTGCTTTTACTATTAATATCTGTACTGCAGCAGCACTGAGGGGCCCCACTTATGGAGCAGGACCCCACTGAGATAAGCCCTGCACAGATCATCTTTTCACCAAGGCCCTCCTTCTGGAAGTATCACATCTGACATTTTCATGTAAAGCAGGGGTGAGGAACCTAAGTCTTGCATGGATCTAGCCCCAGAGACTCGGGGCTCCCCCATAGCATTGGGGAACCCTGCTCTGGCACTCCAACACCCCCACCCTCTGCTGTTTCCCCCATGGGGCTGGAACACACAAAATCTACTAGCCTGGGCCTGACTGATTTTTCTGTGGGTCAACAGTCCCTGACCCAAAAAAGGTTCCCCATCCCTGATTTAAAAACTCATGGGGAGGAGCAATATCATGCTTTTGGGGAAGGGGTAAAGAGAATAATCTTTAAGGGGTAAAGAGAATAAGGAAGATCCTGTGTTTAGGGCAGTAGCCCAGCACTGGGAGGCCCACAGTTGAAGTCCCTGGTCTGACACAGACTCCATATGTCACAGTCAACAAGTCATATATAGTCTATGTGTGTTCCTATTCTATTTCTGTATAAAAGGGTAACAGCGCACTGCCCTACCTCACTGAGGCGGCTATGACAATAAATACAATACAAATTATTAAGTGCTCGGATGCTAATTTAAATTCAAAGCAAGAGGCGTGGAATTCTTGAATCTTTTCTCCCAAGTGTGTTAAAACACTCAACCCCCATCCCGAGTTCTAAAAATTAAATAAAATTGTCTTCTCTATCATAATAAGCTTGATGCTTCCCCAGGATTACAGCTTCATAATACAATGAGTTCTCTACCCAGCCATAGTGTTTTTCAGGCCAGAGTTTGATATCAATTGAAATTAGACCTTTCAGGCTATTTTTGCAAACCATGAAGCAGCAATCAAAGCACACATATCCAATTCCTTCACTCAATCCTCCTCTTAGGTCAGTGTTTCTCAACCTTTTTTTTTTTTTTAATAAAGTATGCCCTTTAAAAAAAAAAAGTACCCCTAGTATCTACAGTTTTCAGACACACACAATTTTTTTCTATCACTTCAACACATTTGTTTAAATAACTTAATTGTAGCCAGGCGGGCGATGAAATTTTTGGGTGTAAAAAGTATCAAAATAATAAAGCGCTGTAAAACTTAAAACAAAAATTCTGTTTTCTCCAAATTTCAGTTGTGTTGACGTACCCTCCAGACTTCTCTTGAGTGCCCTAAGGGGACTCATACCACTGGTTAAGAAACACTGTCCTAGATTACCTTTCAAACAGATTTCTGTGTAAACTTTTACGCCTGCCTTCTTAAAGGGTCTCTGTCTTACTGCACTCAGCCTGGGTGATCAGCCCCAGATTACATACAGCCTAGCGTGGGTGGAAGCAGCTACAATGCAGCATCATACCTGAGCTACTCTGTGCTCACTAGTGCTTCATTCCACTGTGTTGCCAGGACATCTAGGACCTTATCCCATGGCTCTCTGTGCCATAGTAGCAAGCGGACCTGATTCTTTCCCAGTGAATTGTGGGAAAACCTGTCTGTGCTTAAGAACATAAGAACGGCCGTACCGGGTCAGACCAAAGGTCCATCTAGC
>JANRFK010004440.1:16116376-16130062 GCA_030068395.1 Apalone spinifera | reverse complement strand
TATCTCACTAGGATTGGACTTCCACTTCTTAAAAGATGCCTTTTTGTCCTCCCTTCAGGGCATGCAAGGGAGGACTACCCAAATTATCCAGTTACCAGCCCAAATGAAAGCAGAACCTGGGTGCTAGCCCGTATGTATAGCCAGGACTAGCCCAGGCTGAAAGCTCTACTGGTGTCCTTTCCTAAACTGAAGTGAGAGAATGTGTGGGTAATTGAGGCAAAGACAGATGCAAAGAGAGGATCACAAAGCATTTTACAAATGTTGGTTAAGTATCTCTCTCTACTTCCTGGGAGTGTCTAAATAGAATGAGCATGTTTAAAACAAGAAGTAAACAAGTGGCACAGGCAGGTTTGGTGAATAACTACTTGTTCACATTCCCATCCACACAACTTATTTAGCCTTGCTCAAGTAGCTACAGGATTAACCCGGATGCTCCTCCCTCCAAAACTCATACAAAAAAAGTTTAACTCTGTACAGCTGCATTTAAAGATGGTGAAGAAATGAAGGAACTGACTAAGCGCTCACTAACGTGGGAAGTTTCAGCCTACTTGCCCAAGGCGATAAATGAGCTCAGGCATAAAACGTGAGCAGACCAGCCGAACAGGTACTTTCAAAATGCAGGCTATGAGAACAAATCTCTGCTGACTGAAGAAACAAAAACCTTTCTGGAAACAGATGGGAGCTGGCAATATTACCTTCAGTTCCTTGGGAGAATCAATTGAGGGGGCATTTGGATTTCTGAATAATTCTTCCCCTCAGCAGACATGCTATGGAGGTGGATTCCAGAAACTCCCGATGATAGTTTTGGTTTCATAAGTTGTGTTCAAGTAACGAAACTGTAAAGATGTTCAAAAGGGAATTTTTTAAAATCCCAGTATATTAGTGCATCTGTTTGAGGGTCTCACTGAATTACACAAGAGAATGGCTCAGTCATTCTCTCTCAGGCCTGCTCTACACCAGTATTTCTCAACTTTTTTTTTATAAAGTAATCCTTTAAAAAAAAAAAAGTACCCCCAGTACCTACAGTTTTGGGACACAGACAATTTTTCTACCATTGCAATACATTTGTTTAAACAACTTAATCATAGCTGGGCGGGCGATGAAATTTTTGGGTGTAAAATGTACAAAAATAATAAAGCACTGTAAAACTTAAAACAAAAATTCTGTTTTCTCCAAATTTCAGTTGTGTTGACATACCTCCCCAGACTTCTCTTGAATACCCTTAAGGGTACTCGTACCACTGGTTGAAAAACACTGCTCTACACAATTAGGTCAACGGAAGGCAGCTTATTACATCGACCTTGTTATGTCAACATATGTACTACAGCCTTGTCCTGGCAACGTAAGTGCCCTACTATACACCGACAAGACTCCACAACCATGAGAGGCATAGCACTTATGTCAGTGTAGTTAAGGTGATGCAGTGTCTATGTAGAATCAACTATTGGCTGTCTTATCAGCAGACTCCCTGCATAGGAAGTGGGGATGTTAAATTTCATTTAATCAGCTAATCGAGTAGGAATTTCCATCGACTACTCAATTAGCCAATAAGGGGGAAACTGCAGAGCCACAGCAGCGTTGGCTCCCAGCCCTGGAAGCTAACCCCACTGGGGCTCTGCCATTTAAATGTAGTAACAGCTGCCTGGCTCTTACCACATTTAAAAGGCAGAGGTGCAGCAGGGGCTGGGCACAAGCTTGGACAGCTGATTCATGGCTCATATCCAGTCTCCCACTGCGCCTCTGCCTCTCCTGCCCCACAGTCGAGATGGTGGTGGTGGGAATGGGCTTTTAAGTCGCCTCCCCCCTGAAGCGACTAGTCGAGTAGTCAATCAACTAGCCACTTACATCCCTATTAGGGAGGTGAGACGCCTGGACAATTGCTCCCTGCCCGGGCTCGAGAAGCCAAGAGCCCAAGAGGACAGCTGTGCTCCCAGCAGGGAGCTGCACAGAGCTGAGCCTTGGCTTTCAGACCCTCATCACTGTCCCTCTTCAGTCCACGGAAGTGCTCCTGGTGAGGACACGCATCACTGACAGGAGAGTAGTGTGGGTATCAGCCCCAGTGGCGGCCATAACTCAACCCGATTAAAGGTTAATTTAAAGCTGTAGTATAGACATGCCAGTAGATATTTATCTGGCACCCACCACAGTATTAGCTAAGGCTAGGTCTACACTATAGCCTTTTTTTGGAAAAAGCTATGCAAATTGCGGCGCACAATTTGCATAGCTTTTTCCGAATGCTTTTCCAGAAGAGGTTTTTCCGCCATTTGGCCCCATCTAGACGGGGCCAAATGGCGGAAAAGCCTCCTCTTTCGGAGGAGCCCTTATTCCTCATAGAACGAGGTATACAGGGCTCCCTGAAAGAGCGCATTTGCTCTTCTGCAAAAAAAAAGTGGAAGAGCAAATGCATTCCCTGGACGCTGCAGTTTTAAAACCCCGCAGTTTAAAACCTTAAGAGGCTCAAAATCTTTAATGCATTTATCATCTTCAAACCCCCTGAGGCAGGGCCATGCTATAATGCCCATTTTAAAGATGAGAAAGTAAGGCACAGAGAAATTATGCAATGCTGCCCAAGGTTATACAGGAAGTCTGAACTGGAGCACTCTACTTCTCATTTTCCCCTGGTGCAATGGTTGCTGCAATACAGCTGGTCTCCAAGACATGGAGCGAGGGAGACTCAGCTCAGAAAATATCTTGGGCAACATATCTAGTGACTAGCTAGGAGGAAACAGGTAGACTCAGTGCCTGAGCTAACACCCTCCCTCCCCCAGTATCTTCCCACAAGCTAATATTCTTAAATGTAGTCTAAATGACTGGAGAGTGATTTCCAAGCAGTAGCAGTAACAGCAGCAATGGGCACTAGCAATGGGCCTGAGGGACCAAGCCCTCCTTATTCCTCCAACCCCCGTCCAGACCCACATACCCTGTGCGCAAGTGGCACTGGTGCTTCTTCCTGACAGTGCACCCTTTGGAAAGGGGCTGCTTTCCTGTGGGGGAGTTGAGAAAAATGCAGGGGAGAGGGAACTCCAAAAGCTGGCAGTGTTGGGCCAGATGCTCAGGTACGTGCCCTGAGAAGCACTGGCTCCTGAAGAGGGTTCGGCAACATCCCGGCTCTAGCTCCGGTTTTCCCTCAACTCTCTAAGTTCCACCTTCTGCTGATCTCATGCAAACTTTCTCAGCACTTGAGATCTCTGAGCACTTCTCTGATTTCTCTCGGACCACATGGCCGCAGCAACGGCTCCTCCAGGGCCACCAAGCACCTTGTGGCCATGGCAGTTGCTGCAAGGAGGCGTGAAGCCAGGTAAGTATCCCCCCACATGTCCAGATTCACTTCCCTCCCCCAGCCAACACCCTGCACCCCCAGCTTGCTCTGACACCCTTCCTTGCTTCTGCTCCCTCCACCTGGACAGACACCCTACTCACAAGACTGCTTCTGCAACCTACCTCCCCACCCAGACCTCGCAACCTCTCCCCCTTCTGCACCCCATCTCCCACCCAGGTCCTGCACCTCCCATCTCTATCCCACTCGCTGGCAGCCCTGTCTCACACACTGAACCCCTCATTTTTGTCCCTACACCCTAAGCCAAAGGGGGTCCATAAAATCCAATAACTCTGGGACCCCAGAAAAGTAAATCTGGCCAATGGGAAACCCTGAACCTCAGTCTTCCATGTCCCTTCCTCTCACCAGAGGAGTGAGGTGTCTCAGCTGGGGGACACATCAGTGAGGGCTGGGGGTTTTGGGAAGAGTTTTTTTGCTTCTCAATTGTGTGGTCCCCAACTGATTTTTCTGTGGGTCAGTGACCCCCGACCTAAAAAAGGTTCCCTAACCCTGCTATAAATAAGGAAAGCACACAAATCCGTGAATAAGTTAAATCTTGGCATGCCACTTCTGAAAGGTGGCTGACCGCGACCTACACAACCTAGTACTTATTTAAGGATTTTTTATTGTTATTCCTCCAGAATGCCAAGAGGGATCCTGGCCGCAGGATGCATTCCTTTCAAAAGATTTATCCTTGAAGAGTTTGTAACTCTGTCCATGGTGGCTCTTACACTCACTGACACCAGTCTAAAGGAAGGCCAAAGTAAGGGGGACCTTCACCTTCCTTCCCTTTGGAAAAAAAAACCCCAAAACCAATACTGAAGATGAAAGCCTGAGGAGCAAAGTGTGGGTTCCACATGATCATTCCAGTAGGGGCCAAGGAGCATATCAAGTCTCACATTCAGCAGCTGCCTTTGTGGAAGACTGGAAGCCCTTCTTTCCCCTCTCTTCCTCCACATTCCCCTAAGGCACCTGGTCAACTAAGGAGCTGGGGATGGAAGGACAGATTTCTGATTCTCCCAAGAGGACAGAGTACAAATCCTTTTAACACACTTGTATGTCAATTAAGAGAGCCTCTTGATTGTGGTGCCCTGGGGCTTTCCCCACCCCTCCAGAGTCTGGGCAAGCTGCATAATCCTTTTGCAAATACTCTTTCAGTTTGCTTTTGACTCTACAATTCTTTCAGGCTCTTTTTTTGTTGGTCAATCAATTCCATCATGAGGTCCCACTGTCCTAACAAACAACTGATTCCATCCAGTGTAGCAGCTAAAGCAGTTTGCACTCCACTTGGATGAGCACTGGGCTGGTTGTTTCCAACAATGTATATCCCCCAACAAGAAATTTGGATGTGGGGAGGGGACCCAAAATATTAACTGCTTATATGCTGGCGGTATATTCCATTGCCATCTCAATTTCCTACAGTGTTTGCTTCCTCCTCTTCTCCACTCTAATTTGCTGTTTTGTGCTGTTCCACCATCAACATCTCACTTTAGAAGTGGCTGTATTGTAGGGGTTTTGTGCATGCTGTCAACAAAAAATTTTGATTTGGGGGGGGGTCAAAATCTGAGCTGCCTAAACACCAAAAATTTTTTATTCTGAAATGCCACCATAATGCCTCCTGGGAGTTATAGTTCAGGTGCCTCATGCCCCCATTCTCCTCTGAGCCAGGCTCCCTAGCTGGCCTACATCTGCATGTTGGCCTGCAAGATGCCCCAACAGCCACATGAGTACCATGATGCACTGCCTCCCCTCATCAAAAAGGAAGATCTGATCCATCCAGGGAGCCTAATCTACAGAGGAGAATGAGAGCGTGAAGTATTTCAACAACAACTCTGACAAGGCAAATGGTGGCATTGCACAATCAAAATATGTGTTTTTTATTTTTCACCAAATCCTTAAAGTTTTCAGGAGGAGAACAAAATTTTCTAATCAGCCCTGATAAGGAGTATTATGCCCTGGATTTGTTTCAGCCTCCATGACTTTGCTGAAAGCATCATATGTTTGCCCTGATTACATCAGACACAAAAATCAGAAAGTCAGGTATCCTTCCACGTGTGTAAGCAGTAATAAAGCCTCATGCTCTTCCATGGGCTCTTCTGTCCCCAGCTGCCTTGAGAGTAAATGATTTGTTCTGTTCTTGGCAACTGTAATTCTCAACCCAACAGACAAATCTGGGAATGAGACTAGTTCCTCTACAGGGCCTTCCAGATCTTGAGAAAGTAACTCTAACCAATAGTTGTTTTCAATGGCTCATTTTCCATGAGACAAGATACAGCTTCCAGGCTGGAGTAGTCTCCTGCCCAGGATCCCGCATAAACATTTAACTGATTAAATGGCATTTTATATCCCTAATGCAGAATGCTTATCCAAACTTTAGGTCAGCAAAAAAGTAAAAAATGTGAGGGCACAAGTGCTCCAGAACTCACATTTTTAAAGTGGCACATGAACATAATTTACCTCAACATGGAGACCTAAGCAACTAAGAAATATACAGATTAGAGTTTATGTTTTAAATGAGCCATGCAGAGTTAAAACTATAAAAGCATTGTTTTTATATTAAACTAACTGCGCAGAAAACTAATAAATATTAACGGACATATTTACAAGCAAATGGGGGTATTATTCCATAATTCAAGTATCTAGAAAAACAGGTATTTTTATCCAGAGCCTAAATGGTTTATTTTAAAAATGCATAATGAAAATGTAACATCTAGTATTTGATACTTCATCATTAAGGGATGGGTTTTACAGCTCGTATTCAGTTGGATATGGGCTGAATGCAATATTCATTAGCAATATTTTCAATATTTCAAATAGGGATGGTTTTAGAAAACCATGTTTATTTTTTAAAGATTATTTGAAAAGGTGAAAGAGGCAGTTATGCCAAAAAAAACTACTGTAGTAACAAGCAAAAGGCATCACTTACCATATGGTTTAAACTACTTGGGACTTAACTTAATTTAGAATTTAATTGCTTTCTGCAATAAATGAAATAAGAGTTATTGAACACTATTCACTGAAGCATGTGTCCAAAACACAGTCTTACACCAAACTACCTGTCAAACAGAGTCATACTAACACATAGGGCTGCCACCTAATCAATTAGCATCCAAGGGCAAGATTTTTGTAATTAAGGTAAAGATTTTCTTCCCAAGAAATTCATGTAGTAGAGAAGTGCTAACCCACCGAAGGCAGCCCATTAAAGATGCTGTTTTCATTAGCAAGAATAGCACAGCAACCTGCATTCTACAGATAATACAGCAAAATGAGCTAGTCTTTCCCAAAAACTACCTTGTCTCAAAAAAGCATCTGAATATAGCAGCTGGTTCTTTCTCTGGTATCTCAAGAGGCATCTTAGAAATCAGAAAATCCACTTTAAAGATGAAGAAAATAAAACATGAAGAAACAATTCTCAGGGGATGGCTGATTGCCAAGTTCTGGAATCAGCCAGAGACCTAACTCTGTCAGAGGTTGCTTTCTAAAGGCCTAGCATGCTACAAAACAACTAAGCCAGGGCACCCAGTCACAACAAGTGTCAACTGACCTCCTCCCCTGCAACCATTCTCCATAACAGGGCTAAAGCCTAAGACATGTCATAGATGAAGCCCTGTCTTCACTGTGAACGTCAACTGTATCAGAACCAATTCCCATGACTATTACTACAGTAATGCCCAGAGGCCTCTATCAGGACACTATTGTGCTAGGAACAGTACAATCATGTAGCTAAGCTCTTTAAGTGAAGGACTATTTCAGCGTACATGTATTTTAGTATGGAGATCAGCAAGGAAGATCTACAATGACAAAGAACTGATAAATATAGAATACTTTGCCTGCCTTGGCAGCCATCTCTCATAGGCTGTGTCTAGACTACATGGCTCCATCGACGGAGCCATGTAGATTAGGGTTGTAGGCATAGGGAAATGAAGCGGCGATTTAAATAATCACTGCTTCATTTAAATTTAAATGGCTGCCGCGCTGAGCCGACAAACAGCTGATCAGCTGTTTGTCGGCTCAGCAAGCTAGTCTGGATGCTCCACAGTCGACATCAAAGCCCTTGGTCAACCGCCCCGGTAAACCTCATCTCACAGGGAATAAGGGGGCGGTTGACAAAGGGCTTTGATGTCGACCGCGGAGCTTCCAGACTAGCGCGCTGAGCCGACAAACAGCTGATCAGCTGTTTGTCGGCTCAGCGCGGCAGCCATTTAAATTTAAATGAAGCGGCGATTTTGATGGAGCCATATAGTCTAGACACAGCCAGTGAGAGTAGACAATAGATGTCAAGATTCAACACAGAATCTACTGCACCCTGCCTTTGGCAGATTGTCTCACCAGGTGTTCAACAATCACAGTATCAGAACACATACTAAACTTCCCAACTTTCCTCTATAGCTCTGAGACTTGAGTGACTTTAAAACAAAACAAAACAAAACAAAACAAAAAAAACACCTTGAAAAACGTGGAACACCTGCACTGTCTTTGGAAGAGCCTCAACAAAGTTGGAGGATTGTTGTACTAATGTTATTGTCCTCTCTCAGCCCATCATCTTCAGTGTTGAGGTCCTGATTTTTCAGCCCCAGATGAGGTGGAGCTGGCACTGCGTGCACAGGCTTGATTTACATTTACCAAAACAACTGCTGAACGACCAAAGGAGAAAGGAAATAAAGAGCCCAAAAATACTTTAAACCAGCGGTTCTCCACTTTTTGGGCCCTGGAGCCCTTTACATGCGTAAAAATTTATGCGGCGCCCCAACGGTCCACTGACTGTATGTGTTGTATCTATCAATGTTTCCAATTTGTCAACCTCGTGGAGCCCCTGGCGGAGCAAGTTTGAGAAACACTGCTTTAAACTAAACTAAAGTCACACTCAAGATAAACATCATTGAAACCACACACTGGGAGATAGCAGCCCAGGATAGGGATAACTAGTAGAGACTTTTTAGAGGGAATATCTTCTTTTGAGGAAAACCACTCTGCCCTGCTTGCAGAAAAATACCAGAAAAGCAAGGAAAGGCAACTGCCATAGTAATTGTGGCCCAATCCTCTTTTCCTACATCATTTGCCAGCGAGCCTGTTGTGACTGAGGATTCCAATCCTTGAGCCACAAAAGGACCCATGAAAAATAAAGCCTGTGAAAGAGATCATCCTCAACCTCAGGGATCACCAATGATGACTTCAGTGTGGATTGGCCCTTTCAGGTAACTTACAAACCCAAAAATATTGTAGCAAAAGCAACTCCAAGTGCTTACTTGAACTATAAGGCAAGAAACCCCAAACTGGCACAGAAAAAGCATAGAACTAAACACCTGGTCTACACTAGGAAATTAGGTTGATATAACACTGTCACTCATGGATGTGAAAAAGCCATACCCCTAAGTGACAAGTTAAACTGACCTAATCTCCCTCCTTCCCTGTACACAGCACTAGGTCAACAGGAGAATTCTGCTGTCAACCCAAAAACAATTATTCAAAAAGATGATTATCTATCTACACCAATGAAAGAACCCCTCCTATCCATGAAGGTAACATGTTTGCTGAAGTGGTCCCGCTGTAGACAAACCCTAAAACTGCAAGAACATTATCTTTTAAGCAGTATATTCTCTCAATATACAATTTCTTCTTTCCCACATAGAAGTTTGACAAATCTAGTATTTTGACCATAAGAAATTATACTAAAGCCACAAATACAAAGTCTTGAGCCTTCTGAAGGCAACCTACCTAGACTTTTACCCAGGTCTCATGCTATACTAAATAAGGTCACCTCACTAAATGAAATTGGATGACAAGGCAAGGTGTCACCTACGCTAACATTTACATTTTCCCTGTACTGGCCAAATGTAGCCAGACAATATACTGACATGACTCATTTCTTCTCCATATTAGGGTTTCATCTTCACTAGAAAAATGGGTTTGTCTTTAACCTGTATAGCTAATACAAGTTAAATATATGTGAAGACAAGCTATTGTGTAGTTTTAACATTTGTTAGCAAATTAGGGTAAAGTAGCGTGGGACTCTAGGTTTACCCCCAATCTGCTCACTCATGTTAAAAACCACAAACTATCTTAACGTCACTAGAATTTTATCCAAGTTAGCTAACATGAATTAAGGTGAAATCTGTATTTTGTTTTGTTGGCTAATGAAGATGTACCCAAGAGGGGAATTTAGTTTAGGTTAAACATAGGATTTACATTTTTATTTTTAAAAACGTTTTTTAAATAGTTCTCCTCTTAACAAAACAAGTCAGTTAACATAGGTGCCTTCCCACTGGCATCACAAACCCAATCATAGCATCCTCATACTGTACCAGAGCCAGAAAGTGAAAACTGGCAGTAAGAAGTGAAAATGACTCATCTGTTTTAATTGTCCAGACTGAGTTAAGTGCAAAAAGCAAGCAGAGTGGATGATTTAAAAAAAAGTAAATTAGTTTAGCAGTGGAAGTTTTTTTAAAAATCTAAGCAGAGAGAGGGATAATTTTGTAAACATTGATTTTTATTTAAATGGGCCAAAATGTATGTTTAGCACTGCTAAATTTTCTGATCCTCAAACCAAAAACTCTGCTCCTACAATCAGATCTATGGGTTCATAGGCACCTTCTGAAGGACTGGGGCTATTTATTTGGTTTTCATTCCATTAAGAGTTTGAACTATGAGGCTACATCTACACTTCAACGCTATTTCAGGATACCAGAGTATCCCAAAATTGCTATTCCACGTCTTAACAGCAAGCCTGTTATTTTGAAATATAACAGACTTGCTATTCTGACGTGCCTATAAACCTCATTCCACGAGGAGTAAGGGACGTTTCAGAACAGCAGGTTATTTCAAAATTTTGCATTGTGTAGACAGTGCCAAATTACTAAATCAGCTATTTCAAAATAAGATTGAAATAAGATACGCAATTTGCGTAGCTCAAATTGCGTATCTTACTTTGAACTACAGTGCATGTAGATGCACCTTGACAGAGCTAGAATAGGAAATTGTTGAGTATAATGAACATTGCAGAATCCCAAGAAACATAAGCTATATGGACCCTGTTCAGCTGCTAGTGAATAAAGGATATACCTCCAAAACCTCTCTAATCTAATTAGGTATAGTCTGCAAAGTATAGGTACTCCAATTTAATTACACCACTACAAGTCCTAGTATAGATAAGAGTTACAGCTTACTCCTCTTCCGGCATCAGAATAGCAACACTGGAATAAAAGTATCTCATTCTGACACAGCATTATTCATACCACAGGGAAGAGATTGTTGTACTGACTTAACTATCCTAGTGTCGTTAAGGTACTACAACTTGTACTCAAACAAGCCCCTTAGTAAGCATAGCTCTAAGCCCACTTCACAAAAGCTATAAGCCAAAGTCACAGGAGTGCTCTAAACCTGAACTACAGTGGGCCTTTGTCGCAAGACTTGGCATTTTAAAGAGAACAAAACACAGATGGGAATAAAAATGGGCAACTTCCAAAGGAGGATGCTGGAATCCAGATAATCATGTTATGTTTGACCAAACACAGAGCAAGTCAGGCTACTGGATTTGTCATGCAGAAAAAACAGCTAGAAGGCTACCAGACTTTTCTAACTTAGGCCTGGATCACCATTTCATCTCAAGTACACAGAGTGCCAGGGACAGGTTTCATGCACCACATGCATTTTTAGCATTAGGTGGTGATAGGAAAAGTCTCTCATGATTCCTAGTTTGTAACGTACTTATAGAGATGAGGAGGAGGTGCATTTGTCATGATTCCCTTTACTACTTCCACATTAAAGGAATGGTTGACATTTCTATAGCACTTTTTATCTGAGAATTTCAAGTGCTTACAAATATTAGCCAATTCTCAACTGCACCAAGACAAAGTCAAGGGTCCGGCCCACTAGAAAGACAGAAAAGGAGAGTGGTGAAGCAACTTCCAAGGTCAGGCAGCAAAATGGAAATAGATCTTACGAGTCCTGGCCTTGGGAAAACACACATCTTCCTAGATGGGTTTGGAACAATTTGAAAAAAAACAAAGGGCAGACATTCAAAAAAGTTTGAACTCTGCATTATTAGTAGCACCTAGAAACCCCAACCAAGATCAGGGGGAACCTCTCCCAATTGTGGAGGCCCCTGCAAGTCAATGGCAAGCTGGATAAAGAACGCAAGCTCTCTCAGTCCAGTAGGTTACACATTAATTATTATTATTATTATTATTAACAACAACAACAACATCTGGTTCTCATATGGCATTGTTTATCAGCAGATCTCAATGAGCTTCACAGATGCAAGTATTACTATTTCCATTTTATAGATGGAAAAATAGAAGGAAGTGAGTTGCCCAGCGTCATCCAGCAGGCTAATGGCAGAGCTGGGAATAGTGGGTCTCCTGAGTTCCCATCTAGTATTGTACCTAGTAGGTCACACTGCCTTCCAAGTGGAGCACCTGAACTTTCAACCCTAATTGGAATCTCTGTCACCTGCTTGTCACATAGTTATTAAAGCAGGGACTAGTAGCAAGTTTCTATTCCCAATAATTTGCCCATGGTTACAGTGTAAGCCATTTGCTCTGTAAAGTAGGGCTAATACTGATCCACCACAAATGGATGAGCTGAGACTATTAATTGAAAAATCACTTTCCAAGCTCTTTCAGATAAAGTGTTTGTGGCCACCTTGCACTTCTAAACATCATACTTGAAGTGCACACAGCCCACCTGCCCAGCTCTTTACTTTATTGTTTGGACAGTGGCAATCAAGTCAGCACAGCACATCTCTGAGACTGAATCTTGTAAGCAAACTATTTAAGAATGAACCAAAAACATTATTTGTACATGGATCCAACATAATTAATTGGTAGGACTGTGTCTCATGTTTCTCCATTTCTCAACAACAGTGGTAGATTGTTTAAGACAACAATATTTAGAAACCAGAGGACTGCTCACAATGCACTGTAACAATAAACTGAGATAAACATTAGCTATGATATACTCAGGTGCTGCTCTTATGAACAGATTAGAGGTTGGAGCAGAAATAGGTTGTTAAACAGCAGTTTTAAAAACTAAGTATTCCCTGCCACAAGTGTGAACATTCATCTATGATTAGCATAGTGATAAGGCCTCAGGGTCCCCATTACGGACCAGGATAAACTGTGTCAGGCACTGCAAACAAGGAATGTCAATGTATAGTTGATTACATGATTAACCAATAAGCCTGGGTTTGTGGGTTAAACCCATCGACTACATGCACTCCCCACTTGCTGTCTATGTATTAGACAGCAAGAAGGCAAGGCGGGAACAGATACATGCAGGGAGCCACCTTCCCCCCTTGTTCCCCACATATGACAGCTTCCATGGAGACACCGCCCCAGCTCCCACAAAGGCCGGGGGGGGGGAGCCAGGAGGGAGCCGATGCTTGGGTGGAGCTGGTTTAAAAGCCAGTTCCATGTTAGCAATGGCTCCTGCAGAGCTGCATCCCCCCACCACTCGCACTGCTGCCTCTATCTGAGGTGGAGGGTAAGGGGGAGTGGGAGCCGGTGCTCGTGGGGAGCCAGCTTAAAAGGCTCCCCCACATATGTAAACATGTAATGGCTAAAATTTTCAGCAGTTATACATTTACACAAATTCCCGAGAGCTAACATCCCTAGTCCAAACACAGAACAGAGCTCAGAGATGTGCTTTCCTAACCTCACTGCCACTGCCCAAGTAATGAAGTAAAAGCCAAGTGATAAGCTGTGTGCACTTCAAGACTGATGTTTAGAAATGCAAGGTGGACATAGCTGTCCTTGCCCCCAAACAGCTTACAATCTCTTGTGGCCAACAGGTCACAGAAGTCTGAATCCTCCTCATGCCAAGAAAGGAATGAGAAAAGTTAATACTTGTATCCAAGTAGCTTCCAACAGTCCCAATCTAGGTCAAGACTCCAAAGTGATAGGTGCTGTATATCCAGACAGTGTGGGGCAGGGATTAAGCTTATATCTAAATTGAGACAAAAGAATTACTACTCACATTTTATAGATGGGGAATGGAGACACTCAGAGATGGATGACCTCAAAGCCATGCAGAGGGCCTGGGACAGAGGCAGGAATTGAACCCAGATCTCCTGGGTCACAGTGCTATCCTTCCTCTCTAGAAGACAATGGCTTAGTTTAGACCAGGGGTCAGCAACCCCTGGCATGCATGCCACTTGCCAATTTTTACTGGCACTCAGGGCAGAAGCTCAGCCCTGCCCCTCCCGCCCCCTGCGCAACGGGGAGCTCCTGCTGTGGTTCCAGCCTCAGCCACACAGCTGCAGGCTGAAGCAATAGCTCTGACTTCCTGTTGCGGTGGGGGGTGGGAGACGCACGCACGTGTCCCTGGGACTGCCCCTGCTCAGCCTGGATATGCAGCTCCCAGCTACCCCCCCC
>JANRFK010004440.1:16093262-16116276 GCA_030068395.1 Apalone spinifera | reverse complement strand
AGAATGTAGGGGTGGGGGGTTAAGGAGGATGCAGGGGCAGGATGGGAGGGGACAGGGTTGCACTGAGGGGCATGGAACAATGCAGGGGATCAGCATGGGGGGGATCATGGGGCTGAGGAAAGATGTGAGGGGGGATACAATTTTCCTTTGCAGAAGCTGCACTTTCCTTTGCTCTTCATTTCTTTGCCTCCCTCCCCAACTAGCTATTTGGTTGCATTTTCATCTTTCCTGCATTACTCCCTCAACTCCCTTCCACTACCGAACTCCCTCTCAAACCCCCATCCCACATCCTCTCCTGCCGCCAAACTGCCTTCCAGACCCTGCCCTCCTCACCCTGTCCTGCACCCCACGTCCCACCCAGATCCTGCATCCCTATTCCACTCGCTGGCAGCCCAGTCCTGCACACTGAACCCCTCATTTTTGTTCTTAACCCAGAGCCCCTAAGAGGGGGGTCCACAAAAATCACTAACTCTGGAATGCCAGGAAAGCAAATCTGGCCTATGGAAAGCCCTGAACCTCAGTCCTCCCTGTTCCTTCCCCTCACCGCATGGGGGTTGAAGCCTCTGAGAAGTGAGGTGTCTCAGCTGGAGGCCACATCAGTGAGGGTTGGGGGTTTTGGGAGGAGTTTTTTTTTTTGCTTCTCACTTGGTTGGGCCCCAGCTGATTTTTCTGTGGGTCAGTGACCGCCGACCCAAAAAAGGTTCCCAACTCCTGCCATAAGTAAAGAAAACACTGAAACCTTTTATGTTGGCCATAATGTTTTACTTTATTTAAAATGAAGTTTGATAAACTAACATGAGAAAGTTAAAACACTTAATCTGTTTAATAATTTAAATTAAACTGTTCTCCCTGCTGCAGCACGTGCAAAATGGCTGGGGAGTAATTATGTAATTAACTATGAGTTTCCATTAGCAACTGGTAGACAATGGAAAGGTTTACATTGACCCAGGTGGTCCACGGAGCACATGATGGAGGGCAGGAGGGCTAAATCTTTGGAAAGGTTGCTGATCCCTCTTTGGAAAGGTTGCTGATCCCTCGTTTGTACCATCTAATAAAGATGTGGCTTCGCAAGCTCTGAAAACTAACAAATTTAGACTCAGATCAAGTAATGCCATAGTCAAGAAGCTAACAAAAGCATGCCTAGGAACTTGCCAATGGAAGGCTCTCAGCTGAACGATGACAGTATATGGCAAGGCCTGCCCAAATAAAAAGGAAGACACTTAATATTTAGCCATTTGCTCATGTAGTTTAGATCTAACTTGGTAGAGTCTGTTACCTTACATGCCTTCAAACAACCATCTCCTGGTGAGACAAAGCCTGCTAGTGTCCTTCTCAGCTAGCACAAAACAACAAAGACATATTATGACAAGCTACTAGAAAATCTCTCACACTGGAGAGGGAATAGTGATGCCAAGGCCTTGTCTATAATAGGGTACTGTCCAACAAAACCCTTGCCCTTCCCTCTGGAGGGCCTGCCTGAGGGCTCCTACTACCACTGCTGTGTTCACTAGCCAGAAACCCAGTAGTTGGGAAACAGAATCCAACAGTGCCTGTAGTCACTGCACTATTTCTACTGATCTCCCAAAATTCAGAAGTGCTCCCCCTTCACAGGGATGGGAATTATCTCCAAAAATAAGTCAAAGGGCAACACTACATATTGAAGGCCTGAGAATAGAACAGTGTCTTACCTACATGAGAATAACTTTAGACTACAACCTTTGTGGGGTTTCAGAGATAGCCGTGTTAGTCTGTTTCGACAAAAACAAGGAGTCTGGTGGCACGTTAAAGACTTAGCACTTTTGTTATGGCATAAGCTTTCATGAATTGCAACTCATTTCATATTCCTGTATCAGAGGTAGGGATGTGAAAGGTTAACCAATAAGCATCACCCTTAATGTTGCAAGCCCCCCAGACACCGAGAGCAGCCGGTGGCTGAAATGTATGGCCTCCGCCACCCCAGGGAGCAGTCATCCCCACCCACTGCTCTGAGCTTGCCACCTCTTGCTTTGACTCCTGCACCTTCAGGCCCTGCCCTGCACCCCTGCTCACCCCACAAACCCAAGTATATATATTCATCAGCTCTAAGATCCATCTTTTCATCCCTACAGCTGGTGGATCTCTTGGTCAGACCCTTATGTTCTCTCTCATCTACTGCAGAAATGGACACACTTCCCTAGCCAGCCTAATACAAAGGGGCTGCCAAAGGCATCTCTGTCTGTCATTTTGGTTACATCAGTCCCTTCTCTAAAACCCTCCACTGGTTTTGTTACAATAACACCAGCACTTAGCTCATACATAGCACTTTTCATCAGCACATTTCGAAGTACTTTACAACGAAGGCAAAGATTCGTTATCCCCATTTTACAGATGGGAAACTAATAGGGACTGATCACTTCTGTATGCTTGAAAGTACAAGTCAGACTGTGGAGAGTATCACAAAGAATGAGAATTTTATACCCTCACTATCACTTATCCAAACTACACACAAATGGTAAATATTACTGGGCAAAGATTTAATTGATTCTACCACCAGAAACACACAAATCCCATTCAAATTAGCATCATACAGGACAGCACATTTCCCCAGAGCAAAGAACAGAGAGAGCTTATGTAGCAGTTTAATCTTCAAAGTGCTTTATATACTTAATTAGTTAATGACTGTAAGACTCCAACAAGACAGGTAGATATCATCATCCTTTTACAGACCAGGAGGCAAGGAATAGACTTGCTTAAGGCCATAGAGTGAATCTGAGACAGAACTGGCATTAGAATTCAGACCACTAGAACTAAACCATGCAGCTGTATAAAGAATTACAAGAATCTAGAACGCTCTGTAAATCTACAGTACAGAAGATCCAAACGCTCTGTAAATCTACAGTAAAGAAGATCCAAAAGGGATCTTCAAATTGCTTCAGCATTCCTTCCTCTTGAGATTAGTTTGCTACCATTTTGCAGAATAGTAGATTGAAATTAACTTAGATTTCTTAAATTTTCAAACTAAAGATCAAACAGCTCCCAATTCTCAGCCGTCCGGGACCACTTGAAAGAAGAGGTGGGCATGAGGAAGGCAGGGATGGAGCAAGACATGTGTGAGGGCACAGGGCTATGGGGAAAACAGGGGCAGAGGGTGGTGAGGTCCTGGGCATCGGAAAAAGAGGGTAGGGGCAGTGAGGGAAGGGGGAGGCACAAGGAAGTTGACCCTAGATAACACAAGTGGCCAGAAGAGAGAGTTTGAGATTTGGATGTAGTTTCCTGTGAAATGCATTCCCAGCAAGTTCTTAAAATATGAGGTTAACTTACCTAGGAAGACAGTGGACTCTCCACTACTATAATTAAAATTGAATCAGGATTGGCTGTCTTTCTTTCTAAAAGCTATTCTCTCACTCAAACAAAATAGGATGGATGCAGGAATCATCAGTGACATTCTATGGGCCTGTACTACGCAAAAGGTTGTATTAGGTTATCAAAGGGATCCCTTCTTAACTTTAAATCTATGACTTACCAGGGAAGCTGAACTTCACAAGACTCTAGGGCCTTTACATTTTGATTTGGAACGTCAACCATCTGAGGATTGGTCACTTAAAATAACAAGTGCTCTTGAAAGTCTTCTATTCCTCTTCAGACACCCAGACGGTGCCAGGTAGGGTAAAGATACAGGCTACAAAGAAGCTGTTGAGATAACCTCTGCCAACTACAGCAGTTTCTTTGAAGGGAAAGGAGCTACTTAGAACATTTTGCAAACAAACCTACCTGGCTATGGTGGAAGAAGAGATAGGCAGTGTGCTTTTAGACCTTAAAATAGCAGCAGTGTTCTCAGATTTCCTTTGGGGACCTCAGCAGTAGCTACTCAGAGTAGCAGTTGTTTCAGAGACAGAAAGAAGGTCACTGGTATCAGAACACAAGTATTTAAGCCAAATAGTTTAATTGATCAATTCAAAAATTGCTGCTTTGAAGACAATGAACTATAGCTGACTATCTAGGTAGAATCAGCTCTTGTGCACATGGAGATTTCCAGGAGTCACTGTGCAGAGTAGCAAGTACAAAACTGTGGAAGGGGTGCACTCAAGGGAAGCAACTGAAGCACCAAAGATTGAAACTAGGACAAGGCAGAGCACTGAAGTATACACTTCAGAGATCGATCCCATCAGTGGTATCTCAAGATGGTGAAGAAGGGATATTGACTATGTAGTCTAATAAGGCTTTTCTGTCTCATCCAGGTCAGATTCCAAAATGGAACAGATGAATTGCTTCAAACTTCGTGAAACTGGTTTTTTATTGCTAAATGATCTTCAGAACAAACCCTTCCTACTCAACAAAAAGGTTCTTTTATATGGTCAGCAAGATCTCGTGGCCACAAGGATGAAGTAACATCAGGTATGAGTATAAGGGCCACTCGCAGGCAGAACCAATATGAGGGTCAAATATGGCCAATGACTAACGCACTAGCCTGGGACTTGAAGACACCTCAGTTTAATTACTCTGCTCTACCACAGACTTCCTGTGTGACCTGGGTAAATAAATTAGTGTCCATGCCTCAGTTGCCCCATTTGTACAGCAGGGATAATAGCACTGCCTGCTATTGTGAAGATAAATACATTAATGATTGTAAAGTACTTCATGCATTATAGTAACAGATAAGGATGTTAAAGACTAGTTGACTATCTGATAAGTATTTGCTTATTGGATAGTCTTTTGACTAGTTGATTCTTCCCCGCTCCCCTTGCTGCCTCTATGAGACAGAAGCAGCAAAAGGGAGGAAGATGTACTTCAAAATGGCAGCGCAGCAGAGCTGCGCAGCACTGCCACTTTGAAATCCTAAGGCAGCATTTCAAAGGGGGAGCCGCTACACAGCCTCTGTGCATTTCAAAGCAGCAGTGGAGCCAGGGGTCAGCTGGCAACTTTCCATTGACTAATCAATTAACTAAATTTTAACATCCTTAGTAACGGAGGCCAGTTAAGTACCTGAGAGTGATTTTTGAATTTCTTGGTTCAACTATAGTTTGTAGGGCAAGTTGCTTTAGTTGTGAATTGCTGGTAGCGCAGCTTCTTTTAGATATGGTCAGATACTGTCCATAGAGCTCTGAAGCCAATGAGACTAATCTTAACCAAAAGGTTCATAATGGTACCACATCACAAGGAACACCACACCAGCCCAATTGTCTGTATTGCCCAAGCTAAAAACGAGGCTCTCATTCCCACAGGAGACTTCATCAACTGCAATTGCTCCAGCAATTTACAAGGAAACTACAGAGTTGTTGGATCTTCCCAGAGAAACCTTATGACACAGATAATACCCAACTCTTATCTAATGCTTTACACCAGAAGATCTCAAAGTGCTTCACAAAGCATCGTCATCCTCATTTTACAGGTGGGCAAACAGAGGAAGAGGGGAAGGGATTTGCCCAAGGTCACCCAGCAGACAAAGAGCAGAGCCAGAACAGAAGTCAGATCTCCTGAGTCCCTATCCAGCACTAACCCACACTGCCTAGTAAGACAGAAGAGATGACACTTTCATTACACCCCAGCTATACCAGGAACAGCAAGCACTCTTTGTCTGTATCCCTAAACCTACACCTCAAGCAGGCTACCAACTGAAGTTGTGCTTATGTTTGCATAGATTTATGAAGGTCAAAGAAATTGCCAGAATGGATCAAACCCAAGTCCATCTAGCCCAGTATCCTGTCTTCAACAGCAGCTAGCACCAGATTCTTTAGATTCAAGGTGATATGAGAACCAGACAGTGGGCAGATGTAGGGTAACCTCCCTCCCCACATAGAGACTGGGATGAAACCTAACAAAGACTGAAGCATGACACTTAATATTCTTTAAACCAGAATTGTTTCCAATTAATTAATACCCCAGATATTCTAGAATCCATTTAAATATCCATCTCTTTTGGAACTGGACCCAATGACATCCTGGGACAGCAGAGACCAAGACTCAAACTAATAAAGCCAAAGGAAGAAAGTGCTGATGGAAGCCAAAGCCCAATTTGCTAGTGTTCGGGTTATTTCATTTAATAACTGCAGAAACTACGGTATGTCAGATCTTTCTCCTAGACACACAATCCAAAGGGCATGTGCGCGTGCACAATGAGCTGCCATTGGAAAACAAACCAGGAAAGTAACAGAATGTCCCCTACAAATTACAGCCCCATTCTTAGAGCAAAGAAAGTTTAAGCTGAATAATGTGCAGGAGAGACTTATTTAACAAAAAGAGCACATGTAAACAGAATAGCCAGCCAATTCAGATAGATCAATTCAAAGTACATTTAGACACGACAGTTCCTTCCCTCAACACAATTAAGCTATTGCACAACCTGGTGCTGTTTGCAAGTGTTTGGTTTTCTGATAAATATAAAACGCACCACTTCAAAAACAGTGCTGCTAATGCTTGGAAGTCCAGTTCCTTCACAAGCAATGATGAAGGAGACTGAGCTTTTGACCAAAAGCATCTCTTACCAAGCCAGTAGTTTTTCTTATCTCTCAACTGTAAAAAAAATTACCAAGGGAAGAACACAGAATTCAAGGAAACACAAAGTGAAGCATCAGCCATGGGGGAACTTCATGAAAACACAATGCCATAAGAAAGATGCTTTCTATGGGAACATCAGAAAAACTAGATTAATTTCCAATTCAAGGCACTTCCATTTAAGACACCTAGCCTTTTTAAACTCCCGTACAGCCAAATATGTGCAACCCATCACCCCCACCTAATAAATGTAACCAAATATTTTTGAGAAATAAAAAGGACTAGCATAGTGGATACTGATTAATGTCAGATAAGCGAGTGACAGATCAGGAAATATAAGGCAACTTTCTCAGCTTAGGCCAGGTCCACACTAGGGGAGAAAGTCAACCTAAGATACACAGTTCCAACTATGTGAGAGACAACATACCTTAGGTTGAGTTTCCATGGCAGCTTTTCCCATGAACTTCCCTTACTCCTTGCAACACTGCTGGAATACCAGAGTGGGGGAGGACAACAGCAGTCAATTTAGTGGGTCCTTACTAGACCCACTAACTCAAACCCCTGGAGATAAATCTTTATAGCGTGTCTCTCCCAGTAAGCGGAGACAAGCCCTCGCTGTAACCAAAAGGTTAACAAAGGATTGGTTAAGACTCCTGGGTTCTACTCCCAGCGTTTCCACTCACTACAATGAGCTATCTTCCAGTGTAGCATTGGTAACTGGAGGGGTCAGGTGGCATTTCTGGGTATGCTTGCTCCCTATATTTGAAATAGGTAACGTCTCTTAATCTTAAGCAAAATGGTCTTAAACATTTTGGAGGGGGGGAGGAGGAAATGAACCATACTTTCTTGTCTCATGGGCATTACAGAGATCTCTTTCCCAATCATCTTTCCCAATCTCAAATATCCCTGCAACTCTATGGAAGCTGCCAACATGGAAGAGTCATATTAGGGAAATATTTAACATGCTCCCATCTTCTTTCAGCAAGAAGAGGCAGTTCCACACTACCCACTCTGTGAAGACTGCCAGTGGGCATGCCACGGGCCACAGCTGAGGAACAAGTGTTCTGAGCCAAGGCAAATGGAATTTTGATATTACTGAGATGAACATCTTACAAATGTTTATCAAAATATTGTACAAGACAAACAACATATTTACACTTAAATCCTTGCTCTGTCACTGACACACAGAATAAGGATGTTAAAAGCAGGTAATTGACTAATTGTGTAGCCAATACAATTTGTATCAACTACACAATCAATCAATAAAAGAAGGCGCTTTGTCCCAGCTTCTGCAGTCCAGGAGCTATCCCAGCTATGGCTCTGCATTTTAAATGTAGCAAGAGCCACCTGGCTCTTACGTTTAAAAATGCAGAGCTGCAGCAGTCCTGGACTGGCGTGAACCGGGACTGAACCGAGCTTGCTCAGTCCCAGATCATGCTGGGTACAACAGGGAGATGGGCCCCATCTGCACAGACAGAGGCTGAGGCCATGAAGCATCCCCTGTCTGCAGCAGCCCGGAGCTAGCCTCAAACAGGGGCTGCTTCATGGCAGCCGGGCGGGGGAGGGGAGGCAGCACCACAGAGATGTGCTGGGGGGAACCGGCCTTTAAGCCGACTCCCCCCAGCACCAGCTCCCGTTCCTGCCCCCCCCTTGCTACCTCTGATATAGAGGAAGCAAGGGAGAAGGGGGGAAGAGTAGTCAACTCAACTAGTTGTCTACATTCCTAAAGCCAAAAGTCACACATGGAGTCTCAGTGCTTTAGTTCTCCATCTGTCAAATGAGGAGAATGCCTCTCTTGTAAGATTGTTGAGAAAATAAGTAGAGTCAAGGCTGTGAGATGCTCAGGCCAAGCCTACACTAGACCTGGAAGGTTGGGTTAAGGTACACAACTCCAGCTACATAAAATACATAATTGAAGTCGGCTTACCTTAAGCCAAGCTTGGCACAATCTTCACAGACGGAGGCCGATGGAAACCAACAGGAGCAATTGCTTCCATTACTCCTCACAAATGTGAGGAGTGCTGGCACAGACCAGAGCCATCCTCAGCATTTGATTTAGTGGGTCTCAACTAGATCTGATAAATTGAATGCCAGAAGATTGATCTCTGGCAAGACAAGACATGGCCTCAGCTACTACAGTAACGGACTAGATAAGTACTTTACATAGCCTGTGGCAGAACCAGAAATCAAACCCTGATCTCCAGAGTCCCAGCCCACAAAGCAATCCTGTCTCTGCTTCAGTGCAGCCATCTGCACAAGACAATAGTATCACATCCTTTCCTCACATGGCTTAACAAATTAGTGCATGGAGCAGGGCAGTATTTGTTAGGTGCTGCTCCCATGTTCTTCACCATTGGCTTTATTTGTAGTCACTGCTGGTATAGGAAGTTCCCATCTATCAAGCACAAATCACCATTGAGCGTAACCTGTTTGGCAAGCATTACCCTACGCTAGCCTCCCAGTAGGAAGGAAAGAGTGATTTAATAGCCTAGAACAAAGCTCTGAAGCTGGGACTCCCCCATCACGTGATTGGTAAAATATCAGCCTATTGCTTAACAATTACACTTCTTCATAATGCAAAGAAACAGAACAGCCATTTGGGGTTCATGAGGAAGTTTCATTTGTTTCTGTCCCCCAGGAGTTTATCCCATCAAATGTCAAGGATAATTAGGGGAGAGAAAAAATAGTAGAAGACAGACATCTGCAGATAAAGCGCCCAGCAGGAATTAAGAAACTCAGTACTGGAAGAGACAGTAGGTAAAATATCAGTCTTGCTGGACACGTGACAGGTTGTGTGTCTAATAGTTAGTACACGACTCCTGGGTTCTATGCCTCACATGCTCACATGGCTGTCCCTTAGGCTGCGTCTATACTAGGGATGTTAAATTGAGGTTCTGACTGATCGCGTAGTCGATATTCGTACTGACTACACAATTAATCAATCAGAGCTGCTCTGCAGAGTCTCAGCAGAGGTAGCTCCAGGAGCTGGCTTGAGCCGGGACTGAGCAGTCCCAGCTTGTGCTGGCTCCAGGAGCCACCCACATTGCAGCCCTGCATTTTAAATGTAGTAAGAACCACCGGGCTCTTACTATATGTAAAATGCAGAGATGCAGGGTCCCGGACCTGCGCGAGCCAAGACTGCTCAGTCCTGGCTCTCACTGAATCCAACAGCCCCTGTTCACGGAGGCCAGCATTGTCTGCCACAAGCAGGGACTGCTGCCAGAGCAGCTCCTGAGCGCAGCCAGCCCAGGCTGCTGCAAACAGGGGCTGCTTGGCAGCAGCCTCCCCTGCCCTCCCGGGGAGGAGGGAGGCAGCTCCTGTCCCCACTATCTCTTGGGGAGGAAGCAAGTAGTCGCTACTCCAGTCGACTACTTGCTAACATCCATAATCTATACTAGACTACAGGTAGAGTTTAATGTAGATATGGTTATATCAGCATAAAGATGCTTTATTCCCCTTCTAGTACAGGATGAGCTATATCAGTATGAGGCATCTTTATACCAGTATAACCCACATCAGCATTTGCACCAGTTTAACTATACAAGTAAAACTTTCAAGTATAAACTAGACCTAAGATCCTGGTATCTCAATTTCTCCATAGGAAAAATGAAATTCGTACTGATTCTCCCTCTACAAGGATTAATACCTGTAAAGTGCATTGAGATCCCTGAAGGAAAGGTATACAGGAACACAAGTTACTGAATACATATTCCTAGACATTTTTACAAGCCTTTGGCATTTTATATTCCAAAACCTCCCAAATGAAAGGGAACAAAAAGGGGTGAGGAAATGGCAGGCGACAGTTCAGCATGGACTCAGGACAAAAATAAAGTCACATCCCTCCCTCAATTTGAAAGCTGAGTTTAAACTGTAAACTCTATAGAGTACAGCCCTGCGTGGGTACAAAAGGTGTGTCCACATGCAATCTGCAAACTGTCTGCACATGTAAAGTGAATATCCAGAGTTTTGCAGGGCTCTACTTTGGGGCAAGAATGTGAAGTACCTAGCATGCTTTGAGTCCATTCATCAATAGGAGGCTGGGCTGCAGTATTTTAGGGGTGTAAAAACCTCTTTAATCAGTTAACCATTTAAACATTATTTTAACCAAGTAATTGCTCTCCCATCCACAGTGTGGCAGGCCTATCCTCGCACCCCCCACCCATGGCACAGCATGGCGGGCCCTGGCCTCCCACCACAGGCAAGGGCTGCTCCTGCCCAGACAGGTCTGATGCACCACACCACAGGCCCAGTGGGCTGGAGCAGCCCCCCACCATGCTGGCATCAGACGGGGGTCTGCTTCAGCCCAGCTGGGCTGCTGGTTAACTTCATAATTAACACTCATTTCATACCATGGAAAATCAACAGAGTTTGGATCTCCTAAGGGAGGGGGGCAGCAACTATACACCCAGAGTATCAGCATGACTTAGAATTCACACAGCATCTCCTTTTCCTTGGGAAGGAGCAATTTAGCCAGTGTCTCCCAACCTAGAGGTGAGGGACCAATTTAGGGAGAGTAACAAGCAGGGCTGACCTTAAGGGGTAGGAACCAAGGTAACTGCCTGCAGTGATGTCTCACATTAAGGATGTTAAACTGCGGTTATCTGGCTAATTTCGTAATCGATACAATTTGTACCGACTACATGATTAGTCGATAAGGACTGCTCTTCAGAGCCGCAGCGGAGGTAGATAGAGGAGCCAGCTCGAGCTGGGACCGAACATTCCCGGCTTCTGCCAGCTCTGGAAACTGCCAGGCTCTTATTACATTTAAAATGCAGAGGGGCAGAGCAGTGCTGTGGAGATGGTGCTGGGAGGGGAACTGGCTTTTAAACCGGCTTCCCCCAGCACCGGCTCCTGTCCCTCGCCCCTTCTGCCTCTCAGAGAGGCAACTCACTAACATCCCTACCTCACATAGCTAGTTTACACGTTTCAGCATAGGGCTGACTAGCTAATTAGCAAAGCACCCACAGCCAACAGCACGTGTTTCTACTGGTGGTGCACATCCACACATGCCTCCGTGCACATAACATTTATTCTGCATACGGATGGAAAAAATCAGAGGGAACATTGTAGGAGAGTCACAATTTTTTGTAGCAGGGTTAATAATCCTTTTCTTTAAAAAAAAAATCCCAAGTGGGTCTCCAGAATAAAAATGTTGAAAAACACTAGGTTAGGCCTTTCCATCCATGAAACTGGATAGTACCATCACAGTATTCCCACTTAGCTCATCTTTACCTACTGCTGGGTTACAGTATCTTCTTATATCTAATATAATCTTGAAAGTGGGTCTACCACAGTTGGGAAGCCAATCTGAAGAATAAAACTTAAGGCAATGAAGAGTGGGAAATACATCATGTGGGTATGTTGCTCTGGATCTCAGAAGATGGTCTTCTGCTCTAGTTGAGAGCTCTATTCTCAATTACGATGCAACATTAGCAGATGGCAAAAAGTGCCAAAGGAACATGCTTAAGCTGTAAAACATCAGTGAGAGGACCAGAGGTCCTCATTTAAGTAACAGACAATATAAAGATTTCACAATTTTCTGTACCCCTTAAATTATTCAACTATAGATTTTAAAATATCACCAATTCCAAATTATGTAAGTATACATGTAAATTAGGGATGTGACGGACTAGTCGACAGGCTAGTCGACTAGTTGCTTCCCCCCCTTGATGCCTCTATCAGAGAGAGGCAGCGGGGGGTAGGAGAGGGAAGGGGGTACTTCAAAAGTGGCAGTGCCACATGGAGCCTGGGACCAGACCCCGGGCTTCACACAGCACTGCCACTTTGAAACGTTGCATGCAGCCCAGGGCCATCTGGGGTATCTCTAGACTGCACACAGAGTTTCAAAGCGGCAGTACTGAGAGGAGCCCGAGATCAGTGTGGGGGAGGGTCCCCAGCTGATCCTGGGCTCCACCAGGTGCTGCTGCTTTGAAATGCCACGAGGAGCCTGACGTTGGGCTCCCCACGGCATTTCAAAGCGGCAGCATCACATGGAGCCTGCCCAGGCTCCAAGCAGCGCTTTCACCTTTGAAGTGTAGCTACAGCCCTAGGGCTACTGCTACACTTCAAAGGCAGAGGTGCCCTATCTACTAATCGAATAGTTGATGCAAAATGCATTGACTATTCGATTAGTCAATTACTCGCAATTTAACATCCCTAATGTAAAATGGATGTCCAGGGAGACTATTGAAGTCACTGAAATAGGGCACCCTCTGCCAGAGGGTACAATGGGGAGGGTTGAGAGACATATACGATTTCACCAAGTAAAAACAGCCTGGCCAAACAAGGTAATACAATTCAACCCCTGTTTACTGGAAACATTTTTGGGATAGCAAAAGCATTTGGATAATTGAGAAGGATAGCCAAATCTGTTGGAAGGGGTTAGAATGGGCAAAGATGCTGCGAAAAGGGAGTTTTGTGTTAGAGGAAACAGTTTGATACTAAGTTGTACCTGCATATGTTGAATCTCTCTTGTCCAGCATCTTCGGGACATGACTGGTGCCAAACAGAGAATTTTCTGGACTACAGGAGGACAATATTGTCTAGCTGCATGACCAACATTTCCACTGCTTACTGGATTCTCAGAAGGCATTTGGGATAAATTAGAGCTAAATAACTGCACAGAACACTGAGAGCCAGGACTGGTAGCTGCATACAAACTTCATGTGACTACAGGAAACTTGGCCACATCCATTATAAGTGGAGATCCAGCTAACTAAAATCATGCTGGACCACGGAAGTTACCGGACCAGAAAGTGCCAGACTAGAGAAGTTCAACCTGTTAAGCTTTTACTTCAATTATGAAATATACATCAGTTTTGATGGTCCAGATGCCAGAAACAGTCATCTGCAATGTTCTAGATAAGAGAAATTACAACACTTCCTGTTTTTAACCTCAAAATAGTTGACTCTACCTTGAAAGCAAGAGGCTCTCAAGCTACATTTTCCACTAGAAACAGTTTTTTAGACAAGGCCCACCTCAGTTTTGATCATGAAAAGCCACTACCACACAACAAAGAGAACTTTGGCAAAGTTTTGCTCTTCGGTTTAGATGATCAGTTTAGGATGATTGATAGCTCTCTGCTCAAAACAAACCAAGGGTGGAAATGGTCTTGTAGGTCAGGACTAGGGATGTGAACAGTTAACCGGTTACAGTTAACCATCACCTTTAAAGGTGAGCTGCTCCCAGCTGAGCAGAAGCAGCTCCTGCCTGCAGGAGAGGAGGGAAAGGATTTCAACCTCTGCTTTTCCCTACTCCTTTTTTAATCAATTAACCAGTTAAACATAGTGTTAATGCTGCGTTTGAAAATTAAACAGGATTTTACATCCTAGTCAGGATTTAGCTAAGTCGGTAGACCTACGTGGAAAAGGATTCTGTTCAAGCCCCCTACCCTGCCTCTGATGCTGTTATCTTCTTAAAAACACAAGATGACCCCAAAGTGAAAAAGCAGCAAGAGATGGAGATGTACTATAGTTTGCCTTCCTTGGTTTCAGTTCTCTGATATCTCCACATCTCCCTCTTAACACTGCCACAAAGATAAATTCTTATATTATTGATCATTCAGATTCCTGCCAACTCTCCAGACCTCCAGTTTTAACGGAAGCAGATGACTGAAATCTTGGCTCTGAATTATGTTCTGCTTTTGCCTTTATTATGCACCATAATAATCTACTTGCAACCCTCTACCCACAAAGAAAACTGGGAAGGACACAGCTAAAGAAGCCTAAATCACTGACAGCCGGTCTAAAGTGTCAGTCTGAGATCTGAATTCTCATTATCCAGCCATACACACAGGGATAAGGGAAGCAGAAGCTTTATTTTTATGCTTCAGCAATTTAAAGTTAAGGCAGCTGAAGAGAGATCATGGAAACAGCTTTAGATCAATTGTGCTTAAATGTCAGCCAAATTTAGTTATTTTGAAGAAACTGTTAAGAACACCAGATGAAATGAGACCAGTTAATAGAAACAGAGGGAGCCGATCCCCATTCTGAAGTTGCATTCCTGCTTGTTTAAAGGTACCTGAGAAGAAAATTCTATTAATTCTAAGAAGCACCAGGGCATGTATGAGACCAGGTCCAACTTCACCAACATAAAGCATATATTAGTGGTCAAAAGGTCCATCTAGGGCCCTCTTAGCCACACAATACACAAGAATACATACACAATTCCACACGTCCCGTGCTTCATTAGTAGAAGGGATACAACCACATTAGGGATGTAATAGTGTAGTTGATTAACCAATAAGAAAAAGCTTATAGGTTAATGCTACAGACTACATGCATTCCCTCCCCTGGGCAGTACATTTTTTAGCAGTACGGCAAGCAGCCTGTCTCAGTCCTGGCTTGTGACAGGTCTGAGACCTACCCCCCCAGTGGCTCTGCATTTAAAGTGTATTAGGAGGTAGATAGGTGGGCAGGCAGCTTGGCTCAGAATGAGTCCAGGAGCTCAGACCGCTTCCCCCCATGGACAGGGGCTGCTGCCTCCCCTATATTAGAGGCAGCAGCACAGGGCAACAAATAGCAGGTCCACGAGATAAGTTGTTTTTTAAACTGGCTCTCCTCACAGACCAGCGCCCGCCTGGCACCTGCCCCCCCAGGACTATAGAATAGTCGAGTAATCAATAAGAATTCATGAGGTTACTTGACTATTCAATTAACCAACATTTAACATCCCTAAACTACATAGCCATCTCAAGACTGGGAGAGAAGCCCATTTTTAAAATACCTTTGCTTTGGACAAAGATAAGGAGGAGACTAAGTAGCACATGGCATCAACCATTTCGAATGAATCGGACTTCAGGAACAAAGGCTGTTAGTGCAAGTGCAAGGTCTTTCACATACTGCCCAGTCCACCCCCTGCCCCGCCTATCCAGTGCAATATATGTGTGTGCAAGTAATTATCCTACCCATTAAACCAGTTAGCAAGTCGCACAGGGTCTTGTCCACCACTTGTTCTCTGCATCTCATGGGAACCAGCCCAAAAGAAGAGCAGCACCCCACCTCTCCCTTAATGGATCACATTCAAATAGATCACCTCCTTGATTAAAAAAAATAGGTTAGGTAATATCACAAAGTGATTAATAATTACCCTCTGCTATTATACAACCTGCCTCAACTGTACTCTTGAAAGAATATTTTCTCTGCCCAAGAATACTCTTTACAAATAAAGTCCAAAACCATGTTTTGATTACCTTATGCAGCTAAACACAACAGCCAGAGAGATCCTGGCTGCTTAGCCAGCCCCTTCTTTTTTCCACAAATCACCTACAAAATTAATCACTGACTATGGGAAGTTCATGTTTACAGCAGGTCTTGACTCACAAGGGTCATGAGAAAAAAATCAAGTTAGATTTGTGTGTCTTTATGAACTGTTTCCTAAATTCAGTTGGGAATGCAATTTGCTCACTAGTTGTCATATCTCACAAATGCACCCCTGAAAAAGCAAACCACTACCATGTCACCAGGCATCTTGAGCTGCAAATGAATGAGGCACTTGAAACAGAGGTAAACCCTTGGGTCTGAAACCTAATAAGGGCATAGGGAAATAATGAGTGAGCATGGAAGTGGGATCTTCCTTCACTATGAAAGCCAAGGAATGACCTGATGTGATATGGAGCAGCAGAAAAGGCAAAGAGAAGCAGAGCAGGGGGCCATTTCCCTTGCCCATTCAAAGCCCCCATCATTCAGGATGGGCTGATGAGACAATTAATATATGGGAGGGGAAGAAAAGATGGAAAAGATCCCTGCTCCCAATTGTTCATGCATGCCACAGGGAATAAATCAATCCACTGCCCTCTCCTTCCCATTTCAGCGAGATTGAAAGTGGAGCATTAAGGGAGCATAGAAGTGGATTACAGCCACTCCTGCATGGATCACTCAGCCTATGGGAATAAGAACTATATAGATATTTATTTGTATCATTCTGCCGCATGCCTCTCTTTCACCATGGAATCATTATAGGGTTCCAAGTGTCCCTGCACCCACTTTGGGGGAAGATACACAGGGGATCTATAGCTCTGTGCACATAGCAGATCCCTAGTAGTTTCTCCCTTATTTGTCTCAATATCTCATTCTCCACTGACAGCAGTTAGTGATGAAGTACTGAGTGTGTGGGAATACATATAATCTCTTCCCTGATCTGCACTACCTCCCCTACATTCACTATAGACCACAGAGTTTGGGAGGCATGAAGGGACTTACTAGGTGGAAGATACGTATGCATACACAGGGGATTCTGTAGGAATCTCCTCTACTGCCTTCCTGCTCCACATGCCCCAGCACATGGAAGACCAGATGGACCCGTAAGGACTCAAGAAGGATGCATATCGATCTATGAAGAGGGAGGCTCCCACCCCTCACTTAACCATTGGAAGCACAGGATGGGGAGCTGTAGGGCACGGGGTATTACCCACCCTATAGTCACTGCTTGTTCTATATCCCCCCACCCGGAGCAGGGAACCCCTCTCCTGCCCCCCTGCATTCCCTTCCCTCAGGGAAATACGGCATCCCGCCCTCCCTGCCTCGCTCCCTCCCTCGGGTTAGGGGCCCCCCAGCCCCCTACCTGTTCCGTGTCTCTCTCATTCACGGTGGGGAGGGGGCTCCGGCCGCTGCTCGACATCTTGGGCCCCCTTGGCCAGCGGCTCCTGGGGCTCCGGCGGTTCCTGGGGCTCTCCTCACACCGGGGGGGGCGGCCAGGCCACCACCATGGGGGAGCCCAAAGGGGGAGGGGGGATTCAGGGAGCCGGAAACCGCCGGGACTCGGACATGGGTCTCCGCCGGGCCGCGATGAGGGAAGCCCGGCCCGGCGGCTCAGGCGAACCCGGGGATGAGGCGCAGGGACCAGGCCGCGCCGCCGGCAGCCAGGCGTTCGCGTGAGCGAAGGCTGCACAGAGCCGGGGCTGAGGAGACCCGGAGGCCGAGTGCCCCTGGCCGAGCCGCCTTCTCCGCCCCGAGACCCGGCTCCCCTCAGCGCATCTCACATTCACACAGCAGCAGCGGCAGCAAATCCCAACATGGCCGCCGCCACCGGCCTTCGGCCATTTCCGCCCCCTTCCGGAAACATCCGAGCCGCTCGCTGGAGCCAGTTTCCGCCGGTTCCGGAAACCCCAGCCCCCAACCCCTTCTCGGCTGCTTCCGCCTCTGACGGAAACTCTCGATTCACCCTCCCGCACATCGCCAGTTCGCGCCTCCTTCCGGAAACATCCGAAACAGCAGGCGCGGCCCCTTCCGCGATCAGTCACTTCGCCTCCTTCCGGAGGAACCCGAAGTTCGCCTTGGGGGCAGCGATCGGACACTTCCGGATGAGCGCCCGAGAGTAACCGAAGGCTGAAGATTGGCAGTTTCCGGAATATTCCCCGCCCCCTTGCCAACGCACCTTTCGGCAATTTCCGGAAACCAACGAAAAAGCCGAAGAGGCTTCGACTCTTTCCGCCTTTCCAAGGCGAATAACCGAGCCGACTAGCCTCGGCTATTTCCGCAAATGGGGTCTGCGCGTGCCCCCGACTTATTCCCCCGTGCAGAGGGGAGCCAGGCTAAAGAGGAGCAAGAGCCATTTGGGTACATGGCCGCACAAGGATGCACACCCGGGCGCACCACTGACTGAGTCGCTATGCGCTCACGTACACACCTCACCGTGCAAACATGCACAAGTGTGTGTGTACACCTGGGCGTGTCACACACACACCTGCAAGTGCAGCTGCACTAGGGCTGCGAGCGCCCGTGCCCAGCCGGAGAGGTGCTTGCACTTGCACTCCCATCTGCACCTGCGCTTCACGCGCCCCCCTGGAGACGCACGACTCACCCGTAACGCCCCCTCCCCGCGCGTCCCTGCCCTCACCCACCTACAGCACAGGGTCCCCCTCCCCTCCCAGTGTTCTCTTCCGCGCATGGGGGCTGGCGCTACCCAACCGGCCCCCCCCCCCTGCGCGCGCAGTGACGTGCCGAAGCGACCAGACCCCGCCTTCTCCCCATTGCTTCTGCCAAGCCTCGTCACCCAGCCCCACGGGTTGCTGTGCGCCAGCGGCGCCACCTGCTGGGAAGTGGTGGAACTGCAGTTGGTGACGGCCGGCAGCAAAGGCTGACGCAGCTGGCGCTTAGCACCCACTGCAGCGTCCTGGAGATGCGATGGGAGCTGACTGCTGCTGACGACGTGCAGCGCCCCAGTTAGCCGGAGCTGGACTGTGCGAGCTCCAGGAATTGGCAGGGGGAGCCCTCGCATGGCTTGCACATGGCCACAGCTGCATGCAGTGCGCACACACAGACAATCTGGGTCCCAGCTGCCTCTTTCACACACTTCCTGGCTGGGCTGCACACACAAACATGCACATACGCAAACAGCTGCATATCCACAGATGCTCACAGCTGCATGTACAACCATGCACACTCTTACTGGTGTACACTCACATTGGTACGGGCCCATAGTGGCAAGCACATACAGTAGGGGTGGGGAACCTCAGGCCCGGGGATGAGATGCGGACCCCGGCTTGCCTGGATCCGGACTCCGAGACTCAGGGACCCCCCTGCATTGGGGAGCCAGTGCTGGTGCTCCAGTGCCCCCTACCCCGCTGCCCAACCACAGGGCGGGAGCACACAAAATCTACTAGGCTGGGGCCCCCCAGGCTCTGGTGTGCAAGGGCAATGTAGGGAGTGTCTTCCTCCTTCTCAGGCAGGCGCCGCTTCAGTGTATGTGTTTTGTGTGTGGCCCTTGACTGATTTTTCTGTGGGTCACATGGCACCAGACCCCAAAAAAGTTGCTCACCCGTGACATACAGGCATACTCCAACAGCTACAGATACCCACCCACAATGACATGCAGATGCATGCATAGCTTCATGCACATGGACACATCTGCAGCTGCATGCATACACTCATAGTTGCATGCACGCCCATGTAAATTTGTGCACACACAAACAAAAATACACATCTGCTTGCACAGCCATGTGCACACACTCAGGCACTCCTACTCTGAGTCACAGCTGCCTACACACACCCGTGCAATCTTGACGTGCAAACACATCCACACACCTTCCCAGAGTTTCAGCCATATGCACATACTCACACCTACATGCACACACTTGTGCAATATCTCTGCATCCACATACACACTAGAGCAGGGGTTCTTATTGTATCACAAGCCCCCTTCTGACAATAAAGTTAATGCATGATCCGGGGGAGAGAGGTTGGAGCCTGAATCCCACCACCCTGGGTGGGAGGAAACGGGTTCACAGTCCAAGCCCCACTGTCCTGGGTGGGGTGGAGCGGAGCATGGGCTTCAGCTTCAGCCCTGGGTCCCAGCAAGTCTAATGCTGGTCCATGCAACCACAGCTTGAGAAACACTGTACTAGAGAATGCTCATATATCATGTAGCCAGCATTAGCACCACCAAGTGGGACTGGCTGATCTTGCATTTGTGAATTGTTCCCAAATCTGGGTCTCTGTTGATCTTCCCCCAGAACCAAATATCCTGTAAAGAGGTAGAGATTTCAATCAGAGAGTTAGGGCATAGTGAGCTAACAAAGAAGCAAGTCAGGCCTCCAGTGCAGTGCAACAGCAGGGGGATTATCAAAACTATTGTGTTCAAACACACCATGACACATTGCACACTGCAGCAGAGCTACACACTGCCTCTCTGCTTAGCAGCTTGGCACACAGCACTGCATCAGCAAGGAGGGACTGCAGATTGGGCCAGTTCCCCAGGGATCCCTAGCCAGATTAAATATGTAGCACACCAAGCAACATTTTCAGCCTGCTACTGGAGGGCCCCAGGCATGAACAGAGCTTCATGCCATTCTTGAATGACTATCCAGAACCACACAGTGGGGAACTATTTTGTGCAGCTTTATTGTTGTTCTGTGTATCCACGATCGTCTGGACCAAGATCAAGACCCCATTGTGTTGTGGCTTCACAAACTGACCAAGATCAAGGTCTCCATTGTGCCATAGGCTGCATAGACACAACCCCCCCCCAGCTGAAATCACAACACTATAGGAAAGGCAGCACAGGCCCCTAAGAGCTTAAAATCTCAACAAAGGTTGGGAGGAGATATGCAGGCCCAGAGACGAGAAGGCCCTTGCCCAAGGTCAGTGGCAGAGCTAGGAACAACTCCCAAGCATCCTGAGTCCCAACTCAGTGCCCTACTCACTGGGTCCTATTATTCCCCAGGGCCATGGTTTGCAAACCTAGAGGCAAAGGCAAGAGTGTTGACTCAGAGCAGCCTGTGTTTAATAGCAGCTAGGGCTTGTTGAGCCAGCCTGACCTGCCTGGAAAGAGGTTACTTTGGCTTTCGATTCCTGTCTCCAACCCCTGAGTCTTGGGGTTGATGCCAGGGACAAGAAATGCCCCATAGCAGCCAGGAGGTGCAGAAAAATATGGTCCCCCATCCCTTGTAGCTTCCAAGGGAGCAAAGAATGTGCAATATGGGGGCAGGAGACTGCACCACTCAGCTGCCAACAGGGGCAAGGTTGCTCTCCAGCAGAAATACCTTCCAATCAAAATTGAAGGGAACTGGGGAAAAGCAGGTTGCAAAGGCACTAGTCCCAGGTTTCCTGGGGGATCAACTGCAGGCTGGCCAGTCAGTAGTTCAGTGTTCTCCTGATTTGTTGGGGCTTCCTTAAGAGCCAGAGGCCGGGCTCTGGAGTGTCTGGCGTGGATGATTTATGACGGCCATGGAGAGAATGGTCCTTGCAGCAAAAGGCACCTCAAGGGCTGGAGGGGGCAGC
The DNA here is from genome assembly GCA_030068395.1 of Apalone spinifera. Taxonomy (NCBI): domain Eukaryota; kingdom Metazoa; phylum Chordata; order Testudines; family Trionychidae; genus Apalone; species Apalone spinifera. The sequence goes on along the minus strand of JANRFK010004440.1, from coordinate 16,095,087 downwards.
AGAAGACAGTCAGCAGGCTGGAGGGAAAGCCAAAGGGGGGGGGACAGAAGGAAACCTAGAGGCTGGGGAGAGGAGGCAGGAGAGGAAGGAAGCCTACAGGCTGGAGGGGGTCTGTGAGTTAGGATTCCCACATTCCCCCCCCCCCCCCCCTCCAGCTCTGCCTGAGAGTAGGAGTTTCCAACTATATAGCCCCATGGAGGCAAGAGGGAGGTGCTAGTGGCGCAGTCACATGGTCAGATGAAGGAGGGAGGGAGCTGCTCTGCTGTTAACCCTTTCTTGTTCTGTCCCTTCTCTGGCTGCTGGACTGAGGGGGACTCAGCTCTCCCTGCTGCAGAGGGTAGTCCTGAACAACAATGGGGGAGAGATTTTGTGCACTGGGAGGGGGGTTTTGTAGGGACCATAAGGAGGAGCCCTGCCCCCGGTGGAGAACCAGAGCAAATCAATGTCTAAAGCCAAGGCAGGAGCAAGAAACCCCCACCACCGGCTGGCATGGCCGTGGGGATCATTAGAGGTACCACACATGCTGTCCCCCCTCTGCAAATGGGGCCCTTCCTGGGGTTGGAAGGCCCCTAATGCATGATTCAGCCCTTGGCATCTCTGCTGGGGCTGTCCTGCCATGGGCTCCTCCATAGACCCCCAACCTCGAGATTTCCAGTCCTTTGTCCCATCCCCAGTCCTGTATGCCTGGGACCCCCTCTACTCTAGCCCCATCTACCCCCCCAGTCCTGTGCCCCCCAGACTGCTTCCCCTCCAGCTCCCTCTGAGTCCCCCCCAGTTCTGTGCCCCCAGACCTCTCCCCCTCCATCCTATTCTGAGCCCTCCAGCCCCCTCTGAGCCCCCACAATTCTGTAACCCCAGACTCCTTCCCCACCAGCCCCCTCTGAGCCCTCCAGCCTTCTCTGAGCCTCCCCCCCAGTTCTATGCCCTCAGACCCCTTTCCCTCCAGCCCCCTCTGAATCCCCCAAACCTGTGCCCTCCAAATCCCTTTTCCCTCCAGACCCGTCTGAGCCCCCCCAATCCTGTGACCCCAAACCCGTTCCCCACCAATCCCCTCTGAGTCCCAAGGCCTGTGTTCCCCAGGCCCTTTCTTCTCCAATGAGTCCCTCTCTAATGTGTTCCCCACTGAGTCCCCTAGTCCTATGTCCCCTAGACCACTTTCCTTGGCGCCCCTTGCCCCCTACTACCTCTGCATCCTAACCCCCTCCCCTCCCAGGGAGGTGGGGGATGCAACCCCTGTGGTCATGGATAGGGTTCATATGCCCCAGTGTATTATGGGCAGGGACAACCCCTATAGTTGCTCCCAGACCAACTGTATTATGGATGTGGCACCTCACAGAGCAGCTCCCCAGCCCCATGTATTATGGGCGGAGGCACCTCCCCAAGGCTGTTCCCAGGCCCTGTTGCCTTTTGAGTGGAGGGAGCCCCTGGGATTCTTCTGGGCCCCACTGTGCTGTAGAGGATTCACACCAGCCTGGGACCATAGTGAGAGAAAAAGGGCCAAACACCCATAATCCCCCTGCCCACTGGGTCCCAGAACCGTCAGGATGCCAGAGTCATCTGTGAACGAGATCCTCTTTCCCCTCTGCATGGAAGCAGCAGGGATGCAGTGCCAGCTCCTAGCCAGCAGGGGCATCCCCCCAGATGGCAGCAGGGAAGACAAAAGTTAAAAGGGAGGGGGAGGAACAGGCCAATTGTTACTGCCCAGGAGAGGGCCTTGCCTCCTACTGTCCCTCTGCAGAGAACTCCATGGGCCCTGGGTGGGATACAGAGAAGACCCAGCCCATTCCCCCCCAGACTGAATAAGATCCCCCCCCAAATATGAGCC
>JANRFK010004440.1:16042053-16068509 GCA_030068395.1 Apalone spinifera | reverse complement strand
CCCCGAGCAGCTGCAAGCCTGACTCCCCCCAGAACCCATGTGAGAACTGGTTTCTCCCAAGCAAGCTCTTGAAGGTCTGGATCAGAACCAGCACCAGAGAGCCCCCTCCCCCCACAGCCAAGTTGAACTGGAACCAGTGCCCAAGAGGCCGGGAGTCCCCCTGTATCCGGGCTGAATCAGAACAGCACCATAGATGCTGTGAATGTTCCCTCCCTCTCCTAGCCAGGCTGGTTCAGCAGCAGTGCCCTGATCTCTGCGCCATGGGGGCAGGGCCCTGAAGCTGTGCTGGGAAATCACAGGATCAGCAGTTCCACCATGCTCCGGACCGTGAGAATGAAGCCTGAGTCAGTGCAGTGAGTGGGGGTGGGGCTGCGGATGACAGGTAGCTTGACTTGACCTCGCTCTTTGTTGCCTTTCCAGGAGATTCCCACAATCCTTTGCAGCTGTCAGGCCCCGAAGAGCTGGATGAAGATGTGCAGATGCCTGCAGAGGGGGAGGAGGAAGAGGAGGATGAGAGTGTGTTAGTGGTGGGGACGCCTCCACCTACCCCACAGAGCCCCCCAGATGCCACAGCTGGTCCCCAGCCAGGCCCAGCGCCTCCTGTACAACGGCGGGAGCAGCGGCGGAACTACCAGCTGCACTGGCGGGTAGAGTATCTGATGGACTATGATGGCAGACGGCATGGGCTGGTGTGCATGGTGTGCGGGGGGGCGCTTGCCACCCTCAAGGTGAGCACCATCAAGCGCCACATCCTGCAGGTGCACCCTTTCTCCTTGGACTTTACCCCAGAGGAGCGGCAGACCATCCTGGAGGCCTACAATGAGACAGCCCTGCGCTATGAGCCCGCCCAGGAGGAGGAATCAGAAGTTAAGTCCTGCCCCTTTCTCCAGGCCACTCCTGTTGAAGAGGAAGGGGCGGAGTTGACCTGTGCCCCACCCACCAGCACAGCATAGTTGATGGAGAGGATATCTTGACTCCCGGGAGCAGGGCGGGAGGGGGTCCAAGCTATGGATGGGACACCCCTTCCTTAGGGGGCTTGTGTGGGAGCAGGAGAGGGGGTTCTGCACCCCACCATGCCACAGACATTGCCCCGTGAACTACACAGCACCTTCTCCCACTCCCATCCTGATGCATCTGGTCCTCATGCACTGATACTCAGCCCAAGCACGGGGTGGTAGAAAGGGCCTTACGCTGACCTCCCCCTATAGCTTTACATCCCCCTATCCAAACTGGGGCCGAGCAACAAAGCAATCTCATGGGTGTTTGTCAGACGTTGTGGGGAAAGGCAGGGGGAGTAAGGGATGAAATTGTTTCCTTGCCCAGGGCAGGCACTAGGGCATTCGCTAGTCAGCAAGGGGGCAGCTGCCCTGTTTAAAGGGCCCGTTCCAATCCCTCCCTGGGACTCTTCCTGGCGCCCCCGGGCAGCTGCTTTGAAAGGCTAATACTCCACAGCTGCTGCTTCCAATGCCTGTCCCTCCCGCCCCTCCCCCCCCCCTTCCCATCTGGGCCTTTCTGTCCACCAGCTATTGGTTTTCACCCAAGCAGCCTCTTCCTGGCTCAGGTGCAGGCTGGAATCAGTGTCCCTCAGAGCTCACAGGATGTAACTGTAGATGCTCCCCTGCCTGCTGTGAGGAAAATGCCACCCTCCGTGGAGCATCCAGACTGGTCTTTGTAAAGATGCTTAGCAGCTTAATTAGCTGTTGGAGTCACTGCTCCTAATCTAGATGCAACATCTTAAGAGCCTTTTTTAGGCTGAAGTGAAACCCTCCCTTGCCAGCACCAGGTGGTAAGTAACCAGATCCCCTGTTGCCTGCCAAGCAGTGCTGCTCACCCAAGCCACGCAAGGCTTCGGCCCCCATCGCGCCGGCGTTTATAGCTGTGCCAAGGGCGCATGGCTAGTCATCCAGCTGGCACAGAGGGCTTTGCACTCCCCTCCAACTGGTGTAATGGGGGAAGCGACATCTTGCACCATGGGGGCTGGAATTTCAAGTGCTCCACTGGGCTGATAAAGGCTCGATGGAAGGAGGCCAACATGGGCGTCAGCTGGAGATCCCAGCCTTGGTGACCAAGATCCATCCCCCCCGAGCTGTGGTCAGGCAGAGCAAGGGCTTGAGCAACCCGGACTAGCCTAGCCCCCTGCAGTGCTGGCCAAGAACTCATGGGGTCCTTACCCCCAACCTGTGCTGCTGGGAAACTGCCCTGAGGGCAATGGGATCTAAGGGTTGAGCTCCCCCCACCCCATTTACTCCATGCCCAGGTCAGGCTGGTTAAGGGGGCTGAGGCAGGACTGCAGACGAGGAGGGAGCTGCCACCAGGGACAGGAGCAGGAACAGAGCTGTAGCTGGGCCCCTCTCTGGGTGCAGAGCCACACTGAGGCTGGGGGCTGGGCCAGGCCTGCTGCACCCCTCTAACATTCCTCTTGGCCTGACCGTTGGGAACCTTTGCCTTAGGGGAAGTAAGATACAGCTGATTCCACTGTCGGCCAGTGGCTCAGGAGCTGCCACTCCAAGTCGGTCGGTAGGAGCTGAGATCTGCACCCTGCCTGCTACAATGGGGAAACTTGTTCACCATCCCCCAAAGAATCTGGGGCAGAGCAGAGAATTGAACCCAAATCTCCTGCAGGCCAGGCCAGTGCTCTGACCACGGGGTCCATCTTACCCAGTAATGGCTTGGCCCAGGGAGCTTCCAGTTCCTAGTTGAAAATTCAGTGGGGTAGAGCAGCAGCTACTGAGAGTCAGCCCAGCCCCTGCTGGCTTCCACACTGCTGCTCTCATGCCAGTGCCAGATCTGCCCTGAGGGCTCATGCCCTGCTGCCAGCTGTAAAAGGAGGGGCCGCTCTCTGCTTGAGCTGTCAGGGCTCACAAGAGTCCTGTCCTAAGCTGCCTTTCTTGCGGCTATTAGCCCCATATCCCTTCACCATGCAGGGGCAGCGATCCCTCACCCTCATTTTTTGCTCCACGCTGCTGGGGTGTGGTCGCTGTGGTGCCTGCTGCACGGCATTGCCTCAGTCTCTTGGGGCTGGCAACAGGTACATGGCTAGATGGGCCTACTATTGTAATGCTGGGAGAGGGGGGACACTGGCTTTGATGGACCCTGCAGTCTGAGGTGGGGCAGGGAGAAGGGGCACCTGGCCCATAGGGTCACTGGTCTGATGCAGGGTGAAAGCTCCTTGCAAGCCCTTGGCAGCTCCTGACTGCAGCTGAGAGACAGGCAACGCTACCGGCCTGCCTGCCTGCCAAGGCTGCTCCTGCTGGGGACAGAGAATGCACTGTGCCCCCTGTTCCAACCACTGCTTTGCAGCTGCTAGCAACTGTGCCCCTCCCTGCTGCTTTCCAGGGCCCTGTTAAATGGCACCCACATTACATTGGGGAAACTGAGGCACAGAGGGGCTGTCCCTATGTGAGACTGGCTTTCTGGAAGATGGACCAGACTTGTGACTCCAGGGACTGGGAGGCCCTATGGCGCCAAACCTGCCAGCAGCCCCCTCAGTGGCCCTTTGCTCATGACTCTTTAGCCACCCGTTTGGAATCTTTCAGCGCTCCCCCCCATTTGTCATCTCTACGCTGGGGGAGTAGGGGGCTCCTTTCCAGTCTAGTTCTCAGATACAGCAGCTGGCCCCTTATGCTACAGCAGCTGTGCACGTGCGTGCCCAGGCTTCACAGCGGTGGGGTTTAAGCAAGCCTCCTCTTCAAAGCTCACCAGGGAGGGCAGTCCCCTTGGAGGCCCTGCCTCAGAGCAGCTGCATGAGCCTAACAGCTTGGCTCGGGTTAGAGAAGTTGCCCATCAAAGACCAGCAGGATGGAGCCTGGGGGGCGATAGTGCTGCATGGAAGGAAAGAGGGAAGCATTAACCTCAGGCCCAGAAGACCTGGGCTCAATTCCTTGCTCCTCCATGAACTGTCTGTTTCTCCTTGGACAAGTCACTTAGGCGGTCCTCAGTTTCCCTCTGTACAATGGAGGCAACGGGCTGTGCTCCTTGCCAGGGGATGGGTGGATACTTGCCTTAGATTCTGAAGGGCTCACGTTCAGTGGTACCTTAGATGAAAGGTTACAGCTGGTGGGCTGTAGGAACGGATGGAAATTGGAGGGAAGATGGAGCCATAGGTCTGATCTGGAGCATGGGGGTGGGGGAACAGCCTGGCTGGGCCCTTTGCTCAGAGCCGGGGAAGGAACTGGGGACATGGCTGTGTGTGTGTGGGCAGGGGGTACCAGCTCTATAGTCTCTGGTTTTGATTCATGCTGCATGATCTAAATCAAAACAGTGCTTAGATGTTAGCAGAGTTAGATGAGCATGGTGGGGAGGCGCATTGGTCTTATGCAGCTTCTCCCTTTTAATGCAAGGAGAAACCCCTCTGCCCTGGCTTGCCTCACACTGTATCAGTGGAAGGGGGCAGAGCTAGCACATTCCTCCCTGGAGCCGATCATGCAGGGCTGGATCTGCTGCTAACCAGCCCCCCCCCGCCCTCCGTGAGAGGAATCGTCCCCTTTTGCAGGGGACATGGCTGTAGCTGTGAAGAGTAGAGGTATTGAGTGGTGCAGAATTCCCTGAAGCTCCTCTCCCCACCTAGCTCAAAACCACCAGAATCCTCCTCCTTCTAGCCAAGCTCAGCTTCAGCCCAGGACTGGTGGGTGTGTGGCTGATGCAAATCTAACAGCCTTACTGTGAGCCTCACTTTACTGCTGCATGCAAGATCCCTCTCTTCAAGGTTAGCTTGCGGTCCCAGCAGCACTGCTGCTTCTACCTGAGCTCTTAACAGCTGAGCACAGCAGGAGGAAGGCAGACCTGAGCATCAGGCAGCTGGTAGAAAGACCCACAGCTATTTCTTGACTCTTTCCTCCAAAGCTGGCAACTGCCAGGGCTGAGGCTCCTCCCAGTTAGCTGGTGTTCAGGTGTCTTTGTGCAGTCCTGCTTCTTGTTTGCACATGGACTGGCACAGCTCATACACGGGCCATGCTGCCTTGGGTACACCTGGATGCCAGTAGCACTAGGGCCCATTTGTCCAGCCACAAATCGTGGTCAAACAGATAGTCAGCCCTGAGGTATAGGCCTAAAGATCCAAGCAGGTCAACGAGCCCAAGAATCCCTTGCCCAACACAGCAGGCTTGGTGGAAGAGTGGAAGCCATGGCACGAGTTAAGGATCCTACCAGAATATTCCAGGCTTCCATGGATAACACACCAAGTGACAGCACACCCTACCTCCCTGGCATGGGCTGGCCCTCTGGATGCAAAAGCAGCAGCCTACACCCCAGACACATTTTGCTTGTAGACTTACCTTGAGTTAGCACTAGTTCCCACACCTCAGATCACACTCTAGTGATCACACCAGATGCATCAGAAGTGGCTACCCAAGGAGGGATGCCACGAGTCTTTGGGGTTCCTAATTGGTTGCATGGATGGTGTTCAGAGCCATCTTTTGGGGCTTCTCTTCTTCCATTCCAGCTCTGAATGCCCTGCTCTGGTCAGCAGGGAAAAGTGAGTTCTTAACACACAAAGATATGAAAAGTCAGGGCATTTTGCCATCGGCTACACATGCAGCAGGCAAGTCCAGCTAAGCAGGTTTCAGACTCTCATGGGATGTCTGTAGTGATTAGTAGCTGCCATAGAGTTAGGTTTTTGTGCCCTTATAAATTGTCATTTTACAAACAGGTACTGAAAGATGGTAGGTCAGACACAGGAGCAGTCGCACTTGCCAGCACACGAGGTAGGTAGCCCAGCTGTGAAGCCTCATGTTTTCCAGAATTTTCCAGGCAGGGGAGAATAGCATCTTGATTCAAATCCTAATCTCCCCTGCCAATGACCATTGAAAAATCAGGTGGCAGGTTGGTGTCATTTGAGGTACAGACTTAGCTGTGCCCACTTTGACTAGATGCTATAATCATCTCAGTAAAGACCTATGTGAAGCCTGAGTGGTTTCAAGTGAAACATTTTTATAACCACCCTTCCTTTCAGAGAGCAACTTGCTCCTTGTAGCTACCATGTAAATGTTATTACCAATTATATTTATATGCCTACGTTACACTTTAGTGACAGTATTGGAATATTTGTATGTGGTCCTTGTGAAAAAGTGTTTTGCATCAGTATTTTATATGCCTATGTTTTGTAAACATGTTAAATAAATCCTTTCAAATGATGCAGCTCTGAAGTACATTAATTTGGGGGGCAGGGGAGAAGGGAGGGTAGTATTGCCTTAATAAAAACACTGTTGCCACCAGTGCTTCTCCACTTAAATTGGCTAGATCAGGGCTACTCAACTTTGGAAGCCCCGGGGCCCACGATACAGCACACACCAAGGGCAGCAACTTAAGTATGGTTGCGTATACATGCAAATCTATATGCAAATAGCTTCTTTCACACTGATGGGCATAAATGCAAAGTTTAAGCCTTAAGCCGTGGCACTGGACCCACACATGGCCAGTGTGAGCCAGTCAGCACCTCTCAAACTCTACTCAACCAGCACTTCCTACAATGCCCTGGTGCTCCCAGCACCTCTTCCCAGGGGGCTAGAAACAATGACACCCTATACCCATCTGTTCCAGCCAGCCATCTGCTTGTGTCTTTCTGTGCTCACCCCACTTGGGAGAGGCCTTGCCGTTGTGGAGCGTGTTCCCAGTAGAGGCCATGTTCAAAGGATCCCAACCGCAGGCCACATGTTGAGCCCCCATATAAACCCAAACTGCATCACAGACTACAAACGAACTGGCTGTGGGCTGCATGCAACCCACTGGCCATGTGTTGAGTAGCTCTGGGCTAGATTCTTGTTGTTGGAGTTGACTAGTTCTTTAGTGCAAAAAAAAGGGAGTTCAGAAAAAAAAAAAAAGGCTGTTACAGAGCTGTGTGCACTGATTTAACACCCAGCTTAGTACAGATGCTCTTTAAGTCACTTTACCCCACTTAAGAATGGTTTTGTTTCCTCCTGACCCAGCTGAACCAAGTGCTTGTAGAAGCAGATTTAATCATTCAGTGCTTTGCCCTCTAATGCAGACATGCTTCAAAGCAGATTCAGGTGTTGAAATGAGTCTGGATTCCTCCTAAACAAGGGCCACTGGTATCCTGTGCTGATCAAATGGATAGGAACAGTTCAATTGATGGATGATGTAAGCATTTCTAGCTCCGTGGCAATGTCAAAACCGCACACAGCTATTGCCCCAGGCAGTATGGCCACGTTGCCATAGGCTGGCCTCAAATTGAACACTGATATCCTCCTGCAGCGAGTAGGAAGGCAGAACGGTCCATTGGAGTGGAGCTGTCAATGATTCTCAGCCCAGAATTTAAGATAACTGCTCAGTGGCCCACTCTGAAGCCCCTGCTGTCAGACAACAGTGGGAAGTGAGCCAGAACCACACCCCATGCCCTGCTCCCCCCCGTGACAGGTGGGCTATGGGGAAAGTCGATGGCTGGTGTATCCCAGCTGCTGAGGCTAACTCCATCCCACCCACCAACTACCCCTTGACAACCTCGCTGCACGACTCACAGGAAACAAAGCCAGGGGTCCGGTCCATGGTGTTCTTTTTATTAATACCACATCAGTTGCAGTTTGACAGGAACCGGGTTGATCAGCTCCTGGGACACTACTGTAATTTATGTTGCACGCACACACGCACACACACACACACAGCTTCATTAGTAGTTTGTTTCTGGTTTTGTGTCTACATGGTCTCTTTAAAAAAAACAAATTGCCTGGCACAAAGACCTGTTCAACATCTCACAACAGCAGTAACAGAACAGATGTAAGAACTGGGCCAACGCTTCCAGTGCAGAAAGAGGTCCTGGGGAGGGAGAAGTCGGGGCAGGCCGATCAGTGCAGTTTCCTCTGGGGATAGCAGAAAATGTGGTTTGGTGCTGTGATGCTGAGAAGAGACCAGGGCAGGAGCAAAGAGGCTTTGAACTACCTGCATTCATCCTGCCACTCTTCGCCCAGGAGGAGGAAGGTGGCACAGCCGCCCAGCCAGCTGCAAGTCCTTTGGCTTCAGCACGTGGCTTCTCGGGCCTGGGGGCAGATTCCCTGTAATAGCCTAACTGCATCTAGGCTTTGAGTCAGCTGGGCTCAGTTTAAAAGCAGAGTTGTATTTTTTGTTTAAACTCTGCCACGCAGGGCTCAGAGTCCCTTGCTCCATTAGCAGATGCTGTGCTAAAGAGGAGCCTGCAATTCTCCATAGCAGCCAAAGTCTCCCTTCTCCCTGCCAAACTAAATTGACCCAAGGGAGGGGAAAATCCCCTTTTCCCCCCAAATGCCGAACAGCTCATTCATCCACCAGGTATTTTCCTTCCACTCCAGCTAGCCAGGGGCCCCTTTCCCCCTGGAAAAAGCAACAGAACTGAGCTTTTGGTCTAAGCCTCTTCACACAGCCACCTTTCACCAGGGCATGGCAGACTGGTTAAAGACCAACTACTTCCAACCAGAGGAAACTCAAAGCTGCCTTCAAAGGAAGTTCAGCGAATTAAGAGTCTGTACAAAAAAATACAAATATGCCGCTCTAAGGCTATTCTGCACACTAGAGTATTAAGTACCATTTCTCTACCCGGCTGGGGTTCAAAGGGACCTTTGCTCCTCACTGCCAGGTTGGCAAAGGGGCAAGGCAGCATGTGGCACTGTCTCAGTAGTTCAGCTCTCAGTGGTCACCCACCCTCCAGGGGCTGAGATAAGGGTTCTGACAGCAGAGGAGTCACATGCAGAGGTCGGGGAAGGGAGGGAAGTTGAGGGATGTTATTTTTCCTCTACACAAGTATAGAGCAGTGTACAGCAGATACAGACATTTTCATCTCATAGTAAGAAATAAAAGGTACAACCTTGGAAAGGGCAGGGGAGCACATTGCAGGAACTGGAGAGGAGAGGGATGAACCAGACTAAAGCACAGAACTGAAGTCACGCAGGGGGGTACTCATACCTCCTTTCCATCAGCAAGGCTGAGGGGGCAGTTTCCTGGACTTCCCACCCCTCGCCTTTGAGTACGAGTCTGACCCCCATGGAGCCAGCTGGGAGAATATTTTGGAAGAGGGACTGCAGAGTGCTGCTCTGTGGAAGTGCAGGAAGCCGAGAGGGAGAGAGGGTTGTCTCCTTGCAGCAATTCCCCTTGGCAGGCGGGAAAGCGGTCGGTCGAGCAGAGAGCCACCCTGCCCTCACGGGAGGCTGGGAACCGAGGAGAAGCCAGCGTGCAGAGCAGCATTCGGTTCCCTGCGACCGGGGACAAGACTCTCACAATTGTTCAGGTGTGCTGAGGCCTCCCCTAATGGCTTTGACGGCAGGTGTCCTTTAGTCTGGTGCATGTTCTGAGCCCAAGGTTCTAGGCTTAGAAAAGCAAATGCCAAATAATAACAAGAAACACTTGGAATGCAGGCTCAAGCTGACTCAGCATGTTCCTTCATAGGTACAAGTAACAATGGTTATAACTATCGTATGGAGTTTAGTACGGACTGGATCCTGGGGCTGCCCACCCCCCAGCTTATTCTGGTTTTTTCTTCACCACTCCTGGAAGTTTTGCTTGGATCCTACAGGAAAAGAAGTGGGGAAAGGGTGAGTTTACGGGGTGAGAGGTCAGCCAGATGCTCATTAACTTATGACAGACTAGTGGTTGGAGCATGCAAGATGCTTATGAGGCTACTGGATCAGAGGCTTTGGCTCAGGCAGCACACACCCATGCTTTGAGGTGGCAGGTTCTAGCCCAGCAGCCATGGCTGGAGTGTTACTGCACTGGATTTACTGAGGACCATCCATGTGGCTCTTTCCTTTCCATTCAGTCCCTTTTCTAAAGAGCATCTTGTGCCCCAACTGCTCTTTGCTCCAGGAGGGATTTAGCAAAAGCTCTTGGAAGCTGTGGAAGAACCAGATTAGACTGGAGACTGCTGGGGCCGGAAGTCACACGTGTGTACACAAGGAGCAGCCCAGTGGGGCCCCACATTGAGAACTACCGGAATGCAACTAAGGGAATTCTTTTCAAAGCGTCTAACTCCCCCTACAAGTCAATGGCAGTCAGGCATCGAGAGCAGAAGGCCAACTGCAGTACGCAGGCCACATGTGGCTCTTTTACAAAGCGTGGCTCACAGAGCCCAAAATGGACCCCGACCTCGTCTAACACAGGGGAGGGCAAAATACAGTGGCCCGCCACAGCCCAGCAGGACCCTTGCGCAGGCTCCTTGCTTGCCTCAGCCCCACACGTTGCTCAAAGCAGCCAGCTGCTGGTGCCAGTGTGTGTCTGCACGGTGCACCCCTTGGGGTCTCCATGCCCTGCCCCCACTCCCAGCACCATCCTCACAGTCCCCATCGGATGGTTGCAGGCCAATGGGCACTGCAAGAGCAGTGCTTGCGGGTGTGCGCGGCATGCAGAGACCTGCTGCTCCCCTCCCCTATTGGGTGCGCAGTGCAAAGAGGCCCACGTTGACTTCAATAGTCGGCCACTTTGAGTTGCATGTAGGATGCGACAACCAGGGAGCCTGTCTGAGGATCCTGCTGAGAGCCACCTACAATAAGCGCTTCCCGGCCAGAGCCTGCACCTGGCACCGCCTCCTACAGCTCAATCCTCCTCTGGCACTCAACCCCTCTGGCACTCCCTCCTATACTCCTGTCACAGGTCACAATCCCCCTCCTGCACCAGACTCTGCACCCCAAACCCCTGCCCCAGGTCACAACCCCCTCCAGCACCCAAATTAAGAGTCTAGAAAAACGACAAATTGTGAAATATGCCGCTCTAAGACTATTCTGCAGTTTCTTGGACTTCCCACCCCACGCCTTTGAGTACGAATCTCTGACCACCACGGAGCCAGCTGGGAGTGTATTTTGGGAGCAGGGACTGCACAGTGCCACTCTGAGGAAGTGCAGGAAGCCAAGAGGGAGAGAGGGCTGTCTCCTTGCACCGATTCCCCTTGGCAGGCGGGAAAGTGTTTGGTCCAGCAGAGAGTCACCCTGCCCTCATGGGAGGCTGGGAATCAAAGAGGCGCATCTCTAACGGACTCCCCTCCTGCCTCAGGTCATAATCCCCCTCTTGTACCCAAACTCTTTCCCCGCCCCAGGTCATAACCTCTTCCTGAACCCAAACTGCCTCCCAGACCCCTTCCCCCCATTAATATCACAGAAAAGTGCCACCCTGACTACTTACCAAATTCTTAGAGTGTCCCCCTCAATGGGAAATTATTGCCCACCCCTAGACTAACAGATCAGCAGGGAGAGGAGTTTGGGGCATCTTCCCTCTGGTGGGGCTCAGGGCTTTGGCCCCACAGGTCACACTTGCTGGGGCCTGGAGCTTTGGCAGGCACCTCTCATGGAGGAGAAGCCCCAAGTTCCAGCAGATGAACCCCCCAGGGGTGAAGCCCTAGCAGGCATGTGATTCTCACGGTTACAGTATGCAACTCAGAGGGCAGGAAGTTTGGCTCTCGGATGGACAGGCTCAGTAGCTGTAACCACTGCACCAACCACCAGCACACCCAGCAGAGACGCTTCTCTTCTGCAGCAGAAGCAGGGCTCAATAAGGACTAGCTGGGAGGCCAAACCTTCACTTCCAGACAACCTCCAAGTCTCCAGTCTCCAAGCCCCAGTGTCTAGCATACTGGCTCCCTGCAGCTGCGTGCCTCTGGGGAAGCCTTATGCACTAAGAGCACATGACCCATATGAAGATCACATGCATCCCAACCCCTACCCGCAATGCCTCTCAGTCAAAGTTCATTCACAACAATTAAGTCCAGTTCACATGGGGCCTATATTGCTGTTCACTAGAAGCCCCAGCATGCCTGCTGATATACAGACAGTTCAATCCCCAAGAGAGGCTGAGCCCTCTGCCTGGGGCTCCTTGCTCTCAGGTGACAGGGGAGATGTTATTTTGACAGTGGGGTTTTTAGAGAAGTGCTGAGAGGACTCACTTTGTAATAATCGACTTAGTCTGGTCCCGGGCAATTCCAACGTAGTGATCAATCTGTGTCTAGGGAAGAATCAACAGGTTAGGACAGCAGGAAGGGAGAGTGTATCCAACAGACAGCAATGCCTCTTCCCTTCATAGTTCTCTGAATGCCTGCCTCAATTTCCCTTTTAAGGCCAGGTGGGGCCATCACACTCATGTGACCAGACTGCTAATGTAGCTACAAACTTAGCATAGGCAAACTTTAGCTAGGAACCACAGAGGCTCCTAATATACCTGCATTTTTCCTCCTACAAAGCTACTGCCTTAAATTCATGTGCCTCAAATGCAGTTCTGACCAAGGCTACTGTAGAGCTTTTACAGAGTTTGGAGGAGGATCTGGTGCCTCGGGCATCTGCTAAATGGTGTGCACCAAGAGATTGGGATGACTCACCTTGTATTTCTCATAGATAACTGGAATACCAAAAATCAGCAATTCCCCTGCAAGAGACAGACAGGGCACTGGTCACAGGGAAGACAATAGCTCTTTCTTCTCTGGCTGCCCATGGAAACGTACTGCCTTGTACAGAAGTGCTTGTGTACCTTACAATATGGTCAGTATCATGACAGGGTTCTATCTATGGTTATTTATATGCCTCAGAATCGCTAATGGATCTATCCTCCCAGCACTCCTGAGGCATGGCAGTGCTGTTATCCCCATTTTACAAATGGGTAACAGGCACAGAGAGACTAAGTGACTTGCTCAAGGTCACACCAGTTATCTGTGGCAGAGCAGGAAATGGAACCTGGGTCTCCTACCTCCCAAGCTAGTGTGCTAACCAGGAGGCCAACCTTGTGGCTCCTTAATACTCATTAGTAAATGCTGAGGGATGCTCAGCAACCTCATGACAGAGTAGAGCCCAACTCTGACACCCTTGCCTGTAAGAACTAAGGGTTCACTGGTTAGGGACGGACAAACTAGAAGCTGATGCAATGGCTCCCAATACCCTGGTATGTTATTTAACACATACTGGATGGGCCCCTTGACGGACGATGAAACGGACAGATTGCCAGATAGACTAGGGAACTGCTGTGTACAGAGGCCCATTGCCTTCATGAACTGTGGCTGCTTTCTTACCAAGAATGAGGAGGGTGATCCCGTTGAAAACAGCCCCAACGTAAGTCATCAGCCACATGACGACTGCCAGCTGCAAAGGGAACAGTTCTGTTAACGGGGCAGCGCTCACCTGCCTCCATGCAAACTAGATTGATGCCACATTGGAGCACCAGTCCCTGGAAGCTGATCTGGGCCTCTTGGGATCGAGTTTTGCTTCATTAGTAAGGTCACAGCACCACTGATTCTAAACTCTTTGGGGAGGGAATGTCAGCTGTGTGCATGTACAGCAAGCACCTAGCGCAAGGCTTGATCCATGACTGGGGCTCCTTAGTGCTGTAATACAAATTTCCAACAGGATTTCACCAACTGCCTTCCTCAGGCAATGGCCTCTCTCAGTGATCTCTGGCTCATCTGTTTGTGGTGCTATTTCTCACTTCAGAGCTGCCCAGAAATCAGCTCGGGCTGCTGAGCTCTAAGGAAAGCTCCCTCTCTAAAGAAGATTCCCTAAGGCAGGTATCATCAGAGCCAGGCTTCCCTCCTGCAGCACCACTGCCCAACAATATCCTCTGCTACCATGGAATCCCGCCACCAACCTTCAGTGAATCCACCAGGTCCTCCACCAGGAAGAGACGGATGATGAGTTTGAGAGCTCGGTTGACATGCACCATTGCAGCATTCACATAATTGTGGAAGGCCTCTGAAGACAGTGTGATATCGAGATCCAGGTAGGCTCTGGAAGAACAAGAGTTGCACTCAATGAGATACATCAGCCCTATGCTAACAGTATGACTCTCTCTGCAGAGCCAAACCATGCACAGAGGCAGAGGAGTGTGCTATTCCTTAGGATCCAAGGAATCCGTTCGCTCCGGCAACAGAGCTTCATCCTTTTAGATTCCAAGAGCCCAAGTTTAAACCCCACAGTTGATACGTCAAGGGCACTGCTGCTCAGAGAAGACTAACAAGGCAAGAAACCCCAACGGACTGGCTCCTTTAATGCCTTTCTTTAGAAGCAGAGACCACCACTGAGCAGGCACCACAGCCAGCAGGAGGGCAAATGTTCTAACCCTCAAAGTTCAAACCTGGTACACTTGCTACAACAACCAGACAGGGTAGAAGAAAGGGCCACTGGGACAGCACCACCCTGAGTGATAACTAAGGGAAGGAGAGGTCTTCAAACACATTCACGCTAGATTTGGAAGCATCTGCTGCATTTGAAGTGCCATCAGCAGGATTAGGATGGAAAACATCTTAGTACAGTAGCTCTCCAGAACTGTGTGGCTTGGATCCAGTTAGTTCTTCACTAGAGAATGCAGACATTCACATTGCTTATACGCAGACTCCTTCACTGTAGCCTTGACATGAATACCGATGTTGAGAGGTGTTTTTGAGAAAGATCACAGATTGTCAACTCTGGGGCAAGGGCAGTCAATGTTTGTATAGCACCTAGGCTAGCAGAATGGAGCCCAGCATGGCTGGAGCTGCTGCATACCATGACAATAAAAAGTGGAATGTACTGACATCAGTGTTCAGGTTCTAAAGCCATGGGGTCCACCAATTACTTTGGGAATCTTCTCTGCTGGAAACACTGGCAAAGTAAGGGCTCGTCTACATGGGGAGCTACTCCTGATTAGCTACCTACATTGAATTAGCTTAATTCACTTTCAAAATTCTCAATGAGCTATTCCCAATCTGATTTACTTTCAGGTTTAGACAAGCGTACACCATGCCTGATTGAGGTAGCCATGAGGGACCAACTACTCCTCAGGATTTTGGCCCTGCTGTACATGCCATGGTTCAACAAGTTTAAGTAGTTTCGTTGCCCCTTCCAGCTTGCTTTGTGTATAACAAAGAGGATGCTGCTAGAAGACCTTCCTCTAGCATGGGGCACAAATAGCAAGTAGCTAGTCACTTCACTCTGTGCAATGATTCCTGTGGGGTGGGACAGTATCTATCCTGTGAACTGCTGAGCAGTCACTTTCCTGGCACAGGATCGTATTAACCAGAAGAGAAGGGAACATGCCATTGTGTGACCCTTCTCGCTCCTATTTCCACTCTGCCAGTGCTACCGCAATGAGAAGAGCTTAGGATACATCATTCCAGTTAGTTAGGTAACCGGGGAAGCTGTCCAATAGCCACATCTAAGAACAAAAGATTGGCTCACTTGAATGGATGTCCCTCTTCAGACTTCTGTATGGCCTGAATGACCGACTTGTAGACTCTAAAGCTGATGGTGACCGACAGCAGCGCCAGGATGAGGTAAGAAACCACGCTGATGACGCTGAAGGCAGCCAGAGAGAGCAGCATGATCAGTGACGTGCCAAAGACAAAGCCGGTCGTTTTCACATCTCGCCAGAAGATCAGATCGTGCACTGCCAAGGAAAGGGACAAAACAAGGGGAAGTTATGGAGATGAGGGTAACACAACAGCAAAGAGTGCTGGACAGCGGGGAATCCAGTGCAGGCCCTTGTTAAATACTCCTTACTCAGATGTAGCTTTATGGGCCTATAGCAGCGGTTCCCTTGCACTATGCACAACAGGTCCAGAGGCCCAATCGTCGTCCTGAATGCACCTGCATATACACAGCATTAAGCAGGTGTAATTAATGAAACCAAAAAGAAAACCGTTTCTAAGTAGTGTTTCTTTAGCACCAAGTAATCAGTACATAACTCCATACAACTTGGACATAAGAACGGCCGTACTGGGTCAGACTAAAGGTCCATCTAGCTCAGCATTCTGTCTGCCGAGGGTGGCCAATGCCAGATACCCCAGAAGGAATGAACAGGTAACCATCAAGTGATCCATTACCTCACAGAACACGAGATGGACTCAAAACCAGACAAGTGGAAACAAACCCAAGGCAGAATTCTATTTGCTTTCAAGTACTCAGCCTTACTGGAGAGAAGCAAGTGGAAGCCCAGCTTTAGAGCTGGCAGACAGAGAAGTTAGGCAGTTTGAGTGAAGTCACTCAACAATATTAGCAGCACAACTGGGACCCTTCCATTCTCTGCTCCTGCTGGACGATATTACCCTATATACATGGGGATAGACCTTTCTCATAGAGCTAGAAGGGACCTTGAGCGGTTATTGAGTCCAGTCCCCTACCCTCACGGCAGGACCAAGGTACCATCCCTCACAGATTTGCCCCAGCTCCCTAAATAGCCCCCTCAAGGATTGAACTCACAACCCTGGGTTTAGCAGGCAAATACTCAACCCACTGAGCTATCCCTCCTTCTTCCCTTAAGAGGAGGGAGACTGTCCAGAGTAAGCTGTCACAAGATACAGTCTGAGCAGGGAAATGCCCCCTTGTCAGTCGCAGTGACCGCTTATAATCAAGCCTTTGACAACAGCATGCAAGTTTTCATGCAGAGCATTTCCTTTATCATTGCAGATTTGTGTTGAGTAAGGGCCTCTCCCTTCCATCCCATCCCATTCCTTCAAAGCCTCAATGCCAAGAAGTCAGCCTTATGCCCCAAAAGCCTAGGAATGGCTGGAATATTGCAACACAGCATTCTTATTTTGCTGGAAGGTTAAAGAGCAAAACCACTCAGTGATGACCAAGAAATATGAACAGGGGAGGGGCGCTAATGGAGGAAGGCTAGCAGTCAAGGACACTGACTGTAAAATGAGAGGAGCCTGTTTACTGCTGAGCAAGTTCTAGCAAATGCGACATAGGGCAGAACTAAGTGAGCTGAGCTACAGAGACAGGAAATGCAGCTGCAGTAGCTTCAAAATGTCTATTAGCTATGAT
The DNA here is from genome assembly GCA_030068395.1 of Apalone spinifera. Taxonomy (NCBI): domain Eukaryota; kingdom Metazoa; phylum Chordata; order Testudines; family Trionychidae; genus Apalone; species Apalone spinifera. Next base: position 16,051,821 of record JANRFK010004440.1, on the reverse strand, counting down.
GATGTCACCATAATCCACTTATTACACTCCCCCATCACAGTTTCAGCACAACCCACTGTATGTTTATCCAAGGGGGACAGAAGATAAGTAACGTGTCTTTCCCCCCAGCCAATGTGCTTAATTAAATCACACCTCAGACACCCATCTGATAGTACCAGACACCACATACTGGTCTCTGAAGCATCAGCCCCTACACATCATGGCTTGGTCTGTGGTGCTTATGCAGCGCCCAATGCTGGGGTATCAAAATATTGATAACACGGGTGTCGTGTCTTAGCCACAGCGTCATCTCCAATGATCTTAGAGTAATTTGTGTTGGGGAAGTTACTCCGAAAGCTCTACTTTACAAATAAGCGAATGTCTTTAACAGCAGTTTAAAACTCCAATTAGGGAACCTAGTCCAAGTCCAGGGTATAATCTCCATTCAGAATAAGGCCGATCTCTTTGGGTACCCTCTGGATTCAAAGGGCTTTATTTTTCCATCTCTCCTGGTAGGAGGCACACGCTTTTGGGTATTACATTTCTTTGCCTGCAGTATTCTGTTTCCACTAGAAGAGGGCGCCATTATCATTAATGGCAGCCTGCAGCAAGAACAAACACTAAATTGAAGAAGGATTTGCAGCAGTCCCCAACCCGTTTCCCCCTGCTGTTTATTCTACTAATGACAGGGGGAGAGAGAGAAGATAATTGGGCAGCCAGTCACCCAGCACCACTCCCAGTATGCTGGCACTAATCCACACTCTATGCAAAACCTCTGCAAGAAAGCTATTCAAGTCTGTTCCAGGAAGAACAAAAAGAAAAGGAGGAATTTCCAGAGTTTATCCTATGTTTTTCATGGCTGCTTTAGATATGTTAACTGAAGGTTAACTTTGCGAGGGAAGGTTTTGTGTTTTGCTTTTTTAGAATACCCAGAGATGAACCCCACTAGTGTGACAGCTTATTTAAAAAAGACTTGGCAGTGTGGAGAGAGAGAGAGAGAGAGAGAGAGAGAGAGGGTGCGTGCTTTAAAACTTCCTTCCATCAATCTTCAGATTGAAACCTAGCAGAGAGCTAACCTTCTGGTTGTTTTGGAAGAGCATAAAGGGTGCTAATTTTCTTAACTGCCTCTCTCAGGCAGTTTCTGAACCAGCAGCTTGGCAGAATTGGTTTTCAGTAGCAGAGCTTCCAGAAGGGAAATGCGGTAGGAGGGGAAGTGAGAACAATCTACACAATTACAGGCTGCTGGAGAATTAGCTATTTTAATTTTTCCCTTAATGCTTGCACAAAGTAGAGAGCGAGGGCTGATGGGTGAGTTAAAACAAAGATGGGAAGTGCAATAACTCAGCTCAGAGGTAAAGGAAACATCCCAGAATCTCTAGCAGACTGTGATTCCATTTCATTGCTCTGTCTTTGCCTGCCTGTTTAAAATCCCAGCCCCCTGCTAGTCTGTGGATCAGAGTTTGGAATGAGCTGCACCTTCATGTGTATACAGTACTCTGGCTTGGATTCTTGTAGCCAAACAAAACACGAAAGCGGTGGGGTGGAAGGGAGGAGCCATATTAGGAGCCTGCATTCCTTTTGAGGACGCCATATGCACTGCGAACACGGGACCAACTGCTCAGGTTATGATGCTTCAAAACAAAGCCCTCTCCACACGGATTAAACTCCTACACTGAACAGGAACCAAAATAGGTTAATGGAGCCTGCTTCATTCTTTATATTTCATCCCCAGCCAGATCCAGAGCCCTCAGAAGAGGACAGAGGAGGCATTTACAAAGCAGCACAAGGCTGTTACTGTGAGAGACAGGAGAGGCGCTTGCTCTGCGCTACGAAAGAGCCTGGCAACTGGCCAAAGATAAATTTATAAAAAGCCCTTTTGAAATGGGTTGCTCTCTCCTGACCTGCAGAAAAATAGTTTTTCCATGAAGAGATGCCTGGCTGTCAATCTCACATGCAACAAGGCAGAAGGGAATCACTTCTGCTACCAAAATTGCTGAAGAGAGTGAAAGCCAAGAACCACAGTTTGTCTGCACTGCATTAGACCAAATCAGAACAAAGAAGAACAAAGCCAGCCTCCTATAGAGCAGTCAGGAAGAAATACACAGATGGGATGTAACTGCCTTGTCACATTCTCACCAGAGGATTTTGGCTGGTGATTCCTAAGCTATTTTATGCAGGAATTATGTCTACATCTCTCAAACATACACATGCTCTTGAGCCCAATATCCAATGATAAAGCTCTGAGCACAACAGTCATATCAGACTAGATCCCTTTTGCCTGAATACACAGTATCATCCCTCTCAATTCACTTGATTAAAGCAATGCCTATGGGTGATGTGTGGTCTAGACTGACACCACCATCTTTTCACTTGAGGCCCACACCTCAGGTGAATAGATTTGGCAAGCTAAACTTAACTTCCACTTGGCTTTAATCATCTTTTACTTAAGCTTTCATCACTTCCCTACAACACTGTGGGATTCCTGACCTTGCATTAGTGAATTTAAGATCCATAACTGGATGCAAATTAAGGATGTTAAGAAGCAGGTAACTGACTAATCACATAGCCAATACAATTTGTATCGACTATGCGATTAGTCAATAAGGGAAGGCGTTCAGTTCTAGTGTGCACCGGGTCCAGGAGCTCCCCTTGCTGCGGTTCTGCAGTTTAAATGTAGTAGGAATCGGACGCACAGGCCAGGGATGTTGAAATCTCTTTAATCAGTTAAACATTGTGTGTAACTCATTAACTGCTTTTACAGGGCTGAGCTGGAGCATCCTTGCCTGCCCATGGCAGGCTGTTCTGACTGGGCTGGGCCCACAGCACTGCAGCACAGGCAGAGAGCTGCTCCAGCCCATACTGGACCCACCAGTTAACTGGTAATAGGTGATGCTTACCAGTTAACCATTGACATGCCCACTGCAGGCGTAGGTCCCTTAAAACGCAGAGCTGCAGCGGTTTCGGACCAGCGCAAGCTGGGACTGAGCTGGGCTTGCTCAGTTCCGGCTTGTGCTGGTCTAATAGCCCCTGTCTCAGGGCTGGCCGCAAACAGGGGCTGCTGCTGAAGCAACTTCTGCCCATGGCCAGCCTGGGCACTGTGAACAGGGGCTGCTGCTTTAAGCCAGCTCCCCCCTAGCACCAGCTCCTGTTCCCCTCCCCTGGCTGTCTCCGATATAGAAGCAGCGGGGGGGGAGGAGAGGAAGCAAGCAAGTAGTCAAGTTGCGGACTACTTACTTACATCCCTAATGCAAATCACTCCAGTTATTTAAAACCACAATGAAATGTACAAACATTCTTGCACTGGCAGTCCTATCCTCCAGCTCCTATGGAAATGTATCTTCTGTGGGCTTTATAAGAGATTTAAGAGATTTGCAGGAACTGGATATAGAAGGGTCTTCGCTCCATCAGTGCAGAATTGCTTATTACAATGTATTGTCTAAAGCCTAGTCCAAGCAACGAGTCTTCCACTGCTTCCCCTGGAACCTACAGATCACTCCATTGCTTCCCTTTATCCCCCCAAATAAGTGCACTGTTCTTGGTAGGGCTGGATTCAGGGGCCCACAGCTATTGGATTTTGTGGGGCCCCTATATACAAGTCTCTCAATTTAAAACTAAATGATCACATGCAGGGAGTGGGGGAAGGCGTGAGGCTTCCCTTCGGCTCCAGGAGGGGGCCAAAAATGAGGGGTTCAGAGTGCAGGAGAGGGATCGAGGCTGGAGCCAATGAGTTTGGAGTGCAGGAGTGAGAAGGCTCTGGGCTGGGCTGTGGGATCAGGGAGGTGGATCAGGTTGCTTACCTTGGGCAGCTCCTGTTTGGTGGTGCAGTGGGGCTGAGCGACCACTACCAGAAGCTGTGGGCATGTCCCTTTTTGTGGCCCGGGGGAGAGGACGCCACATGCTGCCTTCCCTTCCCCTGATCACCACAAGCCAGATCTTGGGAGGTCCTGCCCAGTGGAAGATGGGGGGGAGGGGAGGAGGCAACATGCAGAGTTTCCTCCCCCCTCACCAGGCAGGGCTAGATTAAAGCAAAGGATTTAGCGGCTGCAGCATTTAAGATCTGGATTTTTGGCAGCCAGGAGATCTTTTAGTGTGGCCCTGGGCTGCAACACCTAAATTAACCAATTCTTGGTGTTTACACCCTTTCCCAATTCACAGTATCCTTTCCCAGGTCTGTTTCCATTGACTCTCAAAGAAGGACATGTGTCATTTTAACATTTTTTGAAGATTACATATCCTGTGCCCCACCTTCAACCAACTCAAGCACTACACTCTCGGCTTGCCAGCATTTAATTGTTCCTTGCATTGGAACAGCCCACGAACACCAAAACAGGAGCTGGTCGCACTGAAGCCCCAAAAACTGAAGCGATTCATTTAGTGCAGTTCAACCACAGACTGACCCCTTGCATTAACTAACTGAAATGTCATTCTGTCAAGAATGCCATTCCATTCACTTGAACAGACACTAACTGCGCCTAGCTGTAATCCATGAGTGAATCTGTTCCCAGTATCCTTATTTTATATGCATATGTTAGATAGGGAGCTTAGAAAACCGGATTGAAATTCCTCTTCCCAGCATAACCACATTGGAAGTGTGAACAGAGCTTCTATTCAGGCCTCTTGCTAGTCCACACTTCCCTGCTCAGCCAAGCCACAATTTTGTCTAAAGAAATTGTCACAATACCCTCTTACAAAATCACCAGTGCTTGGGTTAGCAGTCATTTCGAAAATGAACCACATGAGGCAAAAGCCTCAGGGGCATCAAGTTATTAAAAGAACTGTTTGTGCCCCTGAGTATTTGCTATTCTAGCTGGCCGTCTGATCGTGTCATCTGGATTAACAGAAGTACTAGTGAGATGGATAGCGGTGGGTCCTTTATTCTCAACCTCCCATGCCCCAAATTATTCCCCAAGCACAGTTCTCACCCCAAGACTCCACGCAATCCAGGAGGGACACTGTTATTTCTGATTTTATATGGAAGGCATTCAGAAAACACAGAAACAGGTAACAGATTTAGATCAAAGGTGGGAAATTTTAGGCCCAGGGGCCAGATGAGGCCCCCAGATTGCCTGGATGTTGCCCCTGAGGCTCAGGGGCTCTCCTAGCATTGGGGAGCCCATTCTGGCACTCCAGTGCCCCTGCTGCCCCACTGAGGGGCTTGAGCACACAAAAGCTATTAGGCTGAGTCCCCCTAGGCTCTGGTGTGCGAGGGGAATGTGGGGAGCATTTTCCTCCTCAGTCAGGGGCCACATCAGTGAGGGTTTGTTTTTGGGGGTTTTGTTTTGCTTCTCACTTGTGTGCATCTCCCAACTGATTTTTCTGTGGGTCAGTGGCCCCCAACCCAATAAAGATTCCCCTCCCCGGATTTAGATTAGAGCCGGAAGGGAGCACTGGGATTGAGTCAGATCTCCTGTGCACCACAGGGCTGCCTTGAATCAATTCCTATTTGCTCTAATCCAGACCTTTCAGAAAAAAAAAACCCAGTGTGGATTTAAAAATTGCTAAGCTATTGTACTTTGTTCCAATAGTTAATTCCTCGCTGTTCACAATTTGCACCTTATTTCCAGACTGAATTGTCTTTCATCAGCTTCCAGACATTAGATCGGGTCATATCTTTGCCTGCTCAACTGAAAAGCCCTCTACTATCAAATTTCTGCTCCTGGTGTAGACTAATGAAGCCATTGCTTAACGTTTGCTTTGCTAAACTAAACAGATTGAACTGCTCCAGCCTCTAACTATAAAGGCACATTGTCAAATAGACTATAAGACAGACTTCAGCAAGGATATAGCCCTTTTTGAAGAATGGCAGAATGCATGTGGACATTAATCAGGCAAAGTTCTCAAGGAGGAAAACGACTAGAACCACATAGAATTCAAGATGTGCTCTTGCACCCACAATGCAAATTAGCTGGTTTCCTTTGTAGCACTAGATTTCTAAGGGAATTAACAAGGTGAGTGTCTGACAAGCAAATAAGGACATGAGACTGATATTGTATTTCCAATATAAAATGTTTACCTGAAAACCCAGTCGGTAGCCTCACTAGGGCATGTTCTACTCGAGATCCAGTCACACTATCACAGACACCTTCTTTGGGGATTTCACCATCAGTATTAATGTGAGTGGTGGCAGGAGTGAGCTTCATATTTGTTTGCTGCTGGATGCAGAGAGGTCGCTTCTCCAAAGTAGATTTCTGGGCAGATGCTGAGGTTTCATGGTCCTGGTCTGCTATTTCACCTTCTGGTAGGGAGGTTTGATTTTGCATTAAAGTCTGCTTCTCATCCCGTTTCCCACCTAGTTCTTTAAGGGCCTTAATTGTCAGCTGCTCCTGCTCAAAGTCTTGAGCTACCATGGGGGATCTTTTAGAGAACAAAGGTTTCTGGAGGTTGCCCTCGTCATCCGTGATTTTTTGCACAGCATAATCATCATCCACTTTCACATCTGACCTATTTGCCTCATCTTTAGGAACAGGTCTTCCTGGAGGAGTGGTTTTTAGAGCTGCAGTTTCAGCCTCTAAGAAGTTTTCTGTCAAGTCCTCTAGAGAGCCATTACCTTGGGACTTCAAGCACTCCCGCATGAAATCCACAAAGTTCTCCCCACTTAAGGCACCTGGATGTTCTTGTTCTTCCAAGTTACCCAAGGGCAGAGAGAGGGAGACTCTCTCGTTTGGCATATATCTAAGATCCTTCAGTGGAGCACTTACTGGAGAAATGCTGCAAATTTCACCAGCCCTGAGCGGTTTCCCAAAGAGCCCTGGATCAGAGCCACCTGACTGTTGCGTATTTATAGACGTCAAGTCCAGAGTGGGTGACTTGGGATGATTTGTTTCTGCAACTGGACTCCTTCCAACAATGTCCAGGTGAGCTTGTATAGTTTCAAAGTCTTCACCGAATCCCCGATTGTCTTCTGGTGTCTTAGAGGACAAGTGACCTTCTCTGCTGTATTTGTGCAGCTTGTTACGTGTCTCTTCATTATCTGCAATTATCCAGTCTCTTGTTTCATCAGCAGTAGCAGGAGCTGAGGTCAGCTTCTCCGCTGGTGCCATGCAGCTATCTGTGGGGTGAAAAACAAGCTTCTTGTTTCCACAGGCCAGATCTATTGGCACGTCTTCTATCACCGTGTCATCAGATTCGCCAGAACTGTCTGCATCTGTGATTTCAGCCAGGCCAGGACTTGGCCAGTTCCCATCAGCCTTCAGTTCAACTGCAGCAGGTGAAGCAATCTTCAGTTTAACAGCTTCTTGGTCCAAAGGAACACGTTTAGCAAATTGAGGTGCTGCTAAATCTGTATATGCTCTGTTTTTCTGATGGACACTGACAGTGAGAGGATAAGGGATGGGTGCTTTGCATGCTTCTGTCCTACTGCCTGCTGACTGCATAGGAGTGCTGCCAGCCTCTTTGGAGGGCACTGCAGATAGGTTTGAGATTTCAGCAATCTTGTCAGAATTCTCCACTTTAGGAATCAAGTCCCAGGTCAGCAGCTCATTTGTGAAGCTGTGCATCTCACGTACACATTTGGACACTTCTTCCAGTGCAGCTGTTGTACCTGAAGACTGGCGTGATAGCCCAGGTCCTGTTGGAATGCTGCTCCCACTACGAGTTTTCACTTGGAACTCACAGATGCTATCTTCTGGAATATCCGTAAGTAGCTCTCTCTCACTGTGCATCACCCAGTTGCTACTGAGATCATTGGAGTTACTGATTAATGAATTCTTATACTCCTTATCAAAAGCTGCTTTGTCAAGGATTACCTCAAAAGGTGACTCAGGAGAGTCTTTTTCCATAGGGGTCTCCCCACCAGATGGCATGGAAGAATGTGAACAGACACCTTTGATCAGAGGTTGCTCACTATCTTGCTTCTGGTCAGTCAGGAACGTAAAACTGGATTCACTGCCTGTAGTGCCTCTCTTGTTTCGGTCCATAAAATCTTGGTCCTTACGTCTGCTTTGTTCAGCTTTATCTTCTGACAGGCAGATACTGGAGCCCCTTGCATAAGTATGTTCAGGAGAATTAGTTGAAATCACTGGGCTATAGGAATGAGGTTCTGCACAAACAGAAAATGGTGAGCCTTCTGACCCAGGAGATCCAATGGATGTTGCCTCTATTCCCGAGTCTGCACTTGGTCCACGGAAACTATCCATTCTTTTGTTGTCTATAGCAACCACTAGCTCTTTCACCTCATTTGAGGGACAGGGCTTGCTGTCTAATTCTTGGCTGCTGTCTGCCCAAGCGGTCAAGCCAGGAGGTTCAGATCTCAGAATCCCTGAAGCTGCCTTATCAGAGAGAGAAGCAGGCCCCTCTGAAGCACGATTTGAGAGAGGGAGAGATTCAGAGTGCAGTTAAAATTCAGAAGTCAAGCAGGCAACATGCACTCATGGGATCTAGAGGAAGAGAGACAGGACCCAAGACACTAGCCTTGGCAAACATGCATGGAATTGCCAGCCATAAGATAGGAAAGCCACTTTACACACAAGAGGTTGCAATCTATACCAATACTTTCCAAGCTGCTGTGATTTCATAGCATACAAAAGGGAGTGTTAAGGCCTACAAAATTAAGTATGCAAAGCAGCTATGGAGGAGCTTTTAGGCATGCTGAGAAAGTTAAAGCAATACAAATTAGCGTCTTAACTTTTTGTTATGTGCTATTTATGACACAAATGGAATTGCTAAACAAATAGAACAGGTCAGCCTAAATACATCACCCAAATTAAAGTGACCCCTGAAACAACCTGAAAGCATCATGACACCTGCACTCAAGTGACAATGCTACAGTTATTGCCTACTGAATTTTTCAACTCAGTATAGAGATGGAGTGCGAAGGCACCTAGTCCTCCTTTGCTTCATTCAAGCCTGTGGGCGGGGTTCTTCCCTGTTCTTGGAAGAAGGGGGACAAGAATGTTCGCAGCAACACATTCTGCAGAGCTGGGATGGCACAGTCCCACCCCCAAGAATGTGTAGAAAGGCAGTTTGGTTATCCCATCCAAAGGTGGTGTCTCATCTAGAGCATTCACAGTTAGGAATGCAGGAGTTTATAGGGTGCATATCCTATCAGAATCACTCCAATCTCCTTGAGCTTTGATGTGCTGTGATAAAAGTTTCACCCAGTGTTCTTGCAGATGTGCTTAGGAGCAGTTTCTCTGATTGCACTGCCATGGGAGCCAGTCTGGCCTACATGCAGGATAGAGTTATTTGGGAAACACTCCCTCCAAACAGAATTATAATTGTGAAAGGAGCAGAGGTGGGGCCAATCCCTTTGCAGGTGGGAGTGCGCGCCTCTGGCATAATTTGGGTCTATATGACAGCAGTTTCTTAGTGATTCAGTCATGTTGATCAGCTTCTAAACAACTTCATACAAGATGAATCAGAGCAAATGCCTGAGGAAATGTGCTATATGCTAAGTTGAGCTTTGAAAAGCACAAAATAGAAAACAGCTACTCAATGCAGCACCATTGGGACTTCACATGGAATGTCCATTTTATTTACATTAAAATACGTTGGTTTGACACTGAACACAGATGTAACAAGGAATAAACTCGAGATCAGTCTTAACCTACATGAAAGGAGGACATCTGTGATGAAGCTGACTACGTTCCGAACATCACTACAATAGAATTCCCAGCACAACAAAGAAGGGGTTTAGAAAAATAAACGGCCAATTTTAATAGTTTAGCTTATATCTAGATAACACTCACTTCTACTTATGTGTTGACTTTAGCAAATTTTCATTTATACCCACATCTTCCTCTACTTAAAGATGCAAAAATACAGATTTTTTTAAAGCATACTACATATATT
>JANRFK010004440.1:16021006-16039270 GCA_030068395.1 Apalone spinifera | reverse complement strand
ACCTCTCGAGGTCCCTTCCAGTCCTAGTATTCTATGATTCATCACTTTAGGATATGCACTTCACAACTGTGAATATATTTATCTTCACACCCCTTTGTGAGGTAGAGGAAATGTTTGTATTTTCATTGTACAGAGTACAAACTGAAGCCTAAAGGGACTATAGGATATTAGGGATGTTAAATTGTGGTTCTGACTAATTGTGTAGTCAAAAATTTGTATCAAACAAACAATTAGTCGATAAGGACTATTCTGCACAGCCACAGCCGGGATAGCTCCAGGAGTCCTCCTATTATTCACTCTTAAGTCGCACACAAAAACAATTGTGCAAATGGAAGTCAGCCATGGGAAAACGATTCTCCACTTTAAGTTGTTCCACTATAAGCGCAAGTTTTTTGGGAACATATCTTGGACTTATAATGAGGATGGCCTGTAGTTGATACTCCAGATGATTACTCGATAAGCTTATGCTTATTAGGCAGATGACTACTCTCTAACATCACTATTGGGCATGTCTACGTTAGAAACACTATGGAGGGCTACAAACGCTACAGTGATATAGTGTAGACACTTAACTACAGTAATGGAAGAGGTTCTTTTATCACTGTTGTAAATCCACCTCTCTGAAAGGGGGTAACCTGGTCAATGGAAGAATTCTTCCATGATCTAGCACTGTCAACACTGAGGTTTAGATCAGATTAATGACATATCTCAGGGATCTGAATTTTTCACACCACTGAGTGACAGTCTGCCTAACCTTCCAGTGTTGACTTAAATTACTTGCTCATGGTCATGCAGGAAATCTGTGGCAGAGCAGGAAATTAAATGTTGGTTTCCCTAGTCCCAGGCAAGCTCCTTAATTGGACCATTCTTCCTCTTTAGGCTCAAAACCATTAAAAAAAACCCCACCCTACAGAGGCTACCTTTAGAGCAGGCGATATCTGTAGGAACCTCGCTCAACTTGCAGATCAAATAAACTTGCCGTGCACTCTTCCACTCACAGAATTCAATGTTCAGGTCATTTCTCTTACAGATTTGAGAATTGATTTAATTTTGGTTATCCTTCTGAAGTGTTCTGCATCTTGCTGTTTACCCCACTTGTTTAGTTTGTTTTCAAAAATTCACAAGCAGAATTTACTACTTTTAAGTCTAACAGCATGTTAGCTTATGGAAAAACATGGGGTTATACTGAAGATCTGTAGTAAGCTAACAAAGTGGTGGGGCAAACACTATATAAATTATCACTTTAATAGGGTGATAGGCACTTGAATCAGCATCTTTAACAACATGTGGACGCACACAAACACATCTGCCAAGTGATCAATTTGAAAAAAATATTCAGGCTTTTTGCCACTGAACTAATCTGTGTTATTTTTAATCCAAGCAAATACAACAGACAAAGATTGAAGCTAAAAACGTGCAAAGCAGTATCAGCACTTGACAGCCACAGCACCAAGATAGGAAGTTAGCCAGCAGACACTTTGCAGTCAAGCTTGGTTGCAAAGGACTTGAGTAACTGGGACAGAATAAAAAGAAAAATGTTTTTTAAAAGGCTGTAACCGGCTAACAACTTTGTTCCCACGGCTTGCCCCAAAGTTCTTCAGTCTTGCAACTTCCTATTCCAGATGCCTGGAGTGTACTGTGCCAGCTGGGTGAATTGGTTAGACAGCCATATAAAAGAATTTGTATTTGTGATACTGCATAGCAGGCTTTTTCTTGCATTATCCTGTTTATGTAAGTCAGGAGGCAGCTCTTTTCCTTAGCTCTTTTTTGAAGGGTGACCAGTTTTGAAGTTTCTTCACCTTCTGGTCAACTAAGACATGACAATCTTTCATTCTGACCTGGAGCTCCAACTGTCCCTTATAAGCAGGAGTCACAATGTATTTGAAGTTTAACTGCGTACATGAAATCAGAGTTAAACTAGTAACTCTGGTGGTTCCAACAAACCCAACTTTTTGTTTATTAAGTTAAATGAACAGCATCTCCAAAGACTGGCTGATACCAGGGCTAAGTTGATTACTAATACTATATTTGAATATTTCTAGTATTTCCAACACCATAAGTTTTCTAACTTTCAAAAGGTCTGGGCTACAAACTTAGAATTAGTGGATATCAGTCAAAGCCACATGAGAACACTCCTAGATTAGTCTCTTTTGTCCCATTTTGTTTGGGAAATCCTACTAAGGGATTGGATCAAGTTGAATTTGCCTATCCATATCTTGGGATTTGTCTTTAAGAAAAAACTTGTACCACTTAACTATGTCAGGATATTTGGAACATTACAACATGCCCTCGGCAAGTACAGAGGCATTTGTAGCAGTATAAAGGTGCTTCCTGTTGGTATACATATTTCCACACAGGAAGGGAAATAAAAGATGCCTTCAATCAGTAATGCTTGACCAGTATAACTCTATCAAATACTAGGGGTAGTTTTGGTATAACTGTATCGATTAAACATCACAGCCCTAAACAAACTAGTTATGCTGGTTCAATATCTGTGAGAACACTCTCTCAGAGCAATATGTGTGTGTAGACCAACTCCTTGGTTTAGTGAATGGCTTTTCTCTTGTAGGAAGATGGAAACTGAAGTAATTTCAGATCTCAAGCATTTTCCTAGTTTACTTTCCACCTTGTATTAACAAACTATAGGTCAACAGTTTATCTCCCCACCTCAGATTAGAAAAAGGTGGCATATTAAAGTATCTGTTGTCTAGTCTTTTCTATTCTATTAGCTACTGCCTTTAGCATCCTATTAAAAAGAAGTATATTTGGTTGCTTTACGGGTATGGGATGGTATCATTTGCATTCATGACAAGACATGGGATGAGATGTGAAATGGTGAGAGAACACAGCATTCCCCACTCCTACCATTGCCTGAACTATATCAGCATCAATTTCTGCCAGGGAATCCACAGCATAAGCTAAAGCACTAATGCACTGGCATTACTGTACTTACTGTTAGATGCATCACTATATGTTGGATCAGAATTTCATAACAGCAAGCTACTATAGCTACCACAGAAGACATGGGGGAAGGCTTTGCTATTTTCTCTCTACAGATATTAAAGTCAATACCACTAAGGCACTACATATGCTAGCAACCAAGCTGTTTTCCCCAATACGAGTTCAGATTGGGCCTACAGTTGGAAACCAATTTAAGCAACAGGTCCCAATTTCAAGCTCTTAGAAACACTATCCTACCCAAGCATAAGCAGAATTCTTCAAAGAAGAGCAGTCACTTTAACTCTGAGCTGAAAGGATTGTACTGGGACTTTTTAAACAGTTTTTCCCACTGATCAGGTTACCAGCATAAGACCTTGCACTAATACAGATAGAGCTTAACATCTTTGTAAAAATGCTCTCTGATGGATCCCCATTGCACAGACTGGCAAATAAGGAGGGGAAGTGATTTTCCTGAAGCCCATATGGCAAATCAATAACAGAGCTAGAAAAGGCTGAGCCTTTTAGGTTCTACCCCTAACTATTAGCCCATAATGCCTTCCCCAAAATAAAGAGGGGCTTATAGCAGGACAAGCAAAGCACACGGCTCTCCTCTGCATTCATTGCCTGGCAAGACTATGCTGAAGAAATGCACAGTTATTACAATGCCAATTCTCAATCAGCAGCTGGATGAAAAGAAAAGCCACAACATAGTAATGGCCACCAATCCTACATGTCAGTTAACTGCCTCCCTGGATTGTGGTATTAATCTGCAAAGAATTCAGCAAGAGACAAGACTATCAATAGCTTCACCAGAGCTTTCCATATAAACTGCAGCAAACCTGTCTTGTTCTCCCAAATCTCTATTGCTTCAGAGTCACTGTGTAATTTAGGAAATCCCGCACATCCTCCTTAGCTTGTAGCTGTATATCCCTTCTGCAATTTGCTGTTGATAGCACTAGCTAACTGCTGTATGAGGAAGAAAGAACACGTCTATCTTTCTTACACCAAGAGAAGAAGGTATTGGCTGCATCATTAGCTAACAGCTGCTGAGTGGTTCACATGGCGGGGAACTGTTTTGAAGTGACAGATTTTTAAGGGATAATTGCGGACAAGAGAAAGCCTTATGCCCCAGTTACAGCCTCTTTCTCAACATTTTTCTTTGATTAGTGTACAAGAAAATGATAGACTTGCCTTGTGAAGTCGTAAAGAGAGAGACAGGCTGAGAGGAAGAAACAAAGGAATCTGCAAGAAAATATACAGGATGAGAATTTGACAGTTATATACACTGTTTTGCAGTGAACCTCAAAAGCTGCAGAAAGGCCACAGAACAAGGGGAAGAGCTTCTTGATTTATTTACTCACCTTGCTGCAGCAGCTTTTTTTTTTTTTTTTTTTTTTTTAAACGAAGCAACTATGAATATTAAGCCAAGCAATTAGTTTCACCCTCACCTGCTTGAAAAGGATAGTGTGCGTCTATTATACACCAGTTTAGGGATAGAATGGGGAGCAGTGAGTGCTTGTATGAATTCATTAGATTTTCATTAGGGTTTTGCAAGTGTCTGCAGTGCTAAGTGGACATCTTCTGAAGTGCTGGTAACTGCATCAGCTACACCCATCTAATAAATGGGTTTCCAGTGTTGCCACAATAGACTGTTAATACGAGCAACACCAATGCCAAAAAGCCATATATTAACATATATGTTAATATGTGGGGGTACTGATGCTTCCCTCGTTCAATGTTTGATTCCCACTTGTCTTAGCTAGAAACTACACATCTCTCCACCTCAGCACAATATAAAATAAGTTCACTCTAAGGCTGCATCGGAGGTGTACTATAGCTCCACTCTAAAGATCCAACTGCAAAGACAGAACCACCTCTGGAAACTGCACAGACCACTTTCCTTAGAGATGGCTGTCTATAATAGCATCTTCTAACAGATATTTAAACTCAGATACAGGCTATACAAATTAAAACAAAAGACACTTTAATTCTGGACTTCCTAAAAAAGAAACACAGAAGTTCTGTATTACTTCATTTCATGTATGCACTTTATCTCCAAACCAAACACTCACCGTTACATCACTGTCCCAAAATGCACCGTTCTTATTTTAAGAGGTATCTAAATAAAACTATCTAGAAACCAAGGGGATTTATTCTTCTGCAACAGCATAAAGGAAGTTGTTGGCCTCTGTGGGATTTTTGTCTCTCACATGGATGTGAAAGTGTGGCCTTTCAAATTTAAACTGATCTTACCATATAAAGGATTAATTCAGTCTCTACATATGTAACTTCAAACGTTGATTTTTCATATACATGGTACATGAAGCACTGGAGGCAGTACAGTGGATTGAGCATGGGACGAGGAATCCACTGTATGTGTTATGATTAATTTCCTCTGTGATCTCGAGCAAATGATACAGCCTTAGTTTCCCACCTCTAAAGCTTTAATCCTGAGATACAAAACAAGGCAGTAGCACACATGGGACTAGATTGTGTTCCCTCTTTCTTTTTTTTCCTCTCAGAACCAGTTTATCCAACTCTTCAAGTGACTCATTTACCTTTGGCTATAATCCTGTGGAAACAGAACGAGAGCAAGTTCTGGAACTTCAGGAACACAGTTGCAAATTTTTTGTCAAGAATTCCACTGAGTCTACACAATGGGAGGAATCTACCATCTCATTTTCCCCATTCAAAGCCCCCTTCCTAACAGCAGATTTTAACATAAGAACTATTTATCTATTGCTTGCGTAAACAAAAGTAGCTGTTCATAGTTATTAGTCAGTTATGATCGGGGTGAGGGGTCTGCACAGTCTCCCAATTGACAAAAGCATACTGTATGGCTTCAGATTGCATTCTTCAGCCCTAGCTCTGTGCAGCTGAACAGAGATCCAATGGAGGAATTATGAAGATTTTTTTCACCTTCAAATCCTATGCCTGGATTCATTGTGCTTTTCAAATTCCAGATGCTCTACCAAATAACCTATTTAATGTCTTTAACTGTAGGAATAGCCTTTATGTACACATTTTGATTCTCACTTTGTAAGAAGCATGAAAAGCCTTCTCTTAAACCAGCTGCAAGCCTGAAATTTTAGTGGTTTGAAATTCAAGCTTAATTTCTGACAAAAAAAAATACAGCCAATAGCTATAGGATTTTATAACTTCGAAGCACTGAAGGTATTTCCCACCTGGCTGTATCACCTCTCAAAATGCCAGAAAGCATTCCAAAACAATTGGCTCCATCCAGAAGAGATATACCTTAGCATATGGATCCCTGAACAAGCCCTTTACTGAAGCCTAAGATTTTCAAAAGTCACTAACGATTGTGGACATCTCAGTTTTTGGTTAACCAGTTTGCCACTGAAAAAGGGGACTCACTCAATAAGCACCTGCACTCCTCAGATCAAGATGATTTAAATCAGTGTCTCAAGGTGGCACCCAAAAGTTTCAAAACCTCTGGTTCCCCGTGAAACTGCTGGCCTAGTGCTGCTTCTACTTATCTTGTGCATCTCCCTGCCCTTTCATGTGACAAGTAATCAACAGGTTTTAAGAGGAAATGTTCCAGTAAATTAGTGCTTCCTCTACCCCAGGGATGGGGAACCTCAGGCCCGGGGGCTGGATGCGGCCCCTGACTTGCCTGGATCTGGCCCCCGAGGCTCAGCATTGGGGAGCCAACACTGGTGCTCCTGCAGGGCTGGAGCACACAAAATCTACTAGCCTGGGCCTCCCAAGGTGCTGGTGTGCAAGGGGAATGTGAGGACTGACTTTCTCCTTCTCAGTCAGGGGCTTCTCTCTTTGATTCTTATTTGTGTGCAGCCCCTGACTGATTTTTCTGTGGGTCAGCAGCCCCCAACCCAAAAACATTCCCCACCCCTGCTCTATTTCACTAGAAAGCCTGGAGCTGTGGTGTCTCAATGTTTTTGGTCTGAATGGAGGCTTTAGGTGCCGTGTTAGCCTAACAAATATTAAACACGGTTTAGGGAGATAAAACTTGACTCAGCAATATCTGCTCCCTTCTAATGATGGGCTGGAGAATAGTTTGTGCTGGGGAAAAGCTTCTCATTTAGGAGCCATGAGTGGGTGGAAAGGAGGACGGAGAGCTCTCTTCAGTAGGACACCTGTGAAGACAATCTAAGCACATGGATTAGTATGGAGCCCATAAGGGCAGGCTGCTGGCATGGTGATAAATCTGGTTTGAGCATATAATGCTGGGAGTTACACTCATATTCAGACAGATTAAGTGACCCATAGACCATGTGTCCCATGTGTATAATGAGAGGCCTGTAGATTTAGATCCAGTGCTTTAACACTGGAGATATAGTAGTATTCTTAAAATACGTGAAGAAATATCTAACAGATGAAGCACAGCAAATTAACAAGGATTGGTACGGGTCTACTGAGACTTAGCAGGATCCAGTAAAATAAAGTATTCTTATGTCAGGAGACCCAAGCTTTTCTTCTGCTTCTCAACAACTTGTTAAAGGCCATCAGAGCACATCACAACTTGTGTGAATCAGTTGTTTAATTTATATTACTTAATGCAACTTAGCTGAGTGCTAAGTGTTACTGTCGGTGCAGTTCTGAGTTCCAGTGGCCAGATGCTGCTTTTTAATCTAACAGGAATACATTATATTATACAAGAAACACTTGTATATCTATAAACACAGTACAGCACAATATAACTAAGCAGTGTGATCATTATCTACCTAGTCAAAAATGATGCTACTGTTTTCTGTAAAGAACTTGTGATCTGTATATCATCTTTCAGCCTCTCTAAACAAAGTTAAAGATCTTATTTTCTGATTTGAAAGAATTTACTTTTCTTTATTGATTTGCATAGAATATTACTACACTATATTTCCTCCATCATCAAGCTGGTAATTTTTAAGTAAATACTGTAATATTGACCTTAGCTTCTACAAAACCAAACCAATTACTTTAAAACTTACAGCTAGGCAATAGCCTGTTGGATTCTGTAAGCAAAAGAGAAGCTTATTGATTAGACAAAGCCATTTTGGCCTGCAGAGTTGGAAAGGGCTTTCAATTCATAACATACAGTTTTAGATAGTCACATGAGGTTGGTTTTATTGTTTAAAAATAAGTCACGCTCTAGCTTCAGAGTTTCATTCTCAAATACATAGCCCCTGGTATTTTATGTGTTTCGAGATTCCATTTTTCATTAGAAATTAGTGCTGGTTTCACAGCGCAGACACAGATGTCCTCCATATTTATCATAAAGCAAGTACAGCATAGATAGCAGCAGCACACATTTCCCCAATGTTATCCTATCACTGATGAGATGAGAAGACCATCTGCAGAGATTGAAGGGGGCAGATGTACCCTTCTATGAAGTTTCATATTTAGCCATTGTTAGCTAGTAAAGAATGTCTTAGCTAACACCCCCTTGAATCAAATCATTGATCAGAGAGTTGCCAGTTACGGTGGCACCCAATCGCCAGCACACTGCTCATGCTAGCACACCCCCTCCTCCCCCATCAATGGACATGTGGAATTAGAATTCTGCCTGGCATATTTCTTTGGTGCTAAATACAACGTACACCCAACATGACAAGGTAGACTGTCAACTTTGCCTTTCTGTGATATGGGAGCAAATACACAAGAAGGAACACTGAAATAGCAGACACTGAAATTGCTGACAGTCTTGTCACTAACCTCACATTTGTGAAGCATTTGACTAAATAAAGTTATTGTTAAACTTGAGTTGAGCTATGTCAGAAGTTCAATTTCAGATCACAGAATTGTTGTTTGTCACAACTGCATCTGCACCATTGTATCCCATCAGGCACTGAAATAATATACATAATTCAAATTATTTTACCTGTTATTTTTATGAAGAGCCATAAAGCCATGTAGTAGTAATAACTATGGATGAGAAGGGACAACTGCATATTTGGGTGGGGAACTGTGTGTGTGTCAGGGGCTGTTGACACACACAAAAATTAGTCAGGGGCTGCACACAAATGAGAAGCCAAAACAAAAAAAACCAACCAACCAAAAGCCCCTAACAACCACCCTCACTGATGTGGCCCCTGACTGAAAAGGAGAAAGACACTCCCCATATTCCCTTCATAAGCCAGAGCCTAATGGGCCCCAGGCAAGATTTTATGGGCTCCAGTCCCACAGTAGCGGCAGGCTTCCCAGTGCTTGGGAAAGCCCTGAGCCTTGGGGACTGGATACAGGCAAGCTGGGGGCTGGTTCCCCACCCCTGTTTAGTTGCAATCAAACACCTCATTAGCTATTTAAAATAAAACTTTCTGGGGCTCAGAGAAGCTTTCAGGAATACAAAATGCTGTTGCTAGTCACATAAAAGATTAGCTTAATGGGTGATGCTTACAGGGTAATGGTTAACCAGTAACTGGGGAGCAGCCCCCCAGCCTGCACAGGGCCAGAAGCAACAGCAGCTTCACTTTAACTGGTTAACTAATTAAATGGGATTTTACATCTCTACACACATGTGGATGTGCAGATCATTTCTGGAGATGCAGATACAAATTTTGCATCCACATAGGGCTCTAGATATAAATTTCAAAAATATTATGCCTATTAGACCAAAAGGCTGGTTAAAACCTTAACCATGTAGGCTTGATCACTTTTGTAAGCCATCCCTGAGATTTTCCATTAATTAAAGGACTTGTTTTTGCACTGGATCTCCCATAGTCAAGAGCAGTTGGGAAAGAGTGGCTTCAGAAGGTGGCATGAAATACCTTACAAAGGTGATATGTAAATGAACAAATAATGAAAAATTACTTCAGTTAATAAATGAAGTAGTGAGACTGTTCTTAAACCATCACAAGTATTTTCATCCACTCAGTTCAGGTACTCTATCTACTTACTCTTCTATCTTGCTACATACCACTAGGATTTTCACTTCCTGAAGCCAGCAAACTGGCTTAAGGATATTTAGACAATTTTCACTTTATTTTGAGCAGGGTGACTCTCAGCCCATATCATGCAAACATCTAGGAGTAAAGCCCAGATGCTTTCTTCTTAAGAGAATCATGCAACATTTTGATTTTTCTAGCTACAAAAGAGTAGTGATGTGTGGGTCTGTCTGGTAACAGTGCCAGCAGCTATGAGTCTCATGTGGACAGCGGATGTGTTTTTTCCATTGTTTGAGAGAAAATGAAAGTTCAGGAGCAATACAAGAAGCCTGTAGCCAGTGCTTACAAATGCTCCTACAGTGTTCCCACATAGACAATATTGCAATTACAATATCCCTGTAGCGCAACATGTTTATTCATGCCACTGCCAGGCTCTGAAACACTTCACTGAAGCAACAAGCAGTTATACTGACTACTAGCTACGTAGGTAGCTTCCCCAACACTGCCCAGGACAGCATCCTGATGATCCATAGCAACACTGTAGTTGATTTGGTTAAAAAAGAGCGTTCTGCCCCCTCTTCAGCTGACACTTCCATAATTAAGAACAGAACAGAGTTAAAAGTTGCTGAAAAGTCTATGGTCAAAATCTGCACATTTTTCAATCTCATGTTTCTCCCATAGGAAGTTTGATCACTGGAGGAAAGAAGCTACTATTGTTTGAAGTAAATATTCTGCATCTTTCAAACAAGGATTCATAATGCTTTAAGGCACAAAACCATCCTCTAAAAAAGACAAAAAAATATCATGGGGGAAATTGAGACACAGCAAGATGAAGTGTCTTGTCACAGTGACTCCATGACAGAGGTCGGAAACAAGGAGTTTCTACACCCAAGCCCCTGCACTAGCGACTAGACAAACCTCAACCTGCCTGCCTTTTAAGAACCAAAGAATGACCAAGCTGATTTTCTAATGGAAAAAACTGAAGTATCTATTAAGGATGTGAACAGCTAATGGTTAACCAGTAAGCATCATCCTTACTGGGTAACAGTTCACTGGTTCCCTGGGAGCAACCTACCGTGGGCAGAGGGCTGCGCCAGTGCTAGCAGCCGGAGCCCCAGTGTGGGGGCTGGGAGCCAGTGTCAGCAGTCTTAGCTCCAGCCCCAGCATGGGGGCCAAGAGCCGGTGGGGGCCGGGAGCCAGTGTCAGTAGTCTTCGCTCCAGCCCCAGCATGGGGGCCAAGAGCCGGTGGGGGCCAAGAACGGGAGCCCCACAGGCTGTGGGCCACTCCAGCTGGGCTGGGCAGCCCCCTATCCGGGATCCCGCTTAGACAATTAACCACTTAAACATTAGGCTTATCAGTTAAAAGTTAGGGATTTTACATCCCTAGTATCTATAAACAGGGTCAGTGATTTGCCTTAATTGGATTATTACTTGTATTAGGGATGTAAAAAGTGGGTTAAAACAGTAACTGTGTAACTGATGAAAATCTTTGTGGTTACATGCGCTGTGGGCTCTGCAATATAAAGCTTATTTAAGTTTTATACTGCAGAGCCCACAGCAAAGCATCCCCGAGAGTGGAGCTGCCTGCCTCTTCCAGCTCTGTTCCGCTCCCAGGGAGATGGCTTCAGAATTTAACTGACAAGTTGATGCTTATCAGTTAAACTCTGAAGCCACTTTCCTGGAAGCAGGGCATCTTCAGAGTTTAACCATAACATTAACAAATAAGCATAAGGTTATCAGTTAATCCATTAAACTTTAACATCCCTAATTGTATTCCAGTAGTGGAGAGGTGTGTGATCATCTCAGGATCCCATGTACAATGCTTAGCATAAAAAAAAAAATCTTTGCCCCAGAAAGCTTTATCTAGGTGAACAAAACAGGAAGGGAAAACTGAAGTATGGAGTGGAAGAGATCTTGTTTAAAGTCACAGCAGGTCACTGGAGGAGCTGGGAATAAAACCCAGGATTCCAGAGTCCCAGTTCAATGCACTACATAGCTTGCAACAGAAACTCTACATACCAGGACTTTTCTGGAACACTGAATGCTCCATGGTATCTTCTTCAAGTTAAGTGGGGAAAGGTGGGCCAGGGCAACAATTTTTAGAGTGAAGAATATCAAATCTTGAAATGAAATGTTAAACAAATGGGCAGGGTAGCTTGGTAATCATGCTGCATTATTTAAAAAAAAAAAAAAAGAAAAGTGTATTAAAGTTATTTTACAGGCTGAGGGACAGGGATAAGGCAAGGCCGCAAAGTACAAGATTATAGTGGTAACTAAGCATTTTAAAAATCATTTTTGTTGTACGACAGGTGATCCAGATGAGTGGTTTGTAACCAATAATAAAATCTTAATTAACTTCTTTACTATGATTAAGTCAGCAGAAGTCTACATGTTTAAGGAGTTACTGTATAAAATTAGTACTGTTAAGCTCTCTAAGCATGCACAAAGTCTGACTTTTTGGAAATACTGAGGACTAACGGCTCTCATTGACTCCAGTTTGAATGTTATGCAGCATCTCAAACTGAGGCACAAGTCATTATGCATAAGCAGTTCACTAGGCAAACAGATGGCTTTAATCTCCAGAAGTGTTGCTATTTAAAAATCAAGACATCAAAGATTTTTTTAAATGTTGTTTGTGGTGGAATTTTTTTAAAAAATGCAGTGCAAACAGTATCTAGAACAAAACCAAGAGTTCAGATACTACAGTTGTGATAAGATATACAAGCTGCTGTAATAAACATTTAGTTTTGGGACACAGAAAAAAAAGTCAGATAAAATGTGTTTCGCAGGCTACCTGTGTTTTTACTATTAACACATTAACAAGCACTGAATTAGCTTAACTCTCCTGAATACAGATGGGTAAACTGAACTGAAGAGAGGGCAAGTGATATGTCCAAGGTCACAAAGCAAGTTGCATACAGGATAAGAACTCCAGATTTGACACACACCCATCTTCATTCCATGTTCTAACCTTGTGGTGTCCAACACGCTATCCACTAGCCACGTGTGGCTATTTGACCCGTTGAGCGTGGCTAGTTCGCTACAGCAGTAGCCACTATAGTGGCTTCAGAACTGGTTGGACACCAAGGTTCTAATCACTAAACGACACCACTTCCCCAATAGCAGAAAACATGACTGTTACATGTGAGTCATATCACATCATTTTGGTGTATCATCTTGCATATGTTTAATCTGAGCTTCAGGCAGACACTGGGCATAAATTAATCTTCTTGGGGAACAGAGTCCACACCTGATTCTAGAAGAAACATGACTCTGAACCCTTTTTGCCTTCTGATTACAAACTGACTGTTAAACCACGGTGCCAATGGCTGTCAAGATGGCTCAACATTTTTAGAACACTAGCTTATCTGGAGAATTTGAGGACAAAGGTTTGATTTCTAGGATAGCTGAGGTAATTCACAAACAATTGTGGTGAATCAGAGAATAAATAGTCCTCAAATACTGGGTGAAAGGGCTGCATTTCAGAGCAGCCAGAGTGATGGATTAACCAATAATGATGAAGGCAAAGCACTAAACTGCTGAGTAATAACCTCCCTTTGCACCCCCAGTTCTGGCACCAAGTAAAACATCTGCAAGGAGGGGGTGGAAAAGCATCATGACACAAGGTTCCAGAAAGGCATACATTCACACTTCAGCCTTACAGCATGAGAGTATAAAGCATGCTGCCTCATATTTCTTCGATTGCCTGTAACCACACAGACCTGTCCTGCTAAGAAGTAGGAAAGCCATTTCATCTCTGAGATTAGGCTTGTATAGCACTTCAAAAGGGTGTTGGGCTTTAAGACGAAAGATGGAAGCTGCTGTACAGCTCATATGCTGGGATGAGCAGTTTCTACAGCCACCCCGGAAAATCAGATTCTCAACCAAATGAATTCTGTTTAATGAGAAAAACATGCCAGGCTGGTACAGTCCCACGCAGGAGATAGGCAATTTGGTAAACAAGTTAAAAATCATTTTTGCTCTGGATGCTTGTTGAAAAAGATGAAATTGTGTCTATTATTGTTATGGCTGTTCTAAAAAGCGCTGCCCCTTTAAGAGCTGTCACCTGCCCAGTTTTTCCCTTCTCCAAGAAGGCATCTGCAGTGCAGATCTTTGCAAGAGAAGCTAGCTTGCCAACACTGAGCCTGACAGGGATATAAAGAGAAGTAAAGCACAGCCTCCTATTTTGGACAGCTCCCCCTAAATGAAGGGGGGATTTAGCCACACACTGCTTTGTTTAATATGCTCTCCCTCCACCCCCACTCCAATTACTGAGCAGCAACATAACAAAAGGGAGCATTTGCAATTCTACCACCCCCTCAAAAACACAGATCACTGCAAGCTTTCACCAGTCCCCCACCGCTCTTCCACCTGCCCTGAAAAATGTTTGTGATGGTGAAAGGGATTTTTCTAGGAATTAAGGTATATCCTCACTGCCATGTCTGGTATTAAACAACGGAGGGGTGTGTGTGTGTGTATATACATCTTGCATCGTCACCCATCCAGCCCTTGCAGAGGGGTGATCCAGTGGGTATTGTGCTCTCCTCAGCACACCCCCTGATTTTTGATAATTCCTACAGTTTTGGGCCACTCCAAAAGGCAGAAATGTGTTGCTCTGCAGAAGTGTCCTTAAGAAACAGAGATGGTAAAAGTCAGCTCAGATTGGGAGGCTCAGCAAGATCTGGGCGTGAATACCACTAAGGCAAAGGGAATCTGCTCTATCCCCTCCCTTCAATTCAGACATTGTTCCCTGACCCAGCCCCCTTTTAGTTTGAGCCACCACTGTCAAAATGAAACTAGAAAATGCAACATAGTACATTCTGCAATCCCCACACCCCAATCTGAGACCCCCACCTCAATCTTCTTCTACCCACCAAAACTCACCCTGTCCTAAAAATCACACCTTTTACTTTCCAAAATCCACCCTATCTACCTAGCCCTAGTCTAAACCCCACCACAATTCTCTCCCCATGAGCCAAATTCCTGCCACCCTTGCACTTCAAAGCTCCTAACTAACCCCCACTGATAGCAAGCCTGTAGCAAAGCTTCCCATGCCCCAACCTCGAGCCAACCTTCAGCCCGAGTCCCCCTTACTCAAAATCTCAGCCCCCACTCACTCGCCAAACCCAAACTGCTCCCGGCTTCCCCCCCTCCCCATCCTTTAGCCCAGCCTCCACCCCCAGCTGCTTCCCTCTTTCGCCGCCCCCGCGCCCGCCAACTGTTCCCTTCTCCCACCCTCAGACTCCCCCCTCCCCACACTCCCATGCCCACGTTCCCCGCCCCCCAGCTGTCACCAGGCTGTTCCCCGCCAGCCCCATGGGCTGTGCCCACCACTCGCACGGCTGTTCCCCCTCCCCCCACCCCAGCTGTTCCCAGCCACTCCACAGGCTGCTCCCCCCACTCGCCGCCCCCAGCCTGCTGCCCGGCTGTTCCCTGCCCCTCCCCCCGGCTCTTACCGGCACAGGACTGGGAGCTGGTCCCCTTACAGTCGCGGCCGCCCGCAGGCATCGGGGCGGTACCCGGCTCCCCTCCGGCGGAGGAAGAGATATACGGCGACTGGGTGGCGGGGTCGGCCATCTTCGCGACAGCAACGGGAGCCTAGCACTAAGCGTCCGTCCCTCGCGGCGGGAAGATACCGAGTGGACTGACGCCTCTCAACCAAGCTCGGCTGTCCTAGCTAGGACGGATTGCAGGATAGCAACTGCGCATGCGCCATGGGGGAGGGCTGCGAGAAAGGCGTACCCCGCGCAAGCGCTTGTAGCTAGAGGCTGGACGGTTGAGCAGCAGGCGTAAGCCGCTGGAACAGAGCGGCGCTCGCAACGCGCAGGCGCCAACGGACGCGAGGTATTCACTCTACGCCTTCTGAGTTTCAGGGTTTGAGGTTGCTTATTACGCATGCGCCAAATGTGGGCAAGGGCGAGGTGGCTCCCCTTTTACGCATGCGCAATAGATCCGATTAACATATGTGCTTTAGGCTCCAGAAAGCCAGACTAGGACGGGTGACGCCCCGTTGAGTGGAGACTGGGCGGCTGCTGAATTGATTCTTTGGTTCGCGTTTAACGGGAAGGGAGAATTTGTCTTTCATTTATTTCCCTTTAGCCTTTCTCTTATTTCCACTCCTCTTCTTATTTCATCCGTTTGCCTTTTGTCACTTTCCTTTTCTCTATTTTCCCATTCTCTCTTTTTGCTGTTTTTTCGCTTTCCTCTTTTCTCGCAAATCAAAAAGACATTTAAATGCATTTCCTTTCAAACAAGCCCTTCCCAAGACCTATGGGGCTGGGACTTAACTCCCCACTGAGGAGTACAGGGTTGCTCCCCTGAGTGACTGTCTGGCAGGTATGGCTGCCTTGGTCATGTACGAGGTCATGGTAGCAGCTCCCTGTGCTTTGAGCTATTGTCTCAGGCTCTCTGCAGATGCAGGCAGGCAGCATTAGTTACAGCTGAATCATCCTTTCAAACTTTTCTCCACAACCATAGACGCTGGAAACCTCCTTTGTTTTATAAATGGAAACTGAGCTTTTGATGCAGTCATGACTCCAAAAGCTGGCATCCAACATGTGCCAACAGCCCTGCACGGCTGCACCAGAGCTGCACTCCTTCCAGAGATTTGCTGTGGATCTGGTTGGAGCGATCTACACTGTCTATTGGTGTAGTTAAGATAACATCTTTTGTTTCCTTATCAGAGTGATTTTACCTTTCCGTTCTCTGGTTAAGCAATTGGATCATTGCATGCCTCACAGGACAAGATTGTCCGTGCCTTTTAGGGCAAAATGGAAGAGACTGTATTTCAGATATTTGAATATGTGGCGTTTCTTGATGTATCAGCAGAAACTAAATAGTTGCTAATGTATATTTGCTTTCAAACGTATTCCCATCAGAGCTGTTTCTCTTCCTGAGTGCCTATTGGAGGGAATCTTTGTTTCCACATACAGGAATACTGCAGCATTATCTAAGAGGTAGGATCAGAGCAGGGAGTGGCTTCTAGTCAGGTTGGGAACAACTGGGAATCAGGACTCCTGGGTTCTTTTCCAAGCAAAGTGTAATAACATTTGGGGGCTCTTCAACCAGCTTCTTTCTACGCTGTGTTTAAGGAACAGCATTGCCTATTGAACCCCCTCTCTTGCAGCATGGGGCCAGTCTGGAGTGTGAGTGAAGAGTGCCCCCTACTGAGTTACTCACTCTGCAGCACAGTGCCCCCCCATCGTGTTGCATAGGGACACTAAAGTGAGTACTGACTGAACGCTGAGTAAGCCCTGCTGGCAGCACAGATGCCATGAGTAAAATTGCTTGGAAACTGATGAAACTTTTAGGCATTTTTGTAAAAAATGAGTTATTAATAAAAGTTGTGTAACCCACACACCTAGTGTGGTACACTGTGGCACCTAGACCACAGCAACAGATAAGAACAAGAGGCCTCTACAGCAGGCATGTCAAACTGGAAGCCTACTGAGCACCGTACAAATGAAAACTGATAGCTTTCAGGGCCACATGGTTTGACCAAAAAAGAAAAAATATGTCGAGGAAAAAAAACCCCCATTTTAGGTGCCAGGCGGAAGGCACCAAGACCAGACACCTGGCAACTCTAGGGTCTTTGACAGAAAGTCATAATTATTTATTATTCTAGATTATGTTTTAGTTATTTTATAATATTGCAATAATTTGATGTGTAAAATTATTTGCTCATATTAATTTTAAAATTAATTTTACATAATTTTTGATTTAGATATAAATGTAAGGTACTTTTAAATGTTGTATATGCTGGATAGCCCAGTGCAGAGTCGCTAGCCACCCATGAGTGCGTGCACGGAGCAGCCCAGCCTGCCGTGAGAAGCTGCTGTAGCGCAGAGCGTCCTGGCCAACTGTGAGCAGGCACTTGACCACATGCTCTGAGCGGCCAGTGGGCACTTCATTCTTTTATAAAAATGTAGTGGTGGGCCACAAAAAATGTTGATCAGGCTGCATGCAGCCCCCTAAATGCCAGTTTGACATGCCTGCTCTACAGCATGGGCTAAGAGCCAGGTGGCTTTTAGCTCACAGGGTAGACGCTCTTATACTAAGCTCCAGAGATCCCAGGTTCAAGTCTACGTGGTGGTGGTTATAGTTGCACAAAAATTTTCCATCTATTTCAATTCATTGTCCTCTTACTAACAGCACAATTGCCACCCCTTCCACCTAAACATGGAGGAAAGATAGTCCAATTGTGGGGACATTAGCCATCAGCTTAAAACCTTCATGTTCAAGTCCACATTCTACCACACACTTCCTGTGTGACCCTGGGCAAGTCATAGTCAGTTTCTCCATCTATAAAATGGGTATAAATAGCTCTATCTCACAGTCTGTTCTAAATCCATTATAGATTATGAGGTGCTCAAATACTAGGGTGATGCGGACCAAGCAAATACCTTAGATTATTATAATTCCTGGCTTTTCTATAGTACTTTTCATCAGTAAATCTCAAAGGCTACGTCTAGACTGGCATGATTTT
>JANRFK010004440.1:16006358-16018130 GCA_030068395.1 Apalone spinifera | reverse complement strand
GCTAGATTTGTTAGAGCACTTTGGGAATTTTATATGTATGTAACTGGTGGCCTGATTCTGCAATCGAGCACAGAGTGCCACTTGGTTTATGTGGCCTGTTGGCTATGCCAGTTGCTTGGGAGAGTATCAAGACACAGATGTTTGTTGCCGGGCTCTGTCACTGTCCTGCTGGGTGACCTTAGACAAATAATTTCCCTTCTCTGTGCCTGAATTTCCCCAGCTGGGGAGAATGCTTCTCTCCCCCCTCCCCCCACCGCCCCCCGAAAGGCAAGATTGTTCTCTGTAGTCTTATTTCCCACATGCCAATGAGGCAGGATCTTTCCTTTCAGTCTTTGCCCCTCTTCCCCAGGAGGTAGGCACATAAAGGGATTGGAAGGAGATGAGAGAGATGCAGAGTGAGATTATAAAGTTTGACCCTCATTTGCCTGGGGAGCATGATCTCTGGCTTATGATAGCTGTCAGTGATTTGATTTATAGAATCAATGGGATAAAGCCAGGCAGAGATTTGGCCAAGGCCTGTTATGGTACTGAAAGTATTTTTTTCATTGTTATGTTAGGATGGAATTGAATATTTGAGCATGAGGCTCTATGCTCTTACATGCCCATTAATCATCTGGGGATCAAATTACCCCATAAGTGCCGGGTCTTCCTTTACCTTTTTTTGAATCTGTTTCTGGATGCTAGATGTACCCTATAGCCTAATTCAGTGAAGGAAAAAGGAATTTGGAGGTAAGATAGTCCAGAGGGTATGGTGTTAGAGAGACTTGGCTTAAATCCCTGTTTGGCCACATGTTTCCTCAGTGACCTTGGGCAAGTCATGTAACTACTCTATGCCTTGGTTCTCCCATCCATTAAATGGAAATAATAGCACTGCCCTGGGTTACAGAGCAGGTGTGAAGATTATGAGATGGTATCGGGGTTCTGTGTGTACTGTATAGATACCTCTCTGCCACAGTCTTAGAAAGATCTATGATGCAGGCAGGGATTCGGCAGTTTTTCCTTTCACCTAGCTCCTTGATGTTCCTCAGTTCTGGCACCTGTGAGGTGATAATTTACATCTTAGCTAGATCCAGTTCCATGTCTGGCTATATGTCTCTGCATACACCTCTATATCTAATGTGTGGCAACTCCTCTGATGTTTTGAAGAGCAGTTGAGATTAGGCGTGATTAGCAGTTGCATATGAAAAATCAGACATTGCATTGGTAATAGCACAGGAAGCCCTTCTGCGATTCCCTGCTTACTTAATGTGAACCAGGCCTGGATTTCCTGACTCTGGGCAGGGTGGAGTAGGCAGGCTGAGTTGCTCTGTTTTCCACTCTCTGGAAGTGGAAACTACGTGCAAGTAATTTTTGGGTGTGTGTGTGGTGCTGCCTCTCTCTCTCTCACACACACTTACTCTCAGGGAAGTTCGTATATCTACAGCGGGGGAGGGAGCACCAAAGCTTAACACTTAGTCATCTGTGCAGGCAGAGCTTTTGTAACTGCTTTTGAGTGAATTTAATCTTGGCTGAAGGAAGCCTTTGCAAGAGAAGCCTGGGGCAGATCCCTCTGCAAGCTGGTTAAGTTCCAGCTGATCTGTGTTGAGCTGCATGTTTAACACCCTTGCATTGCAAATGTGTGGCCTGGCTGGGAGTGTTGAGTAGGGAAATGTTGCTGTATGTTGCATTGCGCACATGTTGTGTTGCTTTGCCGGGCTAAGGTGTTTCATGGCAAATGTGGTGGGCTGTGAACCTTTTGTGATGAGCAGTGCTATTATTTCCATTTTGAATAAGGTTGCTGTTGGACCCCATCAGATGGTGTTTCAAATGTATTGTATTCAAGTGTCAAGAATGCTTTTCATCACCAGCACATTGTGTTGTGAATACTATTTGTATTGTGAGCTATTTGTACTGTGGTCATACTATAAGTCCCAATCATGGATCAGGACCTCATTGTGCTAGGCATGGTATAGAAGCAGAACAAAAAACTGATCTCTGCCCCCAAAGAACTTCTAATTTGGGTATAAGTCAAGATACAACATGTCGATACGGACAGTGGAAGAGCACAAGGAAATAATGAGATAATCAAGTTGGCATGATAAGCTGTTGTTCCAGCCTACCAACATAGCCCTTGTCAAGTATTTTGTAGCTGTCATGGCAAAGAAGAGTTTTATGGAGGGATTTGAAAGAGAATAAGGAGGTGGCTTTGCAGATGATTGCACTGTATTACAAATGGTTTGTACCACAAATGTTTTGTGTTCCAAATCCTTTTCCTTGGAAATGCATTGTACAAATTTGCAACCAGCCTGTCTTGCTAACACAGAGGTGGGCAATAATTTTTGTAGGGGGGGACGGACCACTTCACCAATGTTGGTAATGGTTGTGGGCTGACCGCGGAAGGGGTGGGGCCTCAGGCGGAAGGGGTGGTTCCTTATAGGCACCATGTGCCAGGAGGGGAGACTTCACGCACTCCCCCGAGGGGCAGGAAAGCATGGGAGGTCTCCCTGCCCTGGCCTGCCAGGGGTGTGCAGCGCCCAGAGGGAACCACCATCTGTTTTGAACAGCTAGTGGTTCTCTCTGGCACCAGGCATCCCTGATGGGGGTGTGGGGACTTCGTGCACTACCCTGTCCCCAGGTCCTGATTAGCCTGGGGGGTGGATCAAACGGCTTGGCAGGCCGTATCTTGTTCACTCATGTGCTAACACCTTCAATTGCTTCTCTGGGGCTCAAGCTGCCCCCTGCCCACTGAACATTAGCTGGCATGTCTCATTGTTGATGCTGCTCAATTCTGAAATGTTCAGGGGTTGTGGTCATGAACTTTCTAATCCTGAGGCCCTTTTGTTCCTTGCTCTTGTGATACTTTCCCCTGCACCTTGGATATTTGATTCCTGGCTTGTTGTCTGCAATACTGACCAGAGCATGGTGCCAGCATTGTGGTGTCAGGACTTTGGTGAGCTTCAGAAGGGCTTTTTCTTGTTTTTTTTCCTCCCATCACTGTGTAGCTGCTGACACTGGATGAAACCTTTTAGGGAATGGTTTGAAATATTGGCTCGTGTAATGTTGTATTGGCATTATGTGTTTATCACACAGGAAAATGAGATCGTGTTTGAGAGAGTGAGGCATAATGCAGCCTCAAGATAAACTTCCTCTTCACCCAGCTCTGCCCATGCCCCTCAAGATGGACCCATGGTTCTGGGCTTTGGGCTGTCCTCTCCTCCCCTACACCATGTTTTCCTATGTCCCATAATCCTTCCCGGCAGCCCCCTGCTTTCCGAGTCTGGGCTCTTTGCTCCACCCAGCTCTGCCAGTTTCCCACAACTGTGACCTACAACATTGCTTCTGTCCCAGCCCTTAGATCTTTACACGCACATCTTTGCCAATGCCTCACAATTCCAATCTGCAGCCCCCTGCTATCCCACTTCTGGGCTCCCCACACATAGCTGTGCTGCTCCCCCTTAGGGCTGACTTCCAGCCACCTTCTGTCCCACTCCTGGGCACCCCACAAACAGAGCTATCAGTGCCCTTCGGTTTTAGGCTGCACGCTCACTGGAGATAACCTTGATGTGACTGACAGTGTCTGGAATGGCAACTGATCATTCAGCAGTGTTTAAAAAAAAAATAGACTGCTCTCCTGCTGACAAAGCTAACACTGCTCGTTGAAAATGGAAGGTTTTTGTTGGCAAAAGAGCTGCCAAACAACGTCTACGCTGCACGACTTTTAGCGACATGGCTACAGTGACACAGCTGTGTCACTAAAAGCTGCATAGTGTAGACAAGTCTGAATCTTTTCCTGCAATGGCTTTGGGAACTCTGCTTTGCTTGTTGCCTGAATCATTGTTAAATCCAGGTGCCCAGAACTCTTGTGTATTAAAGTGGTATGGTACTAAACAGTCAGAAAAAGGATGCTAATTGCTCTTTTGCTGCTCTTGCTGGTGAAGATAAAAAGGAACTGATAGTGTTGCTGTTTACTGTGTGCATTACTGCAGACATTTCGCCTGAGATTGGGGCCCCATTATGGTGTGCACGTTATTAGTAGCAGTATGATAGCACCTAGAGGCTCCAGTTGAGATTGGAAGGTCTGTATTGAGTTGGACTCTGCACAGCCCTCCTCCCTAACTGAGATCAAGGGGTTCTGTAATGTGAGGGGACCCTATTGGACTGGGTACTGCACAGAGAGAGACAGTCAGAGATAAACCCAACTCACAAGAGCTTGGGTTCAGTGATGCTTGTCTGACCTTTCAGGGCCAATTGAATTCAAAGGAGGAACAGGGACTGAGGATGTTAAATATCAGTTAATTGAATAGTTGATTAACCTTGTGAATTCTTATCGGTTACTCGACTATTCTATAGTCCCTGAGGGTGAGGCCGGCAGCCAATGTGCTCTGGACCCACTTCCAAAGAGCCCCCTTCCACTCTGCGCTGCTGCCTCTGATACAGAGGCAGCAGCATGGAGTACCACATGGGAGCTTGTCCATGAGAAAAGGCAGTTTAAAAACCAGCTCTCCTCACAGGCCATCTGCCTGTTGCCCTGTGCTGCTGCCTCTGATACAGAGGCGGCAGTGCAGGGAGGTAGCAGCCCCTGTTGGATGGAAAGGGGGGGTCTGAGCTCCCAGACCCAGAGTGAGCCAGACTAGCTGCCCACTCAGCTCCTAATACACTTTAAATGCAGAGTGACAGCAGGGGTAAGTCCCAGACCTGGTGCAAGCCATGACTGAGCCAGGCTGCTGACCAGCCTGCTAAAAAATTTACTGGCTAGGAGGGAATGTGTGTAGTCCATAGCATTTACCTATAAGCTTTTGCTTTTCAGTTAATCGACTACACCAGTGTTTCTTAAGCTTCTGAAGGCCGAAGAACACCAAGCAAAAAAAATTTTTAATGAGGAACACCAAGGATTTTTTGTTGGGAGGAAAAAAAAGCAGGGGGGGAAAAAGGGTCAGGGAAGTTATTGAGAAAAAAAGTCGCCTGCCCCTTTAAGGGTGGCCATTTTGAATTCTGTTGTTTGCCGCCACACACCTCCGACTGCCTCCATGGAACACAGTTTAAGAAATACTGGACTACACTGTTACATCCCTATGAGGCACCATCTTCAAAATCTGATTTGTAATTTTCTGAGTCACTCCCGTCCTTAAGAAAAGCCCAGCCTGGAATCCAACATTTGTAGGACTAGCTGAAAGCCAGGATTAGGCTTCCCCAGAGAGCTGTGGATCCCAGCATGATGTCATGGTCATTCACTGGCCTCAACCACTGAGGTACTGGCAGGGCCTAGAAGAGACTTGATTTGGGCAGAACTTGCTAGCAAGACTATAGGTTAGTAGGTTCCCAGATGTGCATAGCAACGTGTGCCATTAGTAAACAAAACCCTACCAAAACACTTCACTACATGTGAAATTCCCCTACTCCCAGGAAGAGGACAAACCACACATCTACTAGAGTGATGAGGGCAAGGTAAGAACCCGTACAAAATAGAAGGCAGGAGGAGGGAAAAGGAGCTGGCGGGGAGAAGGGGCCTTCTTGAATTGTAGGCACCAGAATTGGACAAAGCATTCCAGCAGCATTTGCATGAGTCCCAATTACAAATGTAATAGAACCACCCTACCTGTCGTTAACCATCTCCTCCTGGCTGCCCCGATCCCCTGGTGAGATCTTGAACTGGACTAGCTGCTGATCAAAGCTCCCTTTTCTAAATTCTGGAACTAACGAGCAACCTCATGATCAAAGCATGGGGCAGCAGGGTGCTAATGCCTTAGGGCAAACCTTCCCCTCTCTCTTAGCTTCTGTTGTTGAAAGAGGATAATTCCATCCAAGGAAGGGGGGGTTGGGATGGATGCCTGTAAAATGATTTGATAGTGAAAAGCCAAGGAAAGTGGAAGGTTTTATCCATAGCCCCTCAGATCTCATTACAGTCCATTCCTAGCTTGTGGAAGCATTCAGTGAAATGCTGTGGCCGAAAAGGCTAATGAGAAATGTGGCCATATAGACGGGGAATCTCGTATAGGTGTAGGGAGGCTCTGTTACATTTGTATTTGACACTCATGTGATCGTTGCTGGAATACTTTGTCCAGTTCTGGTGCCTACAATTCAAGAAGGTTGCTGGTGAACTGGTTCAGAGAAGAGCCAGGAAAATTATTAAAAAATCCAAAAAACATGGTTTGTAGTGGTAGATTTCAGGAGCTCAATCTGTTTAGCTTAAAGAGGAGGTTAAGGGAAGGCTTAATCACAGTCTGAAAGTACCTACATGTGAAACTGTTGTTGTAGCTGGTTTCAGGATATTAGAGACACAAGGTGGGTGAGTTTTTTATTGTTAAAGTGGCGAGGAGTCCTGTGGCACCTTATAGACTAACCTAAGTGTTGGAGCATAAGCTTTCGTGGGCAAAGACCCACCTCGTCAGATGCATGTAGTGGAAATTTCCAGAGGCAGGTATAAATATACAGGCCAGAATCAGGCTGGAAATGACGAGGTGGATCCAATCAGGGAGGATGAGGCCCACTTCTAGTAGCTGATCTGGAAGTGTGAATTCCAAGAGAGGAGAAGCTGCTTTTGTAGTTAGCTAGCCATTCACAGTCTTTGTTTAATCCTGAGTTGATTGTTGTTGTTATTGAACCAGTTTCTGTTGGAGGGAGAGACAAGCCTTTGAGTTTGTAGTGCTCTGTAGCTTGGAAGCATTTCTCTCTTGCCAGTGGAAGTTTGTCCTCTAAAAGAGATTATCTCACCCACCTTATCTCTCTTCATGGGCAACAGAACTTTGATAGTGAGCTCTTTAGTCTAGCAGGCAAAGGTCTTAAAAAGAGCCCCTGGCTGGCAGTTGAAATTTGGGTTAGAAATAAGGCATAGATTTATCAGTGAAGGGGCTTGCCCAATGGAAAAACTTCCAAAGGGGTGTGGTTCAGCGTCCATTGCTGGGAATGTTTAAGTCGGGGTTGGATGTGTTTCTAACAGATCTGCTTTAGTTCAAATAGGAATGGATTCAGGGCTGGCCTATGGCCTGAGTTATATAGGAGATCAAGGTGGATGATCACAGTGGGCCCTTCTGGCCGTAGCATCTGTGGATGCACCTGGTTCCATTTGCTGTCCAAACCTGCCCCACAGCAAGGAGGCAGAGGGTCAGACCCTAGGCTGGCACCAGTCAGAGGGTGAGTGGGTTGTGTTCATTTACACCAGCTGAGGAACTAGCCCAAGGAAGCTCTCTTATGGCAGCATTATTCTGTGTGGCATGTTAATTCACACTATTTTCCTTCAGCTGCAAGTTCTTTGGGGGTAGGGGTTATCTCTTAAGATCTGGGCTTGGAGAGCACCTGATCCCATGGGATCCTGGCCCATGTCACTTCAGCACATTAGCTAGGCTCTTGTCAGGATTGAGATAAAATCCTTCTCTTTGGAATCTGCTGCACAAGGCCG
Organism: Apalone spinifera; assembly: GCA_030068395.1. Classification (NCBI taxonomy): domain Eukaryota; kingdom Metazoa; phylum Chordata; order Testudines; family Trionychidae; genus Apalone; species Apalone spinifera. Next base: position 16,010,755 of record JANRFK010004440.1, on the reverse strand, counting down.
TGCAAGATAGCCGCCTGCCTGTGGCCCTAGCTCAGAAAGATTCTTAAGGCCAACAGAGAGCCACTGTCTAAGAATAACACTTTCCCCCTCCACATTCCAACATTCATTCATCATTATGCCTATTTTGTAGGTGGAGATTTAGGGATGCATAGGGATGAAATGACCTGCTCTAGGTTGCATGGGGAATCAGCTGCAGAGCCAGGAATAGAACCCATATCTCCAGAGCTACCAGGGTCTTAACTTAGCCCAGTATCAGCTCAGGCTCAAAGTATCCATTCATTCCACTTGGCCTGAATGATTGGCACCCATGTTGGCCTAACCGGGGTGTAAGCAGCCACACTGCAGCACTTATCTGTATTACTCCATCTTCACTGAGCTGCTCTCCCTGTATGCATGTCTAGGACATCTTGGGTCTTATTCCATGGTTCTCTGCTGCTGCAGCAAGCTGAGCTGCTCTCATTCTTTCCCAGTGAGTTGTGGGAGGACCTGTCTGTCCAGGAGACACTGGGGGAAATTGAGTGAAGGCACGGGAGCAGGCCTGCTGATAGGAGAGGCAAAGGGGGGCAGTTGCTTTGGGGCCTGGTGATTTTAAAGGGTCCAGGGCTCCCAGCCACCACTGCCGTTACAGTGGCAACAGCAGCAGCTGGAGCCCTGAGCCCTTTAAATCACCATTGGAGCTTTGGGTGGCATGCACCAGGTGGCACTGAAGGGCTTGCTGAGGGAAGTTAGCCCCAATCTTGCCTCTTTCATCTGAGGCCCTGCTCCTCCCTGAGGCCTGGAACCAGCTCACCCACCACCTTTGTCCAGGGTCCAGTGAAAACTGTCTGCCACCTTGCGCTGGAGCACTATCAACCCCTCAATTGATTTTTCTTGCATCCTCACTGCAAAGTGGGGCTGGTTACCAGTCTGAGTAAACCTGGGCTCTAACCCCCCTACGCTCGTTGGGCAACTAAACTTGGGGGACAGGGTTTTGTATGTATGGGAGGGGAGCTGGGGTAACACCCAGGTAAAGAGCCTGCAGTGAAGACATACTCTGATGACAGGACACAATCACAGCAAGCGAGTAGCAACCTCCACCTGCTTGAGCCAGTTATTCCGACAGAAGATCTCCCAGATTTGCATGTGTTCTTTGGGCTGAGGGGTTGATATTCAAGGCTCTGACTGGTGGTCAGGCCACTTCCTAAATTTACCCTGTTCCTGCAGCCCCCCTGGGTACCGGCATGTGACTAGCAACAGGAGGCTTTCGGTAAAGACTGCAGTGAAAATAACCTGACTCCACCCTGCTCACCAGATATCTCTGGTTTCAAGGCTTCCCTCTCCTGAGAGAAAACGGATCCAGGCTCACTCTCACCAGCTCCGGCTGCCTTGAGACATCCCTTTCTTGGCTGTTCTGTCTTGCGGGTTGCCCTGAAGACTTGGGGGGTAATCTCCGATGCAGTGTTGACATGGATTATTGTAACCTCTATCCTCACTAGCCCCCAGCATGGGGGAAGAGGGAGCAGCCAGCCTTGCAATGGGAGCTCTGGCCTGGGATGGGGTGGGGGTGTTATATGGCATTTCCACTTATTCACCTCGTGCCCAGATCCTGCTGGGCTTGAGTTTTAGTATCCAGCTCAGCAAGGTGCTGAGCGCCACCCACTCAGCAGGATTGGGGCTTGAGGGGCATGTAGCAAACCAGCTTAGCTTTCCCTAATCAGCTCGAGGTGGAAGGTACAGGCCCCAGTTTGGGGAGGGGTGCGCTAACCACACTAATGCATCTCTTCAGAATCTCCCAGGGCTTAGGAACAGGTGAGGTTCCCTTTCCCATGAGAGTGGAACTAAGATCTCTGGCTCTGTGTTTGGAAAAGAACCTTTACGCTCTAATCCTTGGTCCTTTGGTGCTTGGGAGATTTCTGGTGTGTGGGTCAGGCCAGGGCTGTGGTTCCCTTGCTGTACCGGGAGAGAGAGAGATAGGAATAGTCCTATCAGATCAGCTCCATGGAGCTCCATCTCTGATCAGCATGAAATGCTTCAGAGAGAAGTGAACCCTCACCCCCGAAGCAGCCAGATGTGGGAAAATCTAACCTCCCTCCCGGAAGATTGGTCCCAAGCCTCCCATCCTCTCTGCCACTTCCCAAGCAATGTATTTATGCCCACAGGTGGGGACGCCATGGGGCGAGGGAAGCCTGGGCCAGTGCAGATTGTTTTGGTGCACAAGGAAGCCCACTCCTTTGAGCTGGATGAGAAGGCGCTGAGCCGAGTGCTGCTGCAGGACTCCATCCGGGACATGGATGTAGTGGTGGTGTCGGTAGCTGGAGCCTTCCGGAAAGGGAAATCTTTCCTGCTGGACTTCATGCTGCGTTACATGTACACTCAGGTAAGTTCTGTTCTCATGATGCCCTGTTGCTGCATTACATATATACTTAGAGGAGGCACTGCCCCCTTCCCACAGTGCTTTGCTCCTGCCAACCTAGCCTTGCTCTCAGCCGAAAATCCCTTCCTCTTCCCCTCCTCTGCTTGTTCTGCAGAAGGAAGGCAGCACATCCAACTGGCTGGGGCAAGACGATGAGCCCCTGCTGGGGTTTTCATGGCGTGGGGGCTCAGACCCTGAGACCACTGGGATCCAAATCTGGAGTGAGGTGTTCACTGTTGCAAAACCAGATGGGAAAAAGGTAAGGGGAGAGCGATGGGGTGGGGGGATATGTCTCTGGCGGGGTGGAGGCATGGGGTAGGGAGAGCATACATGGGAGGATGCTGCACCTTTGTGAGTATGATGCACAGAAAGGGCTGTGCCCCCCGGCTTGCAGCATTATGGAAGAAAGTGCACAGATCCTGGCAGTCAGCCAGCCTCTGTCCTGGAGCCAGACCTCTTCTCTGCCTGCTTTGCTTTGGCCTCCTGCCATTTGCTGCAGGCTGGTGCAGCTACCCATGGAATCTGCAGGAGGGTGAGACCTGGGTCAGAATGGGATCAAGTCAGCAAGCAGACCTGAGTGCCATGCTAGGGGGAGGACTAGTGTTAGCAGCTGTTGGTGTGCCAGGGACAGGGGAGGTATCAGTCAGGATGATGCTAAGCCTGGTGATCTTTCCCTGTGGAAGGGGTAGGCCAGGCTGATAGTGCCCCATGTGCCTTTGCTTGGATGCCATCTCCCCACTTGGGAGTGGAGCATTATCTCCACATAATGAGGTGTGGCTGGGGTCTCCCTGGGTTCCAACGTGGGGATGTGTCAGTTCACTTCCTTACATCCCAATCTGTGTCCCTTTTTCCCCAGGTGGCAGTGGTTTTGATGGACACCCAGGGTGCTTTCGACAGCCAGTCGACCGTCAAGGACTGTGCCACCATCTTTGCGCTCAGCACCATGACCAGCTCCATGCAGGTGGGCTAGGCAGAGGGGAATGCCCTGGGATTAGACATGGGGAACCATCCCTAGCCTGCAGGTGCCTGGCATGTGGCCCTGCTGACAGGGATTGGGTCTTGGTGTCATCAGGGCATGGCGTGTGGCACGGAGGCTGCCATCCCCCCAGCCCATCGGTGAACTGCACAGATGATCACCTCATGGCTCAGGACCTTAAGCAGTACATTGGGGGCTCTGAACATTGCTTGTGGCTGGGAGCACTCTGTTCCCACTGTGAATAGAGCAGGTGACGTCCACCTTGCTCTGGGTTGGTTAGCCCCATGGGGAACTTGCTGAGATTTCAGTGTGGACGTTTGGGGGACATGAGCTTTAACCACACACACTGCGTTTGTCTGGGTAATGTGGGAATAGCCTTAGAGATGGGGGGGGACCTTGCTACAAGAATAGGCCAAAGAAGGTGACCCGGAGGTGATGGGGAAAGGGAGAGATGTGCATACAGTGTTCGCACACCAGCATTATGATCGGGAAGCTCTGTGGCACAATCTGATTGTCTGGCAGGGAAGGTTTGAATCTCTGCCTTGCAGCTTCCCTGGAGGGTGCTTGATGTTAACAGTACCTTCTTTCCTTTCAGATCTATAACCTGTCCCAGAACATCCAGGAGGACGACCTGCAGCAGCTGCAGGTAACATGGAAGGCCATGGGGGCCTTGTAACATGTAGATGTGGCAGGGAAGGTGAACTCAGAACTGAGGTGACTCAGAAACACTTTTTGAGTTGCTGTACCTGGCTTTGGTAGGCCTGACTGGGGTGTGCGCCAGGCAGGAGTCTTACTTGGCCTGCAGTTGATATTTATATGGTGTCTGGCGCTGGCTGCGTCTCCATCTGGAGCACCAGAAAGGTAATGCCAGCTCCAAGCTCTCTTTCTGGGTCAGCAGGGTAAGATCTGTCCCTGTAGCTACAGGATGCTGTGTCCAAAATGGCCAGTGCAATTTAAGATGTATAAATGGGAGTAGTGAGCTGGACCTGGGATTTTACCTCTGCCTATATTGCTGGTGAGACTGATTTT
>JANRFK010004440.1:15943930-15958709 GCA_030068395.1 Apalone spinifera | reverse complement strand
ATGCCTACATTAGCCTCCCTAGTTCGAACTAGGGGGCTAGTGTAGACACTCCCTCACTGACTGGCGTAGACACACCCTCACTGACCGGCGTGGTTTGGGAGAGTCTACTGAAGACTCGTGGTTTGCAGGAGTCTATTACTGCACTTTATAAACCTGCCATGATGCCTTCAATTCTTATCTGATTTTGTGGTCTTTGGGGGCTCTCCCAGGGTCTGCGGTGTTGACTACTTGCACAAAGTCAACACAACACAGGAGGAGCACACGTGCATGCAGCCAAATGGTTACCATCATTGACAGAGCAGGACACTTGTCAGGACACCACAATGGCGAATTCCAACGCCCACAACCTCTGGTGTGGATGCAGTTAGATCAGTATAAAGGTGCCTCATTCTGGTATAGATTAGTGCCCTGCAGGAAGAGGACTAAGGAAGGAGGGAGGCAGTATGGCTTAGTGGATAGTGCAGTGGCGTGAGACTCAGGTGGCCAGAATTCCTGGATGTGCCACTTACCTGTTGGGTAACCTTGGGCAAGCCACTGCCTTGCTCTGTGCCTCAGTTTCCCCACCTGTAAAATGGAGGTAATTCTGCAGCCCTGCTTTGGGAGCTATGAATGCCAAGTACTTCAGAAGAGCTAGGAGATCACTCTGCTATAGGTTGAAGGCACCTTTGTAAATGCTGTGCAGAATAAACTGCTCACTCAGCAGACTACTGGGGGAAATTCCCCACAAGGGTGAGCAGTGGTTACCTGGTAACCAGGCATGGAGCAAACTCCCTGTGATGTCATGATAAGTCCTCCACAGCCCCCTCCCCAACAGACAGTGTTACATTAACCCACCACAGGGACAGCGTGAGCACCTCCTGCAGGTACATAATGTGTGAACAATCCAAGGGGGGGGGGGTATATGGCTGATAAAGAGGATGGTCCAGTGGGACCCAGCTGTTCTGAGCTTTGATCCCATCTGTTGTAATGCTGGGTAAATTGCTTTGGCCGTGGGTTTTCTATGAGAGGCAGCACAGTCTGGAGGGGAGGGGGGAAGAAGAGATACTCAAGGCCACACAGCAGAGCCAGGAATAGCCCTAGGTGCCCTGAGCCTCCATCCAGCATGCTAGCCAGTGGGCTCCCCTGCCTCTGCTGCCTTGGGGGTTGTTATCCATGTGGCACATGCCTTTGTTTTAGCTATGCAAATAGGAAGCCCGCAATGCGAACAAGATGAATGATGAGGCGCGAAATAATTCCACCTCCTGCATCAGGGTGAAGATCCCCTCTGTCCACGTAAGTGTGGCCACACGCCCAGCCACGTTGTGGCTCTTTCATTCATGATGTTTGCTCGTGAGCTGAGTAATGGTGAAGTCAGTGGCACTTTCTGAGTCCTGTGCCCTCTAGAGCCTGCTGCAATGTTTGAGCCACAAAAAGCCACCCAGGGAGAGTGTTCACTGGCTGAAACCTTCCCTCTGCCTAGCTCCACTGGGCTTAAATACACAGGGTTATGGTTCCCTTGAGCTTGGTTAGTTTCAGGAGTGCAATCCAACCCACCAGAACCCCTTTAAAGACCATGGGATGCTGCCTTAACATGTCACCTAGTAATGACCTAGGGATGGTGCTCTTCATTCCCACGTCCAATATTGTCAAGGAAACACTGGTGACAAGCCAGCAACCAGTTGTAGGGATGAAAATGGAAGCAATGGGGAAATTAGGACGTGGTACGGCTACCAGAGAACCATGGAGTGACTCGGCTTAAGTCAATGGTGCTGGGGCCAGATTCTGATCTCAGTGCCCCGAGGGTAGATCCAAAGTCACCCACCGACTGCAATGGAGGTTAAAGCTGGATTCTGATCTCTGCTCCCCCTGGGGTCCATCCACAGTCAGCCACTCACTGCAATAGAGTCAGTCCTGGATTCTGATCTCAGTTCTGTCTGAGCAATTCCATTGAATTTCACAGGGCTAGGGCCCCGATCTCTTGCGCTGTAGTTGAATACAGCATAATCCCACTGAAGTCAGTCAGGTAGGGACTAGATCTTGCTTTTATTGAAGCTGGTCTAAAACTGGAGTAATTGCAGATCGATAGGAGGAAGAGTCAGTGTCTTAGCCCACCGGAAACCCATGGCATCACTCCAGATAGCACATTGCAGCCCTTATTCCTGTATTCTTGATGATGTGCTGTTCCCCCTTTCCTATGTGGCCACAGTTTACCAGGACTCCCTAATGGGCTCCCCATATCGCCTCTCCCAGGTGGAACTCAAACCTGGTGACCTGATTGAGATCTTCCGCTCATGCTACCAGCACTGGGCCATCTACGTTGGTGATGGCAAAGTCGTCCACCTGGCTCCTCCTTGTAAGTGCCCCCTCCCTAATGTGGGAGATGTGTTCTTCTGGAGGCTGAAGGTGGGTCCCTGCCACAAGAACCTCTCTTAGGGGTCTCTACCTGCAGAGACGGCAGTACTCTGCAGGATGTGGGGCATTCCATGCCATGGGAGCTGTGTGCCTTGGAGACGAGTAGGGTGTGACTGCCATGCCACAGTGTAGTACTGCCTGCTGCCCCTGGGGGGGCTGGAACTGCCACAGCCCTGTAGGGTGCAGTAGGGACTACTGCCATCAGGTGATTCAGTGCGCCAGCCCCTGGAGACTGTATTACCCTTGGCTGCCACTACTGGGGGGACAGGGGGCTGTAGGCAGCACAGGGTGGAGGTGCTGAGCAGAGGATGGCTGTGTGCAAAGCTCTCTACTCTCTCTGCTCCTGCAGCCACTACAAAGTGGGGTGTGGGTTGCCCATGTATCAGCCACTGCCCACAGCTTCCTGGGAGGCAAGGAGAGCTTTGGGGAGGAATCTCCCTGTGGCACAGACAGCTCAGAGCCAACTCAATGGATCTCACACCCTCCCTCCTAAGGTGAGCACCCCATGGACGGCGTTGCCAGTGTCCTGGCTGCCCTGTCTGACAAAGCCTACGTGAAGAAGGACTGGCTGGAGGTCGTGGTGCGCAAGGACCGCTACCGCGTGAACAACAAGCATGACGAGACGCACCCTCCGCTGCCCGTCTCCAAGATCGTCCGGCGGGCTGAGCGGCTGGTGGGGCGGGAGATGCCCTACAACCTGACCAGCCACAACTGTGAGCACTTCGTCATGGAGCTGCGCTACGGCGTGGCCATGAGCGACCAGGTGGGTGTGAGATGGGAAGGAACGTGCCCTCATGCCCGCATCACGATTGTGACCCGAGTTTCAAATCTGAGAGCCCCAGAGCCTCTTGGGACAGTTGGTCCAGAGGGGTGGAGCATTCCTTCTCCCAGGCATGTCACTGCCTTGCATCCTGCCTTGCTGATATACTGCAGAGTGCAGCACCACCATGGCCTGCTGCCCCGAGCATCTTCTGAAGCAGCTGCAACTCTGTGTGTGACACTGTCATCAAATCCCCCCCGCTCTTGCAGTGTTAATTAGTATTTGGCATTTCGTTTGTGGCGGCACTTAGTAGCCTCAGTCCAGGACCCCGCTGCAATAGGCGCTGTACAAACCCAGTCAAACCCAGCATCCCTCTCCCTGCAAAATGAACCCAGCAAGTCCCTTCCCCAAATCTATTCCATCCCTCAGTATTTCAGTGGCTGCCTCTGCTCCCCTGCCTGGGCTCCTCTTCACAGCCCCAGCAGGTTGCTGCTGCTCCTTTGCTTTCTGTATTGCAGCAGAGCATTGAAAGAAGGAGACTGTAGGAGGCACCATGGGGTGGGGTGGGATTCATGCCCCTAGGCCAGGAAATCTTGACCTACACTATGGTATGAGTCTTCCCTGGATTAGGCTTCTGCAGCAAGTGCTGCTTGATGTCTGATGGGCTGGCTGGACATCTCACCTCCTATCTTCCTCTCCACCTTGTGTGTCCTGAGCCTGTAAATGGCCCCATGTGAGAGACCCCCCCCCACACACATCTGATGGGCACTTTGTTCTGTTCTGCAGGTCACGGAAGCCATTGCCATGGGTACTGTGGGGGTGATGGGAGTGGCGGCTGCTGTGCTCAGATCCATGGCTCAGAGACGCAAGCATCGGAAGGAGTAATGGCAGATGGAGGGAGTGGGGTTCGTGCCAGCGCTGGCTTGGGGCAATTACCCCAGCTCTCATCCTTTTCATCAGATTGGTTTCAGTGCAATATGAAAGCTAAGTGAGATTTTGAGAACAAAAGCTGCCCCATAGAGGATAGCCACTTGTATTCCAATAAACCCATCTTGAGACCCCTGCGTCTGTCTGGGCGGGACACGGTCACTAATGAGGCTGGTGACTTGGTTGCCTTGTGCTGTGATTTCCTCTCTTCTCTCCTGAGTTAAGCAGGGCTGGGCTGGCTGAGTGTTTTCAAGGCTGGTCTTCTGGGGAACTGTGCTGATTCAACAATGGAGGCTCTGAGTGAGGTGTTCCCTGTCTGACAAGGTGTAAAAACCAAGTTCATAATCAGGCACTTTATAAAAAGAAGCTCCAGGGTTTTAATCCTGGTGTCCTGGTCAAATTCCCATGGGGCTAATTTCATTCTGTCTCTTTAAATTTCAAATGGATCTAGAACTCACTCGGTTACCTTAGCTGGGGGGTAGTTTTGCTGTCTAATGCTTGGAATGCTCCACTCCAGAAGCAGCTGCATGCCAGTGCTAGATAAGGGATACCTGATAAACAACCTTCATGCCTCCACCCAGTGACGGCTTCATCTCATGTTTGGGTGGATAAACTGCATCTCAGCTCTGGACGAACAATCCCTGTGTGAGGGAGTGAGAGGAGGGCCTGACGGTGCAGGGACTAAATAAAGCCTTTTTGCCCAGCTAACCCCACCCTGTTTACCGGCAGCCAATGACAGGCCTGGAGGGAGGATAAAAGAAAGGAGCCTGGCTCAGTTAGGGGCTGACCAGTGAGGATACAGGAGATGGTTCTGCTGTTTACAGGACCCGAGCCAGAACCTGTCTACTTGACCAGTCACCAGAGCATGTAAGCCTCCAACCCTATCCCCTGGGGCAGACGGGGAACCTACAAGGAACCCTCATGAGGAGGGGGAAATTTGGACAGTTGGGGCCATGCCCCAAATTTAAGAACTATGCCCAGATAAAAGGCCAGAATTCCCAGGCCTGGGGCAAAAGCAGCAGGGAGCTGCACCCCTTTTCCCCCTGCTAAATTGGGGTCCTAACCACTAGGCCTCCCCACTGCCAGGGAGACCCAGCCACTCCCTGTGTTAACTGTGGTCATGTTGTAGCCAACAGTGGCTAGATCTCAGCACCAACTGAGAGATCCCTGAATGGCACAAAGCAATGCCATCCAGCTGGGTGTGGGAACTCATTTCTCCCTCCGAGAATATATTACTTTAAAAAAGCCCAATTTTAGAGCAAATCTCATAATATCTCTTGCAGCTGCACTCTGAAGTTTGAACCTGTGGGTTGTGGCAATACTGTACCATTCCCATTATAAAATCCTTATATTATTTCTGGCCATTTCCCTTTGCAACACTCTCAACATTTCCTCTCTCTGATGGGGCGCCTGGGGTGCAGCCTCTCTCTGCAACCTGGGGTATCCTCACATCTTGTGATGCTGTATCAAGTTACAAATCTCTGGCAGGTCCTGCACCTATACAGCCATCCACAGATAGGGACACACCTAACAGAGTTACATGGATACTTCTCCTAGCCACTCCTATACCATTGATAGGGATGCCCCAGCTAATTTCCCAAAGCTCCCCAGCCTTGCACCCCTGTCCTGTTCTGGTCAGGAGTCTAGCCAGTGTAAGATCATTACCCAGTCCACCTCTGCCTCAATGTGGCGAGGACACGCACTAGCCTTTGAACTGAGATTTCCAGAGCACTTCAACCAAAACACAGTTGTAGGTAAAATGTAAGCCATATTTGTTAACTATAGAAAGATCTTAAATGCTTATAAGTAGTAAGCATAGAGATCAAAGTTGATTATTTAAGAAATAAAATAAATTCAGTCTGAGGCTTTGTCTTCACTGGCAAGTTACAAGTCAATAAATCGGCTCTCAACACTGTAATGCCCAAGGTGACTGCACTGCGAAATCTTCAGTTCCTGTGCTCTACAAAAAAACCCTTGACAAGAGGTGTACAGCTTTCTGTGCAGTGACTACAGCTGGGGTCCCAGTGTGGATGCCCTTGTGTATTACAGCACCGTGACTGTCCTATGGTACCTGTCCCACAATGCCTGTTCTTGCCTCTCTGGCCATCGGTTTGAGCTCTGATGGCCTGCTCCCAGGTGACCAACCCTGCAAACGCCTTTACAGTCTCTGGGAATTTGGGAAGTTCCCTTTCTCTTTGCTCGGTGATGCATTTACTCCAGGGGATTCTGGAATTTCTTGTAGCGGGACTGTGCTTTGGACCAAGAGTTGAAATCACTTGGTTTGGCCCAGAATCAAATCCACCACAAGCCAGTGGAAGATATGATGAGCAGTGGCAGCATGATGAGTAGCCAGCAGAGTGGCAATGGAGAGATGAATGGCCAGCAGGGCGGTGCCAGGGAGCAGGTGGATGGCGAGTGACCAGTGGAGTGAGTGAGATGCCTTCTTACCTCTCCCACACCACTCCGAGGGAGGTGAATTCTGAGGACGCACCTCTGAACTCTGGGTCTGCTCTGACTAAGAGCAGCAACTGCGAGTGGGGTGCAGAGAAGGGTTGGGCATGTGAAAGGGACATTTACATTGCTGGACTTAAGAACTTGAGAAGAAAAGGATGTTGCCCAGCCTACTTGGGATGGGACTTTTACTCAAGGTTTTGGTTATGAACTCCGTTTGGGATGTGTTCCCAAATTAATGCCATGTTACTTCTCTCCCCTTGTATTAAAGTTTTTCTTTTCTACACTCAGACTCTGTGCTTGCGAGTGGGGAAGCATTGCCTCTCAGAGGCGCTGGGGGTGTTGTGTCCCAGGTTACTGGGTTGGGGCTCGAGCCAGGTCATGTTGGATGGATGGAGAGGGACCCCTAGATATTGAACCCAGCCCTGGCTGCTGCTGGCTCTACCTAGCAGAAGAGTTACATGTGTACTCACCTTGGGACAGCTAGTTCATGACAGAGAATAGTCCTGGTGTTTAAAAACAGGAGTGGCAGGGCTCTATCAAGTGTTAACAACAGCACCTCTGTAAAATGTTGCATTTTTGGCTTCACAGCTGTCACCTCAGGATCCAGCCTGTCTTGCTATCACTGGTTGAACAGCTGCTCACTAAGAAAGCGGCTTTGAAAAAGCAAAGAGGATCTGTTGCGTGATGTCATGCTGCAGTCCACTGCTGGAAAAAAAAATGGAAGGAACGGAGGAACATCAAGAGGGAGGGAACGGAAGGAGAACGCAGAGCGCCAGATCGAACCACAGAACGGCTCTTAAACATCACGGAGCACCAAATGGACATGCTCCAGGCACTGCTAGCGCTACAGACCGAGCAGCTCTGTGCTCCCCCTCCACTGCAGCTAGTGTCCCAAAACTCTTTCCCATGCACCCCTATGTCACTGCCAATACAATTTGGCCACCATTCTTTTCCCACTTGACACCTGCTGCATTCCACACCAGCCCCGTTACCATCACGCTCTGCAGACTCCCACCAGTGCCCACTGCCCTCGGCTCCCATCCCCAACCAGTTCAGTCCAAACAGCAAGACTACATAAGACACCTGAACACAGACAAGTCTGTAAACATTCCAGAGCCTCCTCTGCTCCCTTCCTCTGTTCCACAAAGGGCAGGCGTGTTATGCTGTGCGTGTCTGGCCAGTGGATGTTGGTTTATAATTTTTTTGTTTGAAAACAATCTTTATTCTATTAAACTAAAGCAAGTATAGGCAACCCAAGCAGCAGGCACTCTTCTAGTCAGGGCCTTGTATGGATCAATCACAGTCACTTAGTAGCATATCGTCTTCTGCACTCCCGGGCATGTGGCTTTCAGTATCAAATTGCTACCTCAAGTCATCTCTTATCCTAATAGCCCCATGTTGGGCCCCTCTAATAGCCCTGGTCTCTGGCTGCTCAAAGTCCACCTCCAAATGCTAAGCCTCAGCAGTCCAGCCCTGAGTGAAGCTTTCACCCTTCCCTTCACTAATATTATGGAGAGTAGAGCAGGCGGCTATAAGCATAGGAATGTTGTTTTAGGCCAGGTCCAGCCTCTCCTACAGACATCACCAGCGGGCCTTTAAATGGCCAAAAGCACACTCAGCAGTCTATCTGCACTTGCTTAGCCTGTTGTTGGACCACTCCTTGCTACTGTCAAGGTTTCCCATGTATTGCTTCATGCACTACAGCGTTAAATGGTAGGTGTAGTCCCCCAGGATCACAATGGTCATTTCGACTTCCCCTAGGATGGTCCTGAGGTCTGGGAAGAAAGTCTCCACTTGCAGCTTCCTGAACAGACCCATATTCCAAAACATGCATGCCTCACGCACCTTTCTGGACCAGCCTGCCATAATGTCTGTGAAATGTCCACAGTGATTCACAAGTGCCTGGAGAACTATGGAGAAACACCCCTTGTGGTTACTGTACTCAGAGGATAGGTGGTCTGGTGCCAGAGTTGGAATGTGCATGCTATCCATCACCCCTCTGCAGTTTGGGAAGCCCCATCTATGCAAAGCCATCCACACTTTCACGTACGTTGCCCAGGGTCATGGTCTTTTGGAGCAGGATGCGATTAATGGCCCTGTCCTCCTCCATCAACACGAGTCCAGTGGTCTCTGACTGGCAACTAGTCAGTAGCTGCCTGGAGTGACCAGCTTCCACCAGCGCTTCTCCACTAGCAGGGCAGCTCTCATTCCTGTGTTCCTGCACGCAGGGTGGGGGCGAGCTCATCACACAGCCCCACCGTGAATGTGGCTTTCCTCACTTGAAAGTTCTGCAGCTGTCGCTCGTCATCCCAGACTTGCATGATGATGGGATCTCACCACTCAGTGCTTTTTTCCCAAGTCCAGAAGTGGGGTTCCACTGTGGTCAGCACCTCTGTGAATGCCACGAGACATCTGGCGTCGTAGCTATTATGTGTGGCAAGATCAGTGTCAGCCTCCTCATGGTCACTTTGTACTTTAAGAAGTAACTCGACTGCCATTCAGGACTATTCTTGAGACCTATCTTCAGCATGTTCTTCAATGGTTTGGGATCCATCCCCACAGCCTAAGGAGGCAGAGTGCACAGCACAAAAGCCACTGAAAGATGGGGCTGAATGCACAAGGAAGCACAGGGACTCAAAGGGATGAACCACAGAGCATAGGGACAGGACCCAGGATGCCCTGTGACCCTCCCTCGCCCATCTGCATTCTATGTACATTGGACCAACGTCTCAGACGCTTCGCCAAAGGATCAATGCCCACAAAACAGATATCAGACAGGATCACAAAGAAAAAACAGTTTCTTGCCATTTCAACCAGAAAGGACATTGCCTCAACGACTTAATTACCTGCATCCTGCTTCAAAAGCCTTTTAAGACTGCACTTGAAAGAGAATCCTCTGAACTGTTATTCATGCTTAAATTCGACACCTTATGGCTGAGTTTGAATAAAGAATCTAATTACCTTACCCATTACAAAGATAGCTTCTGCAATTATCACCTCTAATATCATTAGCTCACAGACATTTACCTGCCCCCCATCCCTCTTCTGTTCTGAAATTTGATTTGTCCTTTTCATATGTGTGTTTTTTTTAATTGTATCCTTTGGTATATATGGTTGTGACAATTCTCTTCCACTATTTGATCTGAGGAAGTGGGTCTGGCCCACGAAAGCTCATCACCTATTAAGCCATCTTGTTAGTCTTTAAAATGCTACACAGTCCTGTATTTTGTTTCAGCTACACCAGACTAACACGGCTACATTTCTATCACCTCAGCAGCAGAAGAGGTTGAGGTGCTCTATTGGAGAGCTGCCCAGAGTTGCACTGCTTCAAACACTGGTGCAACTGGCACAAGTGTGGTCACACTACTGCACTGGGAGCTGACAGTGTGAACACGCAACAGCAGTTTCCCTGCAGCACTCTGGCTACGTCTACATTGCCTCTTTTTTGCGGACGAGGCAATGCAAATGAAGCGCTCATTAGCAACTTCTCATGCTTCATTTGCATATTCTTTCCCGATGCTTTTTGCGGAAGAGGTTTTTGCGCAAAAAAAAAAAAGCAGTGTCGACATGTCTGTTTTGCACAAAAACCCCCTTTTGCGCAAAAACCCTTACTCCTCAAAAATGAGGTGTACGGGTCTCCATTGTATACCGCTCTTAAGATAGTGGATTCTCTTCAATGGGCCATCAGCTGGTCAGGCTACTCCATTGTTGTACCTGAAAGGTTGGGGGGGGGATGCTCCCAACCTCACAATATATTTCCATAACACACACACAGCAAAACTCGATAGCACCCCATACAGGGACGGCATCCATAATCCATCTGAATATTAATGTTCAACAGATTAAGACCTTTAAAAGGATACCTCACCAGGCACACTTTGTATAAAACATATCAATGATATGACACTGAATACAGGTTGGACCTCCCTTGTTCAGCACCCTCGGGACCTGACCCGTCCTGAATGAGGGAATTTGCTGAATTAGGGGAGGTTCCTACTCCCAGCTTCCCGGGAGGCTGCCTCTTCCTACAGCTGGCTCCGCTCCAGCCCCATTGCCATGGGCTCCAGTCCGCTGTGGGCTCCCACCTGCTGGGGCTCCTCGTGGACAGAGCTCCTCAGCAGCTTCGGCCCTGCTTCTCCCCAGCCCGGCTGAGAATCCCCAGGATTCCCATTGCTGCTCTGCCCGGCTGAGGCTCCCTGTGGACGGGCTTCACATTCCTGGGAGCCAGGGCTTTCTTATCCAGAAACATCCATGGTCCCTGTTGCCGGACCAGAGAGTCCTGGATTTTGGAAGTTCCACCTGTATAGGGATTCCAGAGTGTGGCTTTGTGGTACTGAGTGCCACACACTCCTTCCTTGATGATGTGGTGACGCTGCCCCACCTCTGATCTAATTTTAGCTTTTCTTTTCCAACAATGAGCTAAACAGGTTGGAGCAGGTTTAAAACTAATAAAAGAAAGTTCTTCTTCACACAGCGTGTAGTCAGCCTGTGGAACTCCTTGCCGGAGGAGGCTGTGAAGGCTAGAACTATAACAGAGTTTAAAGAGAGGCTAGATAAATTCATGGAGGTTAGGTCCATAAAAGGCTCTTAGCCAGGGGGTAGGAATGGTGTCTCTGGCCTCTTTGTCAGAGGCTGGAGAGGGATGGCATGAGACAAATCGCTTGATCATTGTCTTCGGTCCACCCCCTCTGGGGCACCTGGTGCTGGCCACTGTTGGCAGATAGGCTTACCTGCCCCCCACACGCTGGGCTGGGCAGCGCCTGGACAGGTTGGGGGTGCTGCACTAGGAGAGGCTCCTGGGGAGCAGTGGGATTGGCCCCGTCAGAGATTCCCCCTCCCGTCTGCAGTCCAGGCTCTGGGGCCCCGCAGCAGCCCCCGCCGGGGCACAGGGATCTGGCTGGAGCCTGGCCCCAGAGTCCCCATGAACAGCAACAGCGAGTCACTTCCTGCAGCTGGGCTGGAGCCAGCGATTGCTCCCCCTGAGCCTGCTGGGACAGTGGGACTCCCAGCCGTGGCTCCCATCCCCAGCACCTTCTGGGTCCCTGCCCAGGCTTGGAGTGGTTCTCAGCCAGGGAGCAGGTTGGCAGAATTTTTGGTGGTGCCTAGAATGGGTCCAAGACCACTCCCACCCACCTGCCTAAGGCTCTGGGAGGGAATTTGGGGTCAGGATCTGGGCTAAGGCAGGGGACTGGGATGGGAATTTGGGGGCAGAAGGGGGATGCAGGCTCTGGGATTTTCAGCAAAGACAACATAATATAAAAATGTATTTAACCCCCCCTAATATTTAACTGGAACCCCCCCACACACACACACACCTGTTATAAAGTCTAATTACGTTTGTTTTGCATGATCACTCAGCCCAGAGAGTTGTTAAGCAAAAAAACCAAAACAAAACACCAAACACCATGGTCCCTTTAAGAACCAGATGCCAGGCCGGACAGCTCCCCTGTGGTTATTAAAGGGGCCATAGTGTTGCTTACCAACTCTCGGAGTCCTTTTTTTTTTTTGTTTTTTTTTTTTGCTCAACAAACTTTTTCTTGGTGTGGGGTTGGATTTTTTCTGAAACCATCTGGCAACCCTAGTTACCAGGAAAGCTACCTCATTGTGTTTCTATGAATTTACTTTTCTCTGAGGATTGGCTGTTGGTCTGTCACTCTACCCCAAAGCTGGAGGACCAGTGGGCAGTGCCCAGGCACTGACCTCAAGCCCTAAGGTTAGGCTTTCACAAGGTTGAGCGCTGCACTCTCAAAATCTGAGACTGGGCCTTCTGGCTCGAGACACACTGCTTCTCCCAACAGCAGTTCCAGGTCAGCGTGGAGACTTTTCCCCCTGACACGGGGAGACAGACAATTTGCAAAGAGTGAGAATCCGCAGCCACACAGCACAGCCTCTTCAGAGCAAAAGAGCAATTCTTAGACACATGGAATCCAGCATCAGGATTTTGATTCCTTCGGTCAGCATGGAAAAGCCAAGCTTAAAACAGTGGTCATATGGGCAGAAACATCTGGTCCAGTAACCCAGGCTCTCCTGGGATCCAGCCAGGTTTCATTCTGAGCTGCTGAGCTATGTGCGTGTGTCTGGCAGCTCCTTTAAAACACAAATCTTGACCCCTCCTGTTTGAGCCCTGTTGCAGCCCAGCTGTTTCCACAAGTCCACCTGCTGTGGATGCCAGCTGTTACAATCTCATTGGGCTCTCCTTGTCTCTTCCAGGCTTTTTATTCATGTGTGTTGATGTCAGCCAGTTCTTGTTAATGATCCCTGTCTAGCCAGGATAGGTGACACGGAGTCAGGCCTCTCTCCTCTTGCAGAAAGCAACTCCTCAGGCCCACCCGAGAGCCCTGCAAAGTGGGTGGGGACGCTGCAATGCGCATGTTGTTCCTAACAATAATTCAAAAAACCCCACATTCTCCACACAGAGGAAAGGAGCCCAGCACTCATTTGGGAAAACACAACAATAAATCTTCTGTATGCATCTACAAATAGCAAGTCAACCCCCCATCCCCTCAGTGTCTTGAGCAGTGGTCTTCTGCCTGAGCCTCCTCATCTACCAATGTGAACAAATTCTCCTTCCACACTTAACTTCCCCTCGCCTCTTGTGCATCCTGACTCATTAGCTGTGGCCAGTGGTTAGTGAAGTCCCAGAATCCAGGTGTAAACTTGGCCAGGTCCATCCCCAGCCCCTAGGGGGGAAGAGGGCTTCTGCAAACAGACATTGTGCCTCTGCCACTAGCCCCAATGCCATTCTCTGCACCACCATCTTTAGCCACAATGCCCTTGGACACTGTCTCCTCTCCCCATGCCACTGGTCTAGCCACAAAGCTCTCTCTGACGTCACCCCTTTCTGTGCCACCAGATTTGGGTCTCTGGGGCACCTCTAATAACAGCAGCTCTGTGGGTTTCAGGGAGGAGCACCTCCTTCTACATTATCTCTTACCACAAGGCCAGTTCTGGGTTCTGAGGCTCCCCTGCCAAACTCTGCTCCAGTGATTTCAGCTCTGTTATGGCACATAGAGCATGTTTAGGAACCGATTGGATCGTTAAACTGGGCCCTAGACAACAGAGAGTCATTCCTCCTTGCAAGCTCCTCTGCGCACGGTCAACCTATGGAACTCCTTGCCAGAGGATATGGTGAAGGCTAGGACTTTAACAGGGTTCAAAAAAGAGTTAGATAGATTTATGGAGGTTAGGTTCATCAATGGCTATTAGCCAGGATGGGTAGGAATGGTGTCCCTAGCCTCTGTTTCTCTGGAGGTGGGTAACAGAGGAGGGATTATGTGAGGATTACCTGTTGGGTTCCCTCCCTCTGGGGCATCTGGTATTGGCCACGGTTGGCCGACAGGATACTGGGCTGGATGGACCGTTGGTCTGACCCAGTATAGCCAGTCTTATGTTCTTAAAGCTCAAAAGATCCTTTCTACCCTCCTTCTAGCCAAGAAGGCACCACAGCCCGTGTTCCATGGTGACCTCTCACACAAGGCTCACAACGTTTTATTTTCCTAACAGCCAAAACTGAAGGCAATTTTGACCCAAATGAACAAATTGTCCACATGGGCATGGGGGGGGGGGTGCCCATTCACATGAGGTCTGGCCAGGGGAGCCAACAACCATGCTGGGTCCTGGGCAGGGAGGAGGGGGGAGTTCCACATTTCTGGAAGAGGCGGGGCCTCAGGCAGAAGGGGTGTGGCCTGGGCCGTGAACATGCCAGATTAGGGATGTGAGGGAGTAGTTGAGTAGTCGACTACCTGATAAGCCGCGCCCCCGACCCTCCTCTTGCTGCCTCTCTGCACTTTTAAACAGGATGCAGTAGCGGTAGCTGCCCCTAATGCTAAGACACTAGCTGGCATTTTGTAGAGACCGGAGATTGAACCGGCCACAGGTGCTGGTTTCAGAGGGGTTCCAGGGGTGGAGATTGGGTTGGGAGTTTGGGGAAAACTTGGTCCTGAAGCTGCCTGGCCAAGGAGAATAAATTGGAAATGTGAATCTGTTTATTTGTAATGAATTCCCCAAAATCCTTTGTTTCCCCCAGTCCAATGAATTCCCCACTTGCTTAAGTGCTAGGAACAGATGCTCAGTGATAGAAGGGCAGTTGCCCTTTATGGTGCAGCTGCCTTCTATTCCTTCTCTTTTTATGGCTAGAGATAATGGGATTGTGAGGGCACCAGCAGAGAGGTCAGGCAGGGGAGATTAAGAAAGGCTGGTAATACCACTCTGAGGCCAGGGCTACTCAAACCCATAGGCTATGTCTAC
>JANRFK010004440.1:15923839-15938019 GCA_030068395.1 Apalone spinifera | reverse complement strand
GTTCGGGTTCCTGCTCCTGCTCCCAACACCATCCATTGGCCAGTGAAACATGAAGGGGAGACTACAGTGCATCATGGGATATATAGTCTGACCCAGGAACAGAGCCTATAAAGGAAAATGGGAGTCTGACATGCCTAAACTACAACTCCCAGAAGCGACCATGGCATCTCAGAAACAAGGGAAACCATGATGCCTTCTGGGAGTTGTAGTCCAAACCCAGAATCTGGCTTGTAAAATCCAGGGAACTTGAGGTATTACAGAGGCATTTTAGAAAATAAATATTTGGGGGTTTGAATGATTTTTTTTCCATTTCTTTTAACCTTGAGATTTTCAGTGGAAAACTGACATTTTTGGCTACCATTTTCCTTGAGGGAAACTCATTTTCCAACCACCTCTTGTTTCCACATTTTAAAACAAAAATGGTTTTGTTGCAGAATGGTTGGATTCAAAACAAAAATCTTGGTTTTGAACTGCATTGAGCTGGCACATCATTTTAAGTCAAAATGACAATCCTAAGTTAAAAATTGTGTTCTAAACAGTTTGATTTATTTCAGAACACAGAGTCCAAACATTTTGGTTTTGAATCACTCACTCCTGCCTCTGAAAGGCAATCAATTTTTCCCCCCAAAACACCCAACCTGTTCCCTCATCAGAAGATACTCTATTTTGATGAAACCATGATTCCTGATGGGAAAATATTTTGTTCAAACAAATTTTACTCAAGATTAATTATCGCAGAGTAACTGTTGTTTCAGTCCACATAAGTGCAGCTACTGCTGTTAGGCACAAGGCCAGATCACAGCTGGTACTGATTTACAGCCACTGAGAATCTGGATCCAAGCACAGTAACTATCTGATAACATGTAATAATAATACCTAGCTCTTATCTAGTGCTTTGCAGCAGTAGATTTCAAATTACTTTAACAGTATCATTATCCCCATTTTACAGAAGGGGAAACTGAGGAACAAAGCAGGGAGGGGACTTTTCAAATGTTATTCAGCAGACTAGCAACTGAGTAAGGAATAGACCCCAGAACTTCAGAGTCCTTGGAGTATGTCTACACTACAGGGGCATAGCTATGTCTCTGCAGCTGAGCTGCCATAGTGTAGAGCAGGGGCAGGCAAGAGCTGGTCCATCATGCCATTGGATCCAGCCCACGGCCTACCCTGGTGGGACCCTCCAGCAGGTTCTCTGCTTGCCACAGCCGCAGGCTGCTCAAAGCGGTTGGCTGCTGGGGTCATGTGCCTCTGTGTGCTGCGTGCCAGGGTGGGAGGAAACTGGCCAATAGGAGCTGCGATGATTTGGCTAGGGGCAGGTGCTGCATGCAAAGTCTCCCCATGCAAATGCAGCACAGTGGTCCCAGCAGTGAACTGCTTTGAGCCTCCCAATTCTGCAGCAAGCAAGGAGTCTGCCTGAGGGTTCCGCTGGGCTCCTGGCTGGGAGCCACCTGGGTAAGTGACTCCTCTCCAGAGCCTGCATCTGGTACCCCACCCACTCCAGTTCCAAGTCACCACCCAGATCCTATGCACTCCCACCTCATCCCTGCCCTAAGTCACAACTCACTCCTAGACCCTGCACCCCCTTCCCCATGCAGAATCCTTTACTGCACCCATACCCCCTCCCAGATCCTGCACCCCAATCCCCTGCCCTGGGTCACAACCCAAACTCCCTCTCAGACCCCACAGCCTCTCCTGCACCCCAATCCCTTACCCAAAGCTCCCTTCTGCACCCAGCCTCCATCCCAGACCCCATACCTCCTCCATAGAAAAGTGGGGCCCTTGACTACTTACCAAAATCTTGGAGTGACCCCCCCATAAAACATTATTGGCCACCCGTGGTGTGGACACTTCCTACAACAGAAGGAGATTTTCCTATCACTGTAATTAGTTCAGTTCTCTGACAGCTGGTAGCTAGATTGATGAGAGTTCTTCTGTCAACCAAGTTTCATCTGTGCTGGAGGTTAGATTGATCTAACTACAATATTCAGGGTGTGAAGATTTTCACTACCCTGGGCAACTTTGCTCTTATTTTTAAGTGTAAACCAAGCACTGCACTAGTGCTATCACCATTAAGTTGCACTGCCTCCATATAATGAAGTAATAGTTAGTATCCCAGACTAGTTGGAAAATGATCTCTCTCTTCCTCTTGGGAAAAACCCAAAGCAAAGAAAAAAATAGTCCCCCATCCTCTAAAAAGTGCAACTTTCTGCAAAAAAATAAAGTGAATCCAGAAGTATTTCAATTTGGAAATGACACCCTGGTGCCTCATGGGAATTGTATTTTGGGTATCTTATTCTCCTGTTCTCCCCTACAGGCCAGGCTCTCTGGCTGGACTATATTCCCCACAATGCACCATAATATCCCCTCATGCTGAGGGCAGGCAGTAAATCTTGGGATTCCTGGCCATAGTGAATTGAGTTTTCAGCCAGCTCTTATCACAGATCCATATGCTCCAGTGTGTGACATTCAGCCCTGTAAAGGGGCCAGTACACGGCTTAGTCTTAAGTAGTACATAAGATTTGTGCTTGAATATGGGGTAATCCATACCTGTCCCTGATCCACTGAAGCTATGGTTCTGTTGCAGCTCTTCATCTGAGAGCCTCTCGCTTCAGCGCACACTGTAAAGCCACTTTTGTTTAGCCATAGATGTCCTGAGTTCAACTTTTTCTGTTGGTCAAGATGGTGGGGCTAATGGCTAAATGGGGGCTTTACTGAGGGTGAGATGTCACCCTTAAAGAATACATGGAGCTTCAGTATTAATTGTTGTAACGACTCATTGCCACATGATTTTGCCATCAAGTTCTTCCTATCTGAGCCACAAGGAAACCCGATTGACTCTGAACTTGGTATCCATCCTTGGCTGCCATTGCTCACCTTACCTGACACCTTTCCTTCCCACCCCAGCCATGTCTAGGGAGCAGACCGAGTCAGTGGTGAAGACTGTGGAGACCCTGCTGGCCGAGGCAGAGCAGCTGAAGAACCGCTGTCGGCGCCAGAATGAGGACATCAAGTTGATCATGGAGGAGCTGCAGCGGGAGAACAGAGAACTGGCTCAAAACTACGGGCAGGCCGAGCTGGAGATGGAGGAGATGCGCAAGGCCCTCAGTGAGCTCATGGACACCAAGATAGCCTTTGAGGCACGTGAGAGGCAGGTGCGCAAGCTCAGCAAACAGCTCTGAGGCACCAGAAGATTTTCACCTCAGTGGGAAGCACCATCAGCACCATCTCTGATTCACTCAGGGACATGCATCTCCCCATCATAGTCCCTCTTCCTGCCTGGTGAGGGGTCATCACCTAGGCCTCAATTCATCCCCAGTTACATTCAATGGCTCATAGCCTCCTCATTGAACCAAGTGGCCAACAAGGCCCTATATCACCTCAGTGGTTCAGCCTCCCCATAGAGTTTCCATTACCATAACTACTGCACATCGTGTGTCATTAGGAGGCTTCAGTTCAGCCTCAGTTGCATTCACCCTGGCCTTAGGCACCCCAGCCTGAGGCAGCCACCAGGTGCAGGAGCTGCGGACCTATGGCTGTGGTCAGTTTCACACATGGCTGTGGTCAGTTTCACCGCTGCTATTCACCAGGGTTATCCTGTGACTGACAAGAATCATCCATTTCATGAGAGGTGGGGCCCAAGTTAGGTTTCATAGCCTCAGAGCTGCCAAGGCAAGAAAGGCCCATCGCATCTGCCCCCCTGGCTAACACAGGCCTGAGAATATCCCCAAAGGAAGTCCTAGCACAGAGCTTTCAGAACAGTAGCCCATCTTAATTTGAGATGGGCTGCGAAAAAAAGGAAGCAAAATAAAACTGTGTTTCCAAAACAAGCCTTTTTGGAATTTCCCTTTCACAGAAAAAATGTGTAATTAAAATTTGGGAAAAAACCAAAATGCCAAAATTTCCCAGGAATCAGAAATCTCAAGTTTCTGCCACTTCTAGTTAGCATAGGGAGATGGGGGGACAAATTGGGCATCAGGGCTCCTAGGTTTCATTTGGGATTCTTCCACCACAGTCCCTGCATGACTTTGGGCTGGTCACTACTGCTCCATGGGCCTCAGTTTCCCCATCCCAGCCCCGCTTGGGAGGCAAAACCACCCCTTATGGTGAGTAGTGCTTTGGCCACGTCCTTCATACCCAGCTGCAGCAGGTTCCCCAGCAGGAGCAGTGGGCCCAAACCTGGGGGCTAATGCCCACTGCTCCTCTGGCCTGGCTGCTGAGGAAGAAGAGCAGGCAGATGCCAATGAGCAGCAGAATCAGCCTGGCCACAGTGATCTCTATGTGCAGTGATCTCGCAGGTGCAGCGAAGGGAGAAGCCTGGCTCAGGGCAGCCCAGTGAGGTGTCCCTGGCCACGATGGTATTTAATGCCCTTTTGGAGTCACTGGTGACTCACTCTTCGGTGAGGAAAGGGCAGGTTTTGGAGCCAGCTGACTCGCCAGGCAGGCAGGGTGCAGGGTATTGGGCCAGCTACTGGCAAGCTCTGTGGGTCTCTTTCCTATGACGGGCTGGGAATTCAGCAGACCCGCTCTGGAGCCAGGTGCCTAGCAGTCCTGGCTTGGCATGGATGGTACCAGCTGGGAAGTTCTTTGGCATGTGCTCCCCTCTGCTAGGAGCCAGTAGAACCCAGGAGTCCTGGCTTTGTGGGCCAGCTGCTTGGCCATGCTCCCTTCCAGCCCAGGTGTCCTAGACTCACAAGAAGCTCGGAGAGACCAATCTTGGCCAGTCCCCTGCACTCATGGCAGGACTTAGTATTACCCAGGGCGGGGACTACGGCTTGTGGGACCCCCTGGCCTAGGTCTGTGAGATCACAAGGTGTCCCTACAGCTGGGTTTGGAGGAATAGCATGAGCCCCAGCTGCCCCCAGGCTCATGTCCCAAGCATGGAGACTTGTGTAGGGATACAGGATGGGCAGGTTTGGAGACACGTGGGCTCTTGCCTAGGCCACCGGCACCTTGCCCCGCGCTGCCCCACAAGACCTGGAACTGCTCCCAGGTCTCTGTTCCTTGGCCACGTGGATCATGTATTTTCATCTGGCAGCCAGTCCAGGAACGGAGGACAAGTGCTCACTGCTGCCACTGCCTGAGGGATCGGTTGGGTTCTCATCAGGTAGTACGGAGGGGGGAGGGAGGGGAGGAAGCCATTATTTTTGATGGTGGGAGGGGGTCACTCCCAGATTTTGGTAAGTGGGGAAGCCTGCAGCACAGCTGAGAACTGATCCCAGGTAGCTTGAACCCTGGCTTCTTGCCTAACTAGCAAGGCTGCCTCTCCCTCTCTAGGCAAGCATGGCATTGGGACCAAGGCCTCAGGCACTCTCATTATCAGTGTCAAGGGGGTGAGCAGCTACTGACCCTCTAGTTGCCTAATGGGTAAGGCATCCCTCTCTGGGGCTGTGGGTTTGAGTCCCACCTGCCTGAGGAGCAGCTGAGTAGCCACCACCAGCTTCCCTGGAGCTGGTGGCAGCTAAAAATAGGGTGGGCACCAGCCTAACGGATACGGCAGGGGTCAGCAACCTTCTTGAGCCAAAATTCAGAACAAATGGTTAACAAAGAGCTGTATAAGAAATTCATTTGCATGACTGAAAACATACAACTTAATATTATTTATAATTGACAGGATTACCAATAGCCTAAATGAAACATTGTATGCACAGACTTTGTTTAATGGGATTCCTGCTTCAGCAAGGGGTTCAGTTTGTGAATATGGGGGGGGGGGAGCAGGAGTCAGGGTTGGGGTGCATGAAGGGCTCAAGGCAGGGGTTTGGGGGGTGCAGGAAGCAGCTTAGGGTACTGGGGGTGGGAAGCACAGTATGGGGCAGGGGACCTAGGACAGGATGACCTTACCTGGCTGAGGCTGGGATACTTGCACCTGGGCAGCAGTGTCCAGACAAGGGGCTGGGCCAGGATTGCCACAGCCATATCGTGGCCTCCCCTCCTACCCATGCCGCAGCAGGAGAGAGGCCACTGCCAGCCCTTCCTGTGGTCAGACAGGGGCCTGCCCCAGGACTGAGGCCTTAGACAGGACACTGTGGCCAAATGAGGGCTGGGCCCTGATTGGGGCCTTGTTGGCCAGGTGGCCGTGGCTGCAGCCCAAGCTGGGCCACTACAGCCGAACTGTTGGAGCAGTTATGTGCACCACCATGTCTGGGGTACAGGGTCTGCTCCAGGAGCACAGCAGCTGGGGACACATCATGGCCATCAGATGGGGGCTGGAGCCAGGCCACTGCAGCCAGATGGAAGCATCTGCTTTCACCAGCCCCTCTCACTGTCCCAGCTTGGAGCGCACATGTGTCCTCTAGCCCACCTTCGCTGGCCCTTTAAATGAGCAGAGTTGCCCTAGCCGGCTCTTGTTGGAGCATAGCCAGTTCTTAATAGGGGGCAGCACCTGCTGAAAGGTGAAACAGACAAAAAGGACAATCTTGGCACGAGTAATTACATGTTTTTAAAATTTTGAATTAATTTTTCATTTTAATTTTCAAAGTTGCATGTGTTCTGGGAATGACAAAAGAGCCATATTTGGGTGGCGAGCCATCGATTGCTGACCCGATTTAGCCCCTGAGGGTTTGTCCCCTTTTGGACCATGATCAGCACCGAGACAGGTTTCTGAACTGCATGCAGAGCTTGCTGCTGTAATGGTAGATAGATGAGGAAGGTAGCAGACAAGTGGGGGAACCAGCTGCAACCACATCCCACTTCCCCCTGCACTTATGCTGTCTCTAAAGAGATCAGATGTTCAGCAGTTAGCTCTGGGAGTTCAGCTCATGCAAAATACCCCATCATGCCTTTTCTGGGTAGGCAAGTGATTTGTAACACCATGGCTTTGCTTACGGAGAAAGCAAACCAGTGCTAATCAGGGGGATTAGCTCTATGTACAAGGCGTCTGTGCTTAAGGGACAGGAAGGATATGCTGAAACCTAGATCCCGCAGTTAGAGGGAGGGTGTGTTCCTTCTCCCCCCACAGCCTCTCTTGCAGGAAACTAAGCCCCTGAGAACAGCTGCTAGTGTAACTAGAGGAGAGCTAGTCAGAATTCATTTTCCATCAGAAAATGCCATTCTGAATAAACACTCTTAGTGAAGTTGTCTGGATTTTGATTAAACTGATTTTAAAAAGTAGTATCAAAAGTTCCCATTTTCCAAACAAAAATTTTACCCTTTCACAAATTTGCTCCAAAATCCAGCCAAACCAACCCCCCAATCAAGATGGAAAATAGTATAAACAAACAAAGATGTTTCCATGGATAGAATATGTTCCCCAACCCTTCAAAAAAAAAAACAAAACAAAACCCAAAAACCTCACCTAAAACTAAACCCTAAATCCTCAACAGTGGGTTTGTGACCTCCCTGGAAGTTTTGGCTTTGTCTCAACTCAAGATGATTTTTTTGGCAGGACAGAGAAACCTGTTTTCTGACTAGCTCCCAACAGGCCAGGCCTGGGCCTATGTCTACACTGGGAAGGTTTGGTGACAAAAGTGCTGGCACCAGGCACAAGTTGCTAAAACTGAAAACTTGTCAAACCAGTTTTTTCTGCTACCCACTGTGGACATTTCATGGGCACTTTGTTGGCTCCCTGTTCACAGAAAGAGCAAAGCAATGTGGGGAAGCATTCCACAGTGCCTGGCCTCACTTTCAGTGGTGAAGCACTGTGGGACTGCACAGCAGAGCGCCAGGGTTGCCAGGTGTCCGGTATTGAACTGGACAGTCCATTATTTTTGCCTCTTGTCTGGTAAAAAAAAATTCAGAAAATACTGGACACCTAAAATGTCTGGTACTTTCTGATTCTTTCCTAGCCAGGAGGCAAAAATCCCAGGCTGTTCGGCTCAATACAGAGGCAGCTTGGCAACCCTAGTGCTTACCAGGGAGCTGTTCGGCTCAGTGCAGGGAGGCAAGATGGCAGGCAGCCAGTGGCAGGCTGTTAGGGCCAAAAAGTGTCACAATCCAGTTTTTAAAGGGGCCATGGTGTTTTGTTTTTTTTTTTTTTTTGCTCTAACTTTTTCCTGGCATGTTTTTTTTTTTTTGTTGTTCAGTATTTTTTCTGAAGCCATCTGGCAACCCTATATAGCGCTAGGCATTTTGGGAACGTGAAAAACTTCCTGCCAGCCACCTCTTTGCTTTCCAGCCCTCTCTAGGCTTCCAGCTTACTTTTGCGCCCTTTGAATGACAGTCTTTGCTGCAAACTCCGGCATCTGCTGTGAGAAATCACAGGTCCCACAACTCCTATCCCATGTTGTGTTCAGTGCGCTTAGGACAGCGCACATTGCAACAGAGCTACTTATGCAATTAATCGCAGAGGCCAAAAACTTGGATGCAGGCGACAATGTGAGTGACAGGAACAGCTCCAAAAGGGCACTGCATTGGGTGGTCACAGAGCATCGGTGCACAGTAGAGTGGATACACGACTTTTGGAAGAGTGAAGCGACCTTCCTGGAGCCGTGTGCTGAGCTGGTCCCTGAACTGCAGTGCAAGGACACCGGACTGAGAGTTACTCCTCCTGAGTGAGGCAGGCATTCCCATGAAATCCACAGGAGACTGCAGGCCAGAGTAAGTGGTGTGGGTTGTGTCACACAAAATACATTCATGGAAACTTGCATCACATTTGTCTTCCTTGATGGCTTCCAATCAGGATGCTTGGGGGTCAAGGATAGTAAAGAATCATTGGAAAACTTCCCAGTTGTGTGAACGGCCAGCTATTAAAGTCACAGCTGCTTTCATGGGGAGTGGAGTGTGCTGGGGAAAAAAAATTACCTGATTGTGAAAATGAGCGTGTGGGTGTAGAGGGAGGGTTTCTGGATAAATAATTTTGCACGTGCAGCCATGGAGGCTGATGTATGAGCGGGGAGGAATGGTTTCTATGAAAACAGTTCTGCATGTATTGACAACGATGCCTTTGGTTGTTTACTCTGCATCTTGATAAAACACTTCAGCATCTCACTTTGGCCCTTCATGAGCTTATAGCAGGGGTGGGCAATAATTTTGAGGGGGGCCACTCCAAGATTTTGGGAAGTGATCAAGGGCCACATTCTTTCCAAGATATTAATGGAGGAGACGTGGGGTCTGGGATGGAGGCTGGATGCAGAAAGGAGCTTGGGGTAAGGGACTGGGGTAAAGGAGGAAGTTTGGATGAAGGAGGTGGTTGTGAGCTAGGGCAAGGGACTGGAGTGCAGGGGTTTGGGATGTGACCAAGGATAGAAGAGGATTGTGATCTGGGGTAGGAAATTGGGGTGCCAGATCTGGGAGGGCATATGGGTGTAAGGGGGGGGGCAGAGAGTTTGGGTATGTTGAGTGGGGGGAGGGGAGGAGGGGCAGAGGATTGGGAGGGCAGAGAGGGGCTGGGGTGCCAGAGGCAGGCTGTGGCCAGGAGACTTACCAGCCAGCAGCCAAACCATCCTGCGTGCCTGCCGAGCAAAGGCTTGCAAAGCTTAAAAATGTTTCCCAGCCAGTCAGCCTGCCTGCTTCCCTGGCCATGTGGGTCAATGAATAAATGAGTAGAGGAGAGGAGGTGTGGTTCTTCTTGGCTGCTTGTCATTCAAACATGCAGCTCCCATTAGCTGGTTTCTGGCCAATGGGATTGTGCTGGGGGTGGGGTGGCTCCTGAAATTTCTCCTGCTCCCCTCCAGTTTTGAAACAAAAAGGAAGTCCGACAGCCACGTTTCTGCATGGCACACTGGGCTGTGGGGCAAGCAGGTGTGCCTGCCTAGGACTCCCTGCTGACTCCGTGGGCCAGATCCAGTGGCTTGGTGGGCCGGATGCAGCCCGTGGGCCGTATTTTGCCCAGGCCTGGTTTATAGCACATGCTCAGTGGTTTGTGTTCTCATTTCCATCTCTCTGTAGCTCTTCTTTGCTCCCTTTTCTCTGTTTAAGTGTTGAATGATGCCACACATCCTCATCTAGATCCTCCCTTGTCCTCGGAGGTTTTTCCTTAGAGTCGGTCTGCTGGTGAATGTGCCTGACTTCTTCAGATCTGGCCTGGAAAAGTAACCATTAACAATGGAGTGACTGGACTTTTCACGATAAGGATTGTAACACCTCACTAGCATGTACATCTCTGAACAAAACTTGCCACTTTTCTTGTTACCCTAGAAGCAAACAAAGATCTCTCCACTCTCATCATGGTGAGTTTTTAAGGTGGGAGTAAAGGGGCAGCGGGGGAAGGAGGGTAGGGCATGGGTCCCCAAGGAAACACAGTCCACACTTGTGAAGGTGTACATGGAAACAATTTATAATAATCCTACACTTGTCCACTCTGGCTGACATATTCCTGCTGAAGGTGAAGGTGAACAGGCAAACCCGGGATCAGTTTCTGTATCCAGACTCTGTGCTGCCAGAACTAAGGGAGCAGAGTACGAGGAATGGTTTGGGAATGTGCTGAACCACGGTGGTGGGTCCTGCCATGGGACCTCCAGGAGAAAAGTAAGTAAGTACCACAGGCAAAGCTTAGACACCCTCTCCCAGTAAGATTCTATTGAAATCTCGGGCTGGGTCTACATTACATGCTTCTTGCACAAAAACTTGCCTGCTGTCTACACTGCACACGCAGTCTTACGCAAGTAAATTTACAGTATAGCATTGGAAAACAGGGCTTCTTCCAGAACAGTTATCCCTCTCCTCACGAGGAATAAGTCCTCTTGTGCAAGAGCTCTTCCACAAGAGGGCAGTGTAGACATGCAACATGAATTTCTTGCGCAAGAAGCCCCTATGATTAAAATGGCCAACAGAGCTTTCTTGCGCAAGAGAGCGTCCACGCTGCCATGGATTCTCTTGTGTAAATGCACATCTCTTGTGCAAAAGCACATGGCAGTGTAGACACGCTCTTGTGGAAGATTTTTTGCACAAGAACTCTTCCGCAAAACTGTTCTTGCGCAAAAAGCCTGAAGTGTAGACGTAGCCTCCGTGTTTGGAGAGAACACAGACCCCGGCAGGGCATAGCCAGCTCACAGAAATATAGGCTCCAATTACTCTGCACTGCCCTCCCTCCTCTCGCCCCCCTGGGCTGCAAGAGCAACTTCCTGCACCCCCACCCCACTGCAAGACACAGCAACTTACTGCTCCCCACTGCCGTGCCCTTCCCCGGCTGCACCAGAGCAACTTAGCGCCCCACATGACTGCCACTCACCCCACCCCCTCACGCCTGCACAACCTACTGCCCCACCCTGTGCCTGCCCAGCAACTTACCTTGCGTCTCTTCCCTTGCTTCCTGCTCCATGTACAGTTGCTGAGAGTCCTCACAAACATCAGGACTTGAGAACAAATCCTTGCTGCCTGGCGCACTGGTTGTCACCAGATGGAAGCGGACGAGGGGGTGAGGCTCTATCTCTTCATGAAGAACTTCTGCCTCCGGGCTCACTCCAGTTTCTGACTCAGTGCTATGGGAAGTATCCACATTCTCCTGGGGTGAGGATGTGGGGTCTCCACCCAGGATTGCATCCTGTTCTTTAAAAAAAAAAAAAAAAAAAAAAAAAAAAAAAATTAAAAAGGCACATGGTGGGTGAAGCACCAGACCAGCCTTTGCCTTCTGGTACACCTGCCGGAGTCCCTTTATCTTGGCTCTGTGCTGCAGTGTGTCTCACTCACCCAGTGTTTAAGAAATGTGTCCGTACACGTCCCATGTCCTACAGCTCCCTCACAGCTGAGATTGCACCGGTTCTGCACCCCACATTCGAAGAAGATCCAAAAGCTCTGCCGTGCCCCAAGCAGGAGAGTGTTTTGAGTGGTCCCCACCTGTTTCCCTGAGAAGACGCCACAAGGACCCCAACACAATGAGCCAGACAGCAGGCGTTCCAATGTGAACGCTCTCCAGGTTTTGTCGCCAACAAGACTTGCCAGCGTAGACAAGGCCTTAGTTACGTCAGCAGCAGCAAGGACCGAACCCGAGATGTCCAAGCAGGCGCCTCTGCTGCCTCAGCAATAAAACCCAACAGCCAGCTGAGACTGGAACAAGGTTTGTCAACTTGTCCGCGGCCCAGGCTTTACTAGCAGGAGACAGACCACTACACCAAGTGGGTGCAGGTTGCACCTGAAAGGGGGTGGAGCAGGGATGTGGCCAGTGTGCCCTTCACTATGGCTGGGTTCTGCTTGCCTCAAGCCCCATAGGGCCACAGAGAGCCAGCAGGCCTCACGGTGTGGGTGGGAAAAGCACAAAGATACCTTAAATCTACAGGCACAGGAAGTGGGAGACAGAAGTCAAGAGGTTTAAGGCACCGGAGTGTTTTCACCTCTCCTACATGGGACAGCTCCTCCCCCGCCCCCCATGCCCTCCCTGGCCACTGCCAGTGGCTCAGCAGAGTCAGACCACTGCAGAAAAAGGGATTTTATTACATTAAAATATCCAAACTGAACTTGGCGAGCAAACGTACATGCCACGGGAGATCAGGAGCCTAGGGCTCTTCAGAGCAAGCCCCATGGCAGCTGGCAAGAACCAGATCATCCCAATGGGACCACTCAGTGTGCGCCCAGTGCGGGGACCTGTCACTCCATGCAAAGAAGAGGCCTGTCAGCACTCTGTGGCATCCAGGAGGCCACTGGAGGATGCCTCTAGCCCTGCCCCATGAACACCTGCTTCTGCCAAGAAAGGCCCACTCCCGGCATTCCCTGTGATCTCTTCTAGGCAGCCCAGGCCACGGGGATTCAGGGGAGTGGCAAATCAGCCAGCAGGAACAGGTCTCTCTCACTGGGGCAGGCCCACCCCCACATGCAGCACTGTAGTTCCTTCGAATATCCTGGGCCCAGTCCAGTCCATGGCATCCAGGCAGAGGCAACAAGCTTCTTGGCAGTGAAGGGGTCAGGAGAGGACACTGTAGAGTGTGATGTCCCCCTCTATTCGCAGCTCTGTGACCAGGTCCCAGGCGAGCCAAGGCGTGTCATACTGGCCTAGAGGGATCCCGTTGAGTGCCAGTTTGAAGCTTCCCTCCACACAGACAAGCAGCAACTAGAAGAGGAGGGGGAGAGATTTGGCAGAGAACGAGATGGGAGCTGTGGGCCAGATCCGGAGCTGGTGTGAGTGAGCACCGCTCCCTCAGCGTCAATGGGAGCAGGAGCACGCCAGCTGAGGACGTGAGCCTGTATTTCTGTAGCAATTACAACCCTCCCCGCCACTGCTGGCTTGCTGAGATGCAGCGACCTCTGGGTGGTCACGCACCCCACTCTTCCCCCTCTCCACATAGTTCCTTGGCGCTTGTCTGCAGAGCTATAACATAGTAGAAGGGGGGAATTCTGATGAAGGGACTCCACTTTGGAGGAAGGGTGAAGGACTGACGCAGCCTAGTGGTTGTGGAGAACTGAGGGGGGTTTTCACCTGAAGCTTTGGGCTCCAGGTTCAACCCACCCTGCTTGACATTTGTCAGGGGCAGAGAGCCTGGGGAGGGGCTTTCAATCCTACTGATGAGCCTACAAGACAGGGCTGGTGGCAGCTACCCTAGAGCAGGTGATGAGGCTGCAGAGAACATGTGCAAAAGCCCTGTACTCTGAGCAACAGGCCTCTGCTCTGTGCCTCCTTGCAAGACAGAGGCAAAACAGGGGTGCTGCTATCTCCAGTGGCTGGCCCCAGGGCTGGCCCACAACATTTTGGCACCTGATGCGGAAAGCTCAAATGATGCCCCCTCGCTTGGGCCAAAATTTTGAAAGGTCTCAATTCTGCCTTCTTCCTGTTCTACTCCTCTCCTGGCACTCTACCATCTTTGTGCAACTAGAGCAGAGAGACTACATATGCACCAGCAGCAGACACAATTTTCTATACTCTGGATCCTAGTGGCGCCCCCCCCACAGTCTGGCACCTGAAGCGGCCACCTTAGTTCGCCTCATGGTAAGGCCAGCCCTGGCAGAACCCCCAGGCACTATTATAGCCCTGTCAAGCTAGCGCCACAGCACCCCCAGTGGCAGCAGGCAGTACTGCGCCCTGTGCTGCCTCATTGCTAGGCACATATAGGGATGTTATTAGTCGAAAAGAGCCCCATTTGCTGTCCTCATGAGACAGAGACCCTGCTCCTTCTGGGCCAATAGAACGTTACCTCAAAGAAGCGCTGGGGATGGAAGGGGAAGTAGGTCGTCACTTTCCCTGAATGGCCTGCGGCCTCATCCGGGTAGGAGCTCCACACCAGGGCTCTGGATCTGAAGCAGGCGCTGAGTCGTAAGAGGATGTGGGATGGGTTTTCCCTCAGGCTGAGGCTGAATCTGCAGAGCAGATTTAGCTCAAA
>JANRFK010004440.1:15910818-15923829 GCA_030068395.1 Apalone spinifera | reverse complement strand
GTAGTTGGGGGGCGGGGAGGGGGAAGAGACTGCCTGCACAGGTGTGTCACAGCTGCCACCTGCTGGGGAGAACATGTATTTATGGAACATGGGGCAGGACCACCTTTCTGTAAGAGCTGCAGCCAGTTGAAGACCTTTGTTCTGGTGGCCACTCAGCAGGATGGGCCCTATGCCTGTCCTATGGGCTCCCAGGGAGATCCCTGGGTGGCAGTCTCAACACAAGCCAGGGGGCTGTCAGGCTGCTCAGAAAGCTCCCTGATGAGCCACACCTAGTGCAGCATACTGGGGGCTGGGAGCTAGGGACTGGACAAGGGAAAGTGAGGTTTGGACAGATACTTACCCCTCAGGCTCTGGGCACACCAGTGCTCTGACTGTAATGGTGTCTCTGGGGGCAAGGCCATGGGGGAGTGGGTGGGAGTACGGCACAGCCTGTGGAAGGCAAAACACAGCGCCAGTATTAGCCTTTCAGCCACAGTCAGAAGAAGGGTACAAGCCACAGTGAGACCCTATGTAAGAAACCCAGGGTAGAGAGGTCTGGTGATGGCTTTGTAGAGACTGAAACCATGGAAGGGTGGGATGTGTGGGTTTATCACTGGAACCAGACCATGGAATCAGGCCTGGGTACCCCAAATTATCTCTGGGCCCCATAATACAACACTCCCTGATGGAAGCTCAGCAGTACTGGCATCCATTGGAGAACTCTTCTCCCTGCCCCTGAGGCCGGTCGGTTTGGCCTCCTTATCCCTCCCCACATAACTTTGGCTAGCAGCTGCAACCCCACCCCCACCCAGTCTGATCAAACCCAGCTGCCTCCCAGGTGCAGGAGCCTGCCCGTTAGAGGTCACAGACGCAGGCTTTACTCACCAGCTTTGAGCTGTTTAGCTGCATTGGCTGAGGGGGGAAGAGAGGAGAAAAAGAATTAGAACTACAGAGCTGCAGTTACATGCGGATGTGCCCGTTGCCTGTGCCAGTGCACACCCTCCTTCACTAGCCATGTACATGGCAGGGGGTGAAGAGACCAACACACACACCCACCCCTCCCACACGCCTCAGGAATGGTCTCTAGCTCAGAGCCGCCTGCCTGGGGCACCCCGGACAATCCCACGTCAGACAGACTGTTGTTGCATTGCAGCAGCGATGCATTACAGCTGAAGGCATTGGGTCAGACCGGAGGCTCTGGTGGCAGCTGCATTCAGGGAGAGACATCAGGCCTGGCACAGATCCCTGGATGGGTTGCTGCAGGACTCAGGACGGTATGTCATTCTTCTGTTCTTAGACCATCTCCCTTCCCCGGACCAGTTAGCTTCGAGATGCAGAGACCACAGCTTGGAAGCGCTGGGGCAGGACTGGGCTTTTGCCATGTGTTTGTGCAATACCCAGCATGACAGGGTCCTGGTCTGTGACTCCTGTGTGCCACCACAATATGGCTAATGGCAGACACTAGGTCCTCCCACTCTAGAACTGGGTTTGCCATGTGTACAGGACGAGCTGGTAGAGGTTTGTAAAAACCTGGGGTGTGGCTGGGACAGCCCTCGCTCTGGCTGTTCTGCCCTTCTGCAATGCCCCATGGGGGTCATGGAAGCAGAGACAAGCCCAGATGTGCTGTGACCAGGGGAGGGCTGGCTGAAGCAACCCAAATTTGGCTTTCCCGCTAGGCTGACATGCCAGGGGGTGGGCAGGCCCCTCCTGGGCTACCTGTGAGGGTGTGTGTGCAGGGATTTACTGGGGACAGACCCCTAATCTAAAGGCCAAGAGTTCCCAGAGGGGCTGGTGATTTGGGGGTGAGGGCTTAATATTTCTGGGGCTGCCACTCAACTCCAGGCACCTGGTTTTCAAAGCAGCCAGATCCGATCAGCTGCCCCTGCATAGGGACCACAGGTGCCTAGTAGGAGGGAGGCTCCAGAGGGTGAAGATGATGAAGGAAGCTTTACAAGCAAACACCCTACAGCTCATTAGCTGGACTCACATGGGCAACAGGGTATTCAGTTCGGCTGGCATCAAAGGGCTGCCCAGGCAGGAAAAAGAGAGAGTGAGAGAGAGCATGTGCATTAGAAATCAGGGCTCAGATCTCCAGCTGGTGTAAATTGGGGGTTGCTCCACTGGAATCCCTTGGGCCAGCCCCCAGATTGCATCTAGAGGGTCTCATACCAGACAGCTTATTGGCCAAGGTCATGGTGCACACCAGAGCTCCTTGCATCCCTATGTCCCCCCACCCCCCCTCCCCGCAGGTCCTTGGGTGACCTCCTCCCACCCCCTTTCAGGGACTCCCTGCAACTCCCACCTCCTTTCTTATGCCAAGGCTCTGGGTGTCCCCAGCTTCCTCCATGTTTCTGTGGGCACCCTCATTCCCCTTCTCCCCAACAGGTGTGTGCCCCCCTGATGTGGGACCTTCCCCCTCAATCAGTCTGCCCCATGGAGAGGATTACATTGCTGGGCAGGAAGGCGATGCTCTTCACTGTGATGTCACCAAACACACTCAAGGTGTCCACTCGGGCCAGGGGCAGGCGGTATCGATACTGGAGGATGTGCTGCCCATTCAGACTCACCTGGAGAGAGGAAGAGGGGAGGAGTTTGGCTCCCTGAACAGGCAAGATCTCAGGGTGCATCTACACAGCAACGCTATTTTGGAATCGCGGACGTTATTCCAAAATAACTTTGCGAGCGTCTACACAGCAATTCCATAATTTTGAAATAACATGGAAATAACGGGCAGCTTATCCCAGATTCTGTAAACCTCATTCCAAAAGGAATAACGCCTCTTCCGAAATTGCTATTTCAGAATAGTGGTAATGTGGTCTCTCCACTGCTGCTATTTCGAAATAGCTCCTCCCCAGGGCCAATCAAAGTAATTACTCCCCAGTGCTTCCTGGGGGCCCTTGGATGATCAAGATGCTAAAGGAGCACTCAGAGATGATAAAGTCATTGCAGAGAAGCTAAATGAATTCTTTGCTTCAGTCTTTATGGTGGAGGACATTCGGGAGATTCCCAAACCTGAGCCATTCTTTCTAGATGACAAATCTAAGGAATTGTTCCAGACTGAGGTGTCATTAGAGGAGGTTTTGGAACAAATTGATAAACTTAACAGTAACTTTCGGTTAGTCTATAAGGTGCCACAGGACCCCTCGCCGCTTTTGCAGATTCAGACTAACACGGCTACCCCTCTGATACTTAACAGTAACGCGTCACCAGGACCAGATGGCATTCACCCAAGAGTTCTGAAAGAACTCAGATGGGAAATTGCGGCACTATTAACTATGGTTCATAACCTAGCGTTTAAATCAGCTTCCCTTGGGACATGTGGTATCCACAGGAACTCCCAAGTGCCCCAACACCCAGAGACAATCTAGGGATCCACCCACCGCTCCTCACCTGCACCTCCTCCTGCCCAAAGAGGAAGAGCAGCTGGAAGGTCTCTCCCCTCCTGAGGGGCAGCTGGGGGAACTTGGTCTCCTCCAGCCAGTGCCCGTTCTGCAGGGTGTTACAGATGATGTGGGGCCGGGAGCGGAAGCGGGGGTTGAAGTGGACGGCAATGTCCGACCGGGGCATCAGACTGCAGCCACACTGGAAATCCACCTGGAACCTGCGGACAGAGCACAGAGTGGGAATGGGAGTGAGGGGGCACTACATGGACTCCTGGGTTTCCCCTCAGCTCTTGGCAATGACCAGGCTGATCCTGCTGGAGAGCAGGATATATGCACACCTGGAGCCTGAGCCTCAATTGGGGGGGAACTAAGGTAGCCGCATGAGGCACAGACATACAAATGCACCCTGCAAATAGGGCTCTGACAGCTTCTGTCTGCCCATTCAGCTCCCTCATGGAAGTAGCTCTTAGGCCTACTCTACACCTTAGCTCCCTCTTGGAGCTAAAGAAAATGAGGGTCAAGAAGTGGGGCACCTTGCCTGGGAAGCCTTTATTAAGCTTCTGTTGAAATGCACCATTCATAGGGAAGGAGAACTCTGGTGCTCGAGAAGGAACCTCCCAGCTATTGCTAGCTTCTCAGATCAAAGACTCCCAAAGTTAATTTACAGAAAAGACTTCATCTTGTAGGCCAGCCCAGCATTTAAAACAAACTTAGATCAACCTGGCAACATCACTCAAGGCTGCGATAAGCAAAGGTGCAAGTAAGTGGGTGCACAGCTCTGGCAAGAACTGGCTGAGCTGCGGCAAAAGCTAGTAGGAAGCTATTGAAAGAGCTGGCAGGGACCCAGGTTGGGATAGGACAGTACCTATAAGAAATGTTAAGTCACTGTCACAACTGGTGACAAGTGTCACACCCTTACCTAGCCCCTGGAGTAGAGATGGCTAGGGCAAGAGAAGAACCCTTCCATTGCCCTGTGATGAGGGGGAGAATTAGCAGTGTAATAGTTTCCCTCCCCATACATTATGAAGTTTGGCTTATGAATATAAATATGTGTAACTCAGATGCTTTAAACAAAATACCACATGTAACCTGTCAATGTTAACGTTACAGTCTGCTGGATCTGTATAGATCTTATTTTGGTGCATGTGTCATTTGTGTATGTAAAATTAGAAATACAAAGCATGAGACTGTTTATATTTTTAAATGTGCTAATGAGAGCCATTAGTGGTACCCCCCCAGCCTTAACAACTTGGTGAACAACTTAACTTGTAAATAGCCTTGTTTGTCCAAAGGTGAATGCACTGGTAAGACATATGACCATGGTAGTGGGATTTCATTTTGACCCTTTTCAATGCAGGGGGGGGGGGGGGGGGGGGGGGGGGGGGGGGGGGAAGGCTTGTAGAACAAAAGGTTCCCATCCTGAGGGAAAGAATATTTAAGCAATGGGAAGCAAATTAGCCCTTTGTCTTCAGCTGGCCTGACACACTCCAAAGTGGGCTGGAGATCAGGGCTGGCCTTACCATGAGGCGAACTGAGGTAGCTGCCTCAGGTGCCAGACTGTGGGGGGGCGCCACTAGGACCCAGAGTGTAGAAAATTGTGTCTGCTGCTGGTGCATATGTATTCTCTCTGCT
Source organism: Apalone spinifera (assembly GCA_030068395.1). Classification (NCBI taxonomy): domain Eukaryota; kingdom Metazoa; phylum Chordata; order Testudines; family Trionychidae; genus Apalone; species Apalone spinifera. The sequence goes on along the minus strand of JANRFK010004440.1, from coordinate 15,918,835 downwards.
CTAGATGCACAGAGATGGTGGAGTGCCATGAGAGGAGTAGAACAGGAAGGCGGCAGAATTGAGACCTTTCAAAGTTTTGGCCCAAGTGAGGGGGTATGGGGGCGTCATTTGAGCTCCCCGCCTCAGGTGCCAAAATGTTGTGGGCCAGCCCTGCTGGAGACCCAGGTCAGAGTAAATTATAATCTTTAACTTGAAGACTATGCCTAAAATAATGACAGCTCTTTAGGGGTAAGAATCTGCTTGCCTTAAAGTTTCTTAGTGAAGTAGAACTAGCTTTGTGTTTTCTTTTTGTTTTAATTTAGTAAAATACTTTGTTCTGTCCGTTTTCACTTGCAACCACCTAAATCCTACTGTGTGTACTTAATAAAAACACTTTTGTTTACTATCAGGCCCAGTGTAAGTAATTGTTACCTGGGGTGAGGGGAACAACCAGTGTGCATCTCTCTCTTTTTTTAAGAAGGCGGATGAATATCCTCATGAGCTCTCCTTGTATACAACTTTTACACAGAGACACAGATTTATTTGGGGTTTTGATCTGCTTTGGGGGGGGGGTTGGTTTCCTGAGTGCTGTGCCCTAGAATTGCATCCTCCCAGAGCTGAAGTGGTCCAGTGTCTACATTATTCTGAGAAGGGCAAAAAGATCCAACTCTGTGCCTTGTCTAGGGGAGACAGAGGATCTGGCTCAGCAGGACAGGATGGTGAGGAACCCCAGAGAGCAAGAAGGAGGGTGTCAGTGGAATGATCAGCACACCGGGGAACAATCCCAAGGGGTCTTCTGTGACTGTACCCCATCACAAGCGGCATTGATGAAAAGACCCTCTGCCGTTGCTGTGGGAAGCATCTATGTTATGGCAGCTGCAGCATCATAGCTGTGTCATGATAGCACAGACATGCTGTTAGTTTGCAGGCAAGAGAACTATGCCCTTACCTGTGCAAAGCACCCAACCATCTCCTACACGTTAATTAAGGACCAGAGGAGTGGAAAAACCAAAATGAAGGTCTATACCAGACAAGCATAGCCAGCTGCTGATCCAAAAACTTGACAGTTCCAGAACTCAAATTTCTGAAACCTCAAGCAGCACCCCTTATTACATATACGCACCCAACTCCAAGCATAGATTTGTTTGCCTTCTGAATCAGATCTACATCTCTGGGTATGTCTATGCTACAGGATAAGGTCAAATTAAGATAGCAACTTCAGCTATGTTAAATTACGTAGCTGAAATCGAAGTACCTTAACTCGACTTTTGCCACTGTCCACACTGCAGGAAGTCGAAGGGAGAATGCTCTCCCTTTGACTTCCCTTATTTGTCGTGGAAGCAGGACTACTGGCATCGACTGGAGTGCTCATTTCAGTTCAAATTAGCACATCTTCACTAGACCTGCTAATTTGAACTCTGGAAGATCAACAGCAGCAACTTCACTCTTCTCTGTAGAGTACATACCCTCTGTGAACAATCTCTCTTGTTCCTCTATTTCCTATCCTAGGATATACCTTGAAAGATGTGCACTGAAGAGTTTTAGCATTCAAAGAATGTATGGACCATGCCTACCAGCTTTAGACAAGGGGCTTTGTTTCCTTTGTAAATGAATGCTGCACAAAGGGGGACGGGGAGAAACCATTGAACAGAAATCACCTAACCAGGGTATAAGTGTAGAATATTAAGAGAAATTGCTTAAGAGGGGAGGATCCAATTGATAATTGAATAACAAAATGCAAATCAAGAAATGAATCCAACCCCCCAACTAAAAGGAAAAGCATCAAAGACATTTGACCCTATCAATTGGGTATGGGCTGAAACAGCAGAGAAACTGAGACCGCTGAAAGCCAAGAGGTACTTGGCAAGTGACCAATAGAAATCAGAGGACTGCCCCCTCCAGTAAGGCCTGAATTCAGAGGATATAAAATTGAGGTTGAGGTAGGACCACAGAGTTTTGATCAAGCCCCATGTGGGAAAGGCACCTCCCAATCCAGGGTCACAGGAGTAACAAGAGTTGACTGAACCCACAAAGAAGCTGCAGAATCTTCAGTGCAACCAATACTCAGAGGGTTAGCAGAAAAAGCAGCAGTGAGATTTTCCTTCCAGGATTGTATTTCTCCTGTTCCTAGCACTAATACCTGTAGGTTATCTATCTAAGCCAATACACTTTAGCAAGACCTCAAGTGAGCATGGTTTAGAGACTATAAGTAATATTGGCATGCCCTTCTTCCAAAGACCAACCAAACTGACCTAAGAGTTTCGCACCAAAAGCAATTGCTTAAGTTTATGTTATTTTAAACCAATTCTTTCTAGCAAGGAAGTGCCTCCTTACTCCTTGGAGAAACACTGGAAGTGAGATAAGCATGCTAGGTACCAACAAACTGATCAAACAAAGTAAATGCATTAAGATATCTTGGTGATTTTTGTTGTTCCTTGGCAAATACTGAATCTCAACCATAGTCCAATCACAAGTACTTGCAAGACAACATTATGTGGTCAGTACAAACCTAGAACACTGGTGTTCTACACATGATTGATTATATGCTGATGTGTTTCTGGGTGAATTACAAAACTGTTGATTGATTTATAATAACTCAGGGTGTGTCTACCCTGAGCTCGAAATAAGCTATGCAATTTGGAGCTACGCAAATTGCATAGTTTATTTTGAGTTAATTTCAAATAGCTTATTTCATAATTTAGCGCTGTCTACCCTCCAAATGTCGAAATAAACCACTATTCCGAAACATCCCTTAAACCTCGTGGAACAAGGTTTACAGGGGTGTCAGAACAGCGAGCCAGTTATATTTTGAAATAACAGGCTTGTTCAAAAGATGCAGAACAGCTACTTCAGTATACCGGAAGTATCCCAAAATAGCACTGCAGTGTAGACGTACCCTACGTATTTTAATTTAAGAAATGCTATTCAAGTTAAAAAGTTGATCAGAAAAGAACCTAGCATTGAATTAATAAGCTGATGCTCCCTTGACTTTAAAAAAAAAAAAAAAAAAAAAAAAAAAAAAAAAAGTATTCCATTTTAATATTGCTGATAGCAATAAGAATTGAAAGGCAAATCTAGTTTGTTGGATTTCAGCTTTAAAACCTACCTGATAGCCCCGCAAATGAACAAGAGTAAACTCATTTCATGCTTACATCACTCAGGTGAAATGGGGCCACACCAGGGCTCTACACGGCACTGCCACTTTGAAGCACCCGTCCTCTTAGAGGCAGCAAAGGTGGGGGGGAAGCGACTAGTCGACTATGCAATCTGCATTTGCTTATCAGATAGACTAGTTGTTCACATCCCTATTCCTGTCCCAGCCCTGAAAGGGACTGGAAGGATACTGACAGTCCCACACTAAAGGAAATGCTAGTTATAGCTCACCTGAGCTCTGTAAAGCCAGAGGGTTTAACACATTGATTCCCAGCAGCCAGTGAATTGGTGCATTTTCTGGCTGACTGCTGGAACTGTGAATAAGGAGTTGGAGTAGGACAAGAAGCCCGAGCCCCAGTGACCTAGCCTTTTACCTTTCTGCCGCCACAAAGACCATGCCCTGCATCAGAACCATCTTCCCATGGGTCAAGCCACCGAAGATCGTCGTCATATACGGGAGCACCTGAAATGGACATAGGGTGGAGAAGAGGGACCCATATTGGTACTGGGAATGGGAGAGTCTGGGAGCTCTGGCTGGTAACATTGAACTTGGGGTTCACTCCAACTCTGGGAGAAAAAGGGGATAATGGGAACTGACAGCCATGCCAGGTCCCTGGGCAAAGTGGGGGTTGGCTCTGTGCTCACGGAAGGGGAGGAGCCTCGGGGGGAAGGGGCAGGTCTGATTGCAGGCAGCACTGAGGGATGCCTGGAGCGTACCACGTGGCCCTCCGGGCCTAACAGCTGCCCAGAGTGCGCCACATGGTGCTATGGCAGGAATTTAAAGGGCTCAGCTGCTGCCACAGCAGTAGCCACCAGAGCCCTGGGCCCTTTTGAATTGCTGGACCCAGAAGCAATTGCCCTCTTCGCTCGCTTCCCTCTCCTGTCAGCAGACCTGAATGAGAGCTAGACTTTGAATGCAGGGCAGGGAGGCTTTCATCTGAGACAGTGGGATTGGGGGCCAGGATTCCTCTGCACCATCCCCTCTTTGGGAGGGGAGAAGAGCAGCTAGGACAGGGCGACTTTCAATGCAGATCTTCTGGGTTCCATGCCCAGCTCTGGGAGGGAAACAGGGTGTAGCGATGGGTTCAAACAGGAGCAGATTAGCTGGGGCAACCGGGAATTAAGACACCAAGTTCCATCTCTGCTGGTGATTCACTGTGTGACCTTGCAAAAGAACCCCCCCCTTCCTTCTGCTTTCTGTGCCTCAGTTTCCCAGTGCATCAGACACCAGTTACTGCTTTAGCTTAGTGGCTAGCATCAGTGTTGTGATCTGAAATTCCTGGGCTAAGTAAATGGGAAAAAATTATGTTCCAAACCAAAGCCCGGGGGGGGGGGGGGGGGAGAAAGAGGGGGAGATGATCAGACAAACAAGGGTATTATAATATTACAGACCCCATCTCTTCTCACCATTGGAGACTGGCTAGCTGACCAGAGATGAATTAGAAGCCAGAATATTTTACCTGAACCCCACTGAGCTCTGGGGAGGGCTGGGAGTACAATAGATTCAGGAGCTAAATAACCTGACCCTTTCTGTAAGACAGATGCCTGGATTTAGCAGAGTCCAAAATGAAGTCACAACCCGAAACTTCCTGAATGAGGAACTGGCTTGATTTAAGGAAACCAGCAACTGTATCTGGTCTCAGCTGAAGTTTCTGCACTTTACAGACTCATGATCAGCCCAGCAAGGATCAGGAGAAAAGTCCGTGTAGAGAACAGCCAGATGGCTGAAAAGTTTTGTGATATCCTGATTAGCACTCCCCCCCCCATCCCCAAACAAACAGACACAGCTGCACAGAGGAGCTTAAAACAAGATTCCAGCTAAACTAGTCACACACTCAGTGCTTGGGGCTTAACCCTTTAAAAGTCAGGTTCCCCCTAGACTTAAGATCAGGTTAGACAGTCCCTGCTGCAACAGCCACATAAGGAGCCAGCTTCCCAGGAAGTGAGGTCAGCTGTCAGATATTTGACAGCACTCATCTTGAGATTTGTTGGAAAAATCCCCCCCAAAGGCATGCTCTAAAGCACCCACCCTGTGGGCCATCCGAGTCTTGCTGGGGGGGGGGGGGGCTCCAGTGAGGCACCTAAAGTTTGAGATATTCAGAGATTCCTTGTTTATTTTGGGGAAACAAACCACAGCCTGGCCCCTGAGGGAAAGAGAGCAGAGAGTGAAATTAGCTTGGGAGGTCTGTGGGGCTGGGGCTGCCTTTTTGCTCTGCTTGTACAGAGTCTAGCACACTGGAGTCCTGATCCAACGGGGAAGACTTCTACCTGTGACCACACTACAAGCCATGGGAGTGCAAGAGCCATATTCTGCTCTGGGCTGCACTCCTGTAAACTCCTTTGGGCTCAACACCTGGGACCTGGAGTCACACCCACCCTCCTACCTCAGCATGATTCAGCAGGAGGAACCCAGGAAACTGGGCAAGACCAGAAGTAGCAGCCAACTGATCTTTGATTTCCTTGCACACTGGCTGCCCCCGGGCATGTATCATAGTGATTACTCACCGGGTGAAAGACTGGGGGTTGGAGGATGAAATCTACTAGAGAAGTGGGGCCCATGGCTTGAAAATCCTCAAAGCCAGCAAGCGCTCTTCAGTTTCCAGCAGGGAACTTTGCGCTTAGAGCAGTCACATGATGCAATCACACTGGGTGGAGAGAAAACTTTTAAGAGAAATCCACACCAGCCTCCCTCCGGAGCAGCCTCTGGCTCTTTCATCGTCCATGCAGGGTCCTAGTGCCTGCCTCAATTTAGAGGGAAATGCTGACCCAGCTCTTCAGCTGGCGGTGATTGGCTTGCAGCCTTCGGCCCCAGCTGAGGGTCTGGCCCATTGAGTGTGGGGGAATCAGGATGCTGACTCGTAGGTAGCGTGGCCACAACTGAATTTAAAATCTCACAAGTCAGCAATATTGCCCCCCCCCCCGGAGTTCATGAATCAGCCCCTCCAAGATGTTATGAGATTGGCTCAAGCCCATGAGATTTCAAAAAGAATGTGATACATGCTGCTGGCCTTGTTTATCTTACTTGTGTTTGTTGACTGTTTGTAGCCTTTAGAGATCAAGTTTCTTTTGGCATTTGCAATATTTTAGAAGGGGGGGAGGACAGATTTCCCCTTCAGGGAATTCAGCTGACACTAGAAAACCTCACTTCAACTGGGATTTCAGGTGGGACTTGAACCCTGGTTCCAGCTAGTCAAGGCTCCCCAGTCCTCAAGGAAGAGTTGCTGATTTTGAGTGGGGCTGGCTGGCTTTGTGTGAGCTGAGGATGTAGGGCATCTGGTTCAATATCCAGTTCTGCCACCGCACTCCCTGTGTGACCTTGGGCAAGTCACTTAATTTCTCTGCCCCCAATGGCCCCATCAGTAAAATGTGGGCCATAATCATCCTTCCTTTGTTTGGACTGGGACCCCTTTGGGGCAGGAAGTCTCTCCCTGGGGTTGTGCCCAGCCCAGTATGTCGGACCATGATCGTGGCTAGCATTTCTGTGGGCCGCTGTAACTAAGTAATATTAGAAATGTGTTGGCATGACTAGCCTCTCTGGGTGCATCTACACTGCATGCTTATTTTGAAATAAGCAATTTCAGAAGAAATATTCCAAAACAGATTATTTCAAAATAGTGTGTCTGCACTACAGGGAAGCCTAGAAATTAGTCCAAGGCCAGCTCCCCTCATATGGATGTGCTACCTCAATTTAGAGCCCCAGGAAGCACTAGAGAGTAATTACTTTGAATGGTCCTAGGGAGGAGCTATTTCGAAATAGCAGAAGTGGAGTGTCCACACTACAGCTATTTCGAAATAGCAGTTTCGGAAGAGGCATTATTCCTTGTGGAATGAAGCGTACAGAAGTCAGAATAAGCCATCCGTTATTTCAAAATTATTTTTAAATAGCAGAATTGCCGTGTAGACACTTGATTGTTATTTCAGAATAACGGCCGTTATTCTGAAATATTGCTGCTGTGTAGACGCACCTCGTTTCGTTCCTTTGGAGAGGGGGAACAAATTCTTTTAAAATGTTAATTTCTCTCCATCAGATGGCAGTGTTGTCCCAAACGGTTTCATGTTACTCTGTAGTGAAGTGGTCACCAACCAGTAGATCGGGCTCTTGGAGCCTCTGACAGGTGATCTTGACTTGTTTGGCCAGGAAGCTATCAAGCGCTGGCACTTCTGTTGCCCCTCCACGCACTGTCATGCTGCTCCTGCCCTCTGCCTTGGAGCTGCCTCCCTAGGAGCCTCCTGCTTGCTGTGCAGGGGGTTGGAGGGATAAGATGGGGGCGCTGATGTCATGGTGTCCCTCCTCCTCCCACTTCTGTACCCCATCTCCACACAGACAAAAGGGGATGGAGGGAGCTTTTCAAAGCAAATCTCTGTCATTCTCTCACACACATACACACTGACCTTCACCCATCTCCTGATCCACCACATATGTAGGGTGTTGTTGTTGCTACTTTTACTGCTTGCAAAGTGGGTTATTTTTGTTTTTTTGGCTGGTCTGTGCATTTCATAATTTTCATTTCTCTCTTACTCTTACTTTTAATTCTTTGAGTAGTGAGTTCTAAAATGCCGAACCTGTTGTGGCTGGAGCAATTATCCCTGTGGTAATTGCTGCTCCTGGAAGTGGCTGGCATGTCCCTGCAGCCCCTGAGAAAGGCAGAGTGGGGGGTCACCACATGCTGTCCTTGCCTGCAGACAACACGCCTGCAGCTTCCATTGATCAGTAATGAGGAAGCTGTGGGCTCAGGGCCTGTAGATGAAGGGCAGCACATGGTGCCAGGGAACCATGGCTGTACATGCCAGCTCAGGGGCGGCTCGATGCGGGTTGCCGGTGAAGGGTATTCATGTGTTCATTTTAAACAAAACGTGGTTTGGAAAGTAGGTATGCATAAAGAAG
>JANRFK010004440.1:15860770-15885093 GCA_030068395.1 Apalone spinifera | reverse complement strand
CATCGACCAAAGCTTGGGCTTACACACCCTTTGCCTAAATTTAAAAATCCCAGTTGTGGGTGATGATGACTGTCAACACTATGGGGAATCCATAGAGATGGTCCTAAAGCTTGGGGCGGAACCAGGGTACACAGGGTAAAGTGCGGGGACTTTTGGGGAACTGCCAATAATGACAAAAACCCAGTCCAGGGCCCCTTAAGCACACAAGTTATACGGTGAGCATATTTCCAATTGATTTCAGTAAAATGCTGTTGCACCACCTCTGGAACCAAACTCTGGTCTAGGAGGGTTCATTGCTGGAACCAGCTTACAAACAAAACTTGCTGAACTGTTAAACACTGTTCCTCCCAGGAATGATTTACAAAAGATTTTACCAAGGCCGAAAGGGTATTAGTTAACAGATGGAGGGGTAGAACTCCCATTGAGGCAACAAGACTCTGCCCAGCTGCCAAGTCCTCAGAAATACTAGCAGCCGTCTTTTGGGCCTTTTGAAATAGGGTCCCTGTGGCAGATAACTTGTTAGCTACCACTTCAATGTCTACGGCGTTTAAAATGCCTGCTCCCGTGCCCAAGCCTCCCAAAACCCACCCTCCCAAATCCTGCTTAGTACAGTAAGGGGGGTTAAGAGCCAATTTCAAACTTGCTTCCACCAGGTGGGAACAATTAGGCCACACAGTGGACATATTAATTAAAGACAGGAGTGGTCTGAGGCCGGCTGTGGCAGCTGGCGCCCCAGGCGGAAGGCGCGATCAGCACCCCAACCTGCACGTCAATGGCCGTGACGTAATCACGGGGAACCCCGGTGCGCCGTGACGTCATCTTCGGGCGCCTGGGCAGGCGGCGCCCTAGGCAACTGCCTAGTTTGTCTAGGCTCACGGGCCGCCCCTGATTAAAGGCATGTCAAATTGAATCCGATACAAAACCAACTGAGCCACCATAACCGCCTCCGCCTGGAGAGAGGGAATTTGGGCACAAATTAGAGATGATGGAGGGGTCTGCGGGGCTTTCCAGCCAGGTTCCCATCCCCCCCGCAGTTTACATATAAGTTTAGAATGCCTTTGAGACATGGCTCTATCACTTGGACAGTGTTATCCCACCATTGGGACTACAAAATTACCCGGGACGGGAAAAAATGTCAAATGTCAATGTTTTCCCCCATCAGGAGAGATGTGGGAAAACATTCCCCTCCCAGCTCTCAGCGCTGTAACTAGGGATTTTTGTGCCTGGAGCAAAATATTAATTAGGCGCCCCCTCACCTTAGGTTAGCAGTATTGTCCTCTTTACTTTTGCAACTTATTATTTTTATTTATTGTATCTTTGTGCCCCTGATTATGATGCGCCTGTGGCAAACGCCCCGCTTGCCCCATGCTTGTTATGGCCCTGCCAGCTCTACCTTCAGCCCTGCATCTGCCCCTTTGTCAGCCCAGCAATGTCCTGTCCCAAACCCCACAGCAATTCTCTTCTCCAACCCCATCTCCTCTCCTCTTGCAGCTGCCGGGGTTTTTCACATACACGCACCCCAGGCCTACAAGGGGGCAACACCAGTGAAGTCCCTCCTGCTCCCTTCCAGGCCAGGTGATGCTGGCGGGAGAAAGAAGGGAGGAGGAGCTGGAGAGCCATCCCATTGTTCTGGGGATGGGAGGGTTCGACTGTAAGGTTCTTGGACTATGCCCAGGACTGTGAGAGTCACACTGTCACCCCTGCCTCTAACAAGGGGTTGTTTCTTCTGGTAGCTGGGTATCAACCCGCGTCACAGTCCTCGGCAATGCCAGCCCTAACCTGGTCCTGTGGGGTACCAACTGCTGATCCCACTTAGCACTAGCCATCACCAACAGAGAAACCCAGAAACAAGAGGGAGGAGTGGAAATGGGGGAGGAGGTGAGAAAAGAGAGAGGGGCTGGATTGTGATTTGCAGGAGCGGGGGAAAAAGGGGCTGGACCATTGTTTGCATTTAGTAGCTGCTCCTGCCTTCTTCTCCCCTACAGGCTGCAACTTTCTCTGGTTCTGCAATGCAGATGGCAGAGCTGCCTCTGAGTCTGCCTGGGTTAAGGGCCATCCTTACCCCTACGCAGAATACACTGCTGCATAGGGCACCTGAAAATCTGGGGCACCACTGGGTCTTGATGTCCACCCTGCTGCCTCTTCCTCTCCCTGCTCTATCCCCTGCTTCCTCCAGAGAGGATCTAATTAACTTAAAAAACCCACCAGGCCTATTAGCAGAACATTGAACGTGTGAAAGAGCCATTCAAGTGGTAATGAAGCCACTTAACTGGCATGTGCCAACCCAAGGTATATCCTGTCAGGTTCTGGATTTACTGTGCTGACAAGACCTTAGCTTAAATTTTGTTTTAAAAATATTTCATTAGTTTGCTGCGGGAGATTAGAAAATCACATCTCTAAAAAATTGTCCTCCCTCCCCCACCCAGACTGCCATCAGGCACAGGGACACTAATTTAATAGTATTGTGTAGGGTCCCATAAGTACTAAGGATGGCCCTGCCTGGGTCACCAGGCCCTTGCAGTGCCATGCGGCATGGGCACAGACCTGCTATGTGAGTTCACACTACCCTTCTCAACCCCACCAAACAGAACTGCCCCACTTCTGCTGAGGTGTTCAGCCTTTTACCTCTCCTAGCAAATGTACAACCTGACCCCCCCAAAATTTTTGTTCATCCACCTATCTCCATATACATCCATCCCCATATGTATCAATCTATCTATGCCAGTGATTGGTACCTGGGAACCAAGATAAACAACCCATAACGCAACAGATTCTATCTCATTTCGTTTTTGCTCAGTTCTGACCCTCCCAAATGCTTGATTGAGACACCCCCCCCCACCACTTCAGGTGCAAGGCACCAGTGGTAGCATGTAATAAACAAAGGACAGTGGCATTGAGCCAATCAGCCAACTAGGCAGACTGACTCTGACAGTGCTGGACAAACCAAGCTGCTCATCAAGCACCAAAACCACACCCCAAGTTAGAAGAGCCTTGTGAGGAACAATGGCCTAAGAGATAATGCATAGGGTGAGGACTCACGAATTCAGGCCTCTCTCCCTTTCCAGATACTTGGGCAAGCAATTTTGTCTCTCCCTGTGCTTCATTTTCCCCATCTGTAAAAGGAAGATAGTAATGGAGTAGGATAGGTTTTCTATCCAGAGAAAATTCACTGAGATTCCAAAACACAATACAATACAATACAATAATTCCAGTCTAGAATCAGGATGAAAAGTTAAAATCCCAGCATTTTTTAAAAATTCGGTTTAGTCAGTCAAAACATTTTGCATTTTCCAAACATTTTTACTATAATTACCCCAAATTTGTAAATAAAAAGTCATTTTGCACTGAAAAACTGATATTTGTCATATCTAATTTTTCATCTTCAAAACTTTTTTCTTAAAATGGTTTAGAATTAAAACATTTGTCAGCACACCATTTCCTGCAAAAACCTTTTGCTAAAATGTTTCAGAATAGCACAAATTATAACCCCCCTACCCCTTGGTCTGCCTTGTCTAAGACTGTCAGCTCTTTGGGACAGGGATGTTTTGGTCTTACTTTGCAGCAAGGGAGATTTAGGTTGGACTTTAGGAAAAACTTTCTACTTATCAGGGTGGTTAAACACTGGAATAAATTGCCTAAGGTGCATGTGGAATCTCTGTCATTGGAGAGGTTAGACAAACACCTGTCAGGGATAGTCTAGATCAGTGTTTCTCATCCAGTGGTATAAGTATCCTTAGGAGTACTTGAGAGAAGTCTGGGGGATACGTCAACACAACTGAAACTTGGAGAAAACTGATTTTTTGTTTTAAGTTTTACCGCGCTTTATTATTTTTGTACTTTTTTCAACCAAAAATTTCATCGCCCGCTCAGCTACAATTAAGTTGTTTAAACAAATGTGTTGCAATAGTAGAAAAAAAATTGTGTGTTTCTGAAAACTTTAGGTACTGGAGGTACTTACTTTTTTTTTTTAAAGGGGGTGCTTATATATAAATATATATATTAAAGGGTTACTTTATAAAAAAAAAGTTGAGAAACACTTGTCTAGATGGTGCTTGATCCTACTGTGAGTGCAGGGGACTGGACTTGATGACCTCCCAATTAAATATTAAATATTGGTGTTAAATATTGGTTAAATATTGATGTTAAATATTGGTTAATTTACTAGTTGAGTAGTCGATGGAATTTCCATCGACTACTCGACAGGCACTTCCGCATTCCTTCTTTGAAACATACGAGAGCCCCCGCTGGGGCTCTTGTACACTTCAGAGGAGGAATGCAGAACTCTGCTTGCAGCCCGGGGCCAGCTGCAAGCGGGTGTGCCAGCTTTGAAATGTACAATAGTCCCCAGGGGGGCTCTTGTGCATTTCAAAAAGGAAGTGCCCTCATGAAGCCCAGGGTCAATGGGGGACTTAGAGTCCCCCTGTCCCCAGGCTCCATGTTGTGCTGCCAATTTGAAATGCCACGCGAAGCCTGGGGACTTCCTAGCTGATCCTGGGCTCCAGGTGGCAGCTGCTGCTTTGAAATACCACTTCAGCTTTTCAAAGGAATAGCGCTGCACAGCTGAGGTGGGGATCGCCGGCTGGGCATTTGAAAGCAGCAACACCGTACAGCTGATCCCGGGCTCAGCTGTGTGGTGCTGCTGCTTTGAAGTCTGCCCTCTTCCCCACCCCCCACTTTGCTGCCTTTATCTGATAGAAGCAGCAAGAGGGGAGGGGAATTGACTAGTCAACTATTTAGCCAATAAGTATTTGCTTATTGGATAATTGACAAGTCCTTAACATCCTTACTTCCAACATCCTTTCCAGTCCTATGATTCTATGTCTCTCACTCTGGATTTGCACAACTGGGTCCCAATCTAAACTGGGTATATCCAGGTGGTATCTTACGAATAGTGATGACTCAGGACAGATGTGACCTTTTAGTAGCGCTGCTAAATCTGGATCCTTCTTAGTTAAAGTTAATTCCTAGCTCTGTGGTATAAATATTATACTCTCGTTTAGCAACTTGGATTAATGTGTTTGTCACCTCTGTACTTGAAGAATATGGCATGGTATCTAGCAAATGGCATTCAGACTTTCTCTTTTTTGACTTAATCCATGTAAAACAAAGTAAATTTTTAACCAAGTGACCTGCTTACGGCCTTATATAATCTTTTGAGGGATATATAAAACCTACTTGCTTTTTCAGAGTGTGAACTACAAGGATCAGAGTGGAATTAAGCTTTGCAAAACCATCCCCTTATGCATCTAAAGTTCATGGAATGGGAGTGTGGAATTTTCCTTCAATTGACAGGAAACTAAGAATGGTTGTATGGGAATTTTTGCAACAAAGGAGAAGCAACGTGCTAACACACTGTTATTTAGAAAGAATATAACTCACTGCCTCTTCTTGGGAGACTACGCCTTTAAGAATCCGCAGACACTATTTACCAACAGCTGACTTTGTCTAGGCAGTGGTGCACTTTACAGGTGTCTCTGAAGTTGTGAAACAGGATATAAGCCGGAGGCAAATGAACATCTTTCTGTGTAGATATTTTGATGCACATTTAGTTTTTACAAGTAATTATCCTATTCGGGTAACACCGGATATTTGAGCCCAATCGTTTTTGCTTAACCAGGCGGCTAGAGCTGAATCTTTCAACCCGGCACCATGAGTTTTGCTGAGCTCTTAGACCATGTCGGGGGCATGGGCCGCTTCCAAATCATCTATGCGATCTTACTGGCTCTTCCAGTTTTTATGATGGCCAGCCATAACCTCCTGCAGAATTTCACCGCGGTCGACGCTGACCACCACTGCCACGTCCATATCAACATCAATGACACTCCTTACACCAACCTCAGCGGAATGATCAATGCCAAGGACCTGCTCAGGGTTTCCATCCCCTTGGACAGCAACCAGAAGCCAGAAAAGTGTCGCCGTTTTGTCACCACTCAGTGGCAGCTCCTAGATCCCAACGTTACAGTCACAAACCTAACCAAGTTGGAGACTGAACCCTGTGCAGATGGGTGGGTGTACGAGAAGGACTTTTTCACCAGCTCCATCATTACAGAGGTATGTGAGAGCAAGACCTGCTGCCATGTGGGTAACCAGGGGGAAAAGGATGCTGACCCCATGGGGTGGAAGCTGAGGGTGGATAAGTGAAAATATGGTTGTTGGAAGCATGCCTGTTTCATAGATTCTTGCAACCAAGTAGCACTGTCGTATGGGCACAGAAGGTTACAATTTCGATCTATCAACCCTGCTCTTCCTAGTCTCTGATCTTAAAATTTGCATCAAGCTATAGTCCCTGCACATCCATTGGCCTAAATCAGTGCAGAATTTCATCCAGGGCCATGTGCCATTCTCAGTTACATTCTGGCTCCTGGTGACTTCAATCCATGCAGTTTCAAGTGGCTGCCCTGGCACAGGTGGTAAGGAAAGCATGCAGATCACAGCCTTTATGCTTCACAGAGCCTGGATTCCTTCAGTGCACAAGCACGAGGAAGCTGTGGTAGCACTGCTTGGGGTGGGAATTTGCCCGTCTATTTTGTGGTTGGTGTCCTCTCAATTAAATTTGATGTAATTCTCTGATTCACATTAAAGAAAGTAAGAATGATGCTAAGAGTAAGCCCTGTTCTCCCCTAGATCTCAAAGAGCTTTACACTAGTGATTAATCCTTACTATCCCATTTTGCAGCTGGGGGAAACTAAGGCACAGTGAGGTTGCATGACTTGCCAAAGGTCACAGCAAGTCAGTGTCAGAGCCAGGAGGAAAGATCCAGGTCTCTTGAACACACACTTCACTCCAAACCATCCACCTTACATAGATCTTTCTGTTTGATCCTACATTTCTGTCTAAAGGATCCTAGCACTGCACAGATCCCAGCTGAGTTCAGAGACCCGCTGTGCCAAGTGCTACACAGACCCACGTTGGGAGTGGGGCCCTGTGCTGCCTGGCACTGCACAGAGCCCAGCTGAGACAGGGGAGCCAATGGCTCAGACGTTGCATGGGCTCCAGCTCATATCAGGACCCCACTGCTCTAGGCACTGCACAGGTCCCATAGATTGTGCCGCGCGACACACAGACCCCAACTGAGATTGGGGCCCACCTGTGCTGGACGCTGCATAGACACAGAGCTAGAGACCCAAAGAATTTACAGCCTGAGTAGACAAAGGAGAGATGATCCTCCCTCATTCTGCAGACAATGGACACTGAGGCTCAGCGAAAATGAGCCTGTGAAGCCCTGCAGATGCCATTTCCCACCAGGTGTAGGTAGCTTTGGACGTTTATTGCATACATTAAAATTGATTGCAATGGGCACTGGCTGGCCAAGTGCTGCCTGTGGTTTTGAAAACCTCAGCCTAAGCACCAACTCTTTTGAGCCCCAGTCTGGGGCCTTAAACACCAGCCAGTCTTCATCCTGGAGCCAAGCTTTGTTTTCTCTTTCCCTGACAGTGGGACCTCGTGTGTGACTCCCGGCAGCTGAAGCAGATGGCTCAGTCCCTCTACATGGCCGGGGTCCTGGTGGGAGGCATCATCTTTGGAGGCTTGTCAGACAGGTGAGGGTGATGTCCTTGTGGAACTGAGCAAGGCTGGTCCTGGGGGGAGTCAGGAATCTCGCACAGGAGGAGAGATGTTGTGGTGTCTCTGTACGGGGCATTGGTACGGCTGCTACTGGAATCCTGTATCAGTTCTGGTATCCACAACTCCACAAGGCTGTTGGTAAGTTGTAGGGGGGTTAGAGAAAAGCCAGGAGACTGATGAAAGGCTTGGAAAAGGTGCCTTACAGTGAGACACTTGATCACAGTCTGTACGTTGGAGCCCCACAAATTCTTTTTATGATTTTTTTTTTGGTGAATTGCTTGTGATTTTTGTTTTGTTCTTTTTATCCATGTGGGGGAGGGGAGGATTGGATCCTGCCCCTGGGGGTTGGTAGGTTCTGGAGGGGGCCGGGGCCCTGCCACCAGGTGCTGGGAGGCTCTAGGGGAGACAAGTCTTTCATGCCCAAGCCTGCCCTGCATTCACCTTGCAGCTATAACTCCTCAGGGTCTATGAGGTGGGGCTGGGCCCAGCTCTTGAGTCAGGGTGCAGCCAGCTGGCACAGGGGGTCACAGTGTTGCCCAGGTTTGATCAGGTGCCCCCCCTGTTCAGAATAGGGAGCCTCACAGGCCAGAAGCTGCCACAGCAGGCTTGGTTTTTTTGCTTTAGTTTGTTTTATTTCACATTTGCAAAGAAGATGAAGCTCTGTATATAGGTACCTGCCTGGGGAGCAGAAATCTGGTAACAGAGAGCTTTTCCATCCAGCCGACAAAGGGCTAGATGGAAAGTGAAGCTAGACAAATTCAGACGGGAAATAAGGTGCAAATTTCTAACAGCGAAAAGAATTACCCACTGGAACAATGGCCCCAGAGCTGTGGTGAATTCTCCATCCCAGGAGCTTTTAAAATCAAAATTGGATGTTTTTCTAACAGTCCAATACCAGCCAGGTGATGAGCCTCAGATTGCCTTCATCCATCCCTGAAGGCCTTGTCATTCGCAGCCACAGCACAACTGTCATGAAGTATTTTCATCAATAACCTTTTGTCACATGCCACAGAGCTGGTTTTAGAGCAGGGACCTCCTGCCTGTTTGCCCATTCCCCGTGCTAGGAAGCCACAGCCGTCAATGGCTCCAAGAGTCCCTGGCGCCAGGGTTAACTCCTACTCTGAAAACACTTTTCTCAGTCTCCTGGGTTTCCCTCACCTGTTCTCTTGGTTCTTTTGGGCTCAGGTTTGGACGCAGGTCTCTCTTGATCTGGTGCTACTTGCAGATGGCCATCACGGGCACATGCTCTGCCTTCTCACCCAGCTTCACTGCCTACTGCATCTTCCGCTTCCTGACCGGAATGGCCTTCTCAGGCATCGTGATGAACGGTGTCTGTCTATGTAAGTGTGTCCAGCGCCTGCCGCTCCAGACACAAGACAAGCTGGCTACTGGGGATGGAAGAAGGTGCCTTGTTCCAGCAGCTGATAAATGACTCTGTGGTGGGATCACAGGGAGGCCAGAAGCACACACAGCATGGGTGGGATGGCCAAGGTCTCAGCACTCAAAATCGGGAGTTAGATTTTCCAAAAAGTCCACCCTGGATTTCCCACGGCACTCAGCAGCTCCCAGTGGCACATGGATTTGCTACAATTGATAAGGGCCTGAGCATGTTATTTAGGTGCTTAAAATCTCACCTCAAAATCTGACCCTGACCTCACTTCTGAAAATGTGGTACCTAAATGAGAACTGAGTTCCCTAGAACAATCCCCCCCCCCCCCCCCCCCCCCCCCCCCCCGTATGATCCCATAACAGAGATGCCACAATATGTCCTTTACAAAACAGGGCAGTTTCCAATAGCATACAGGTCCCCCCAAAATGGGATGGATGCTCAGTGGAGCAGGGTGCCATGTTCAATAACAGATACCACAATGCATCTTTCACATAACCAGCACAAGTCATGTGCATCAGCTGGGAGCTACGAACTCCCTCCTCATTACTAAAAAGTCCCTTCCCTATACAGAATGTACTTGTCTTCCAGGAACTGGAGGGTCAGCTGGGTATGAGAAGCTAGTGGGACTCAGACTGATGTTACATAATAGCTGGGTACTGTGGCTTATGTATGTCAGGGTACAAACATGTGCCACTGTGGGGCATGAAAGCAGCTGCAGCCCTGCAGAGTACTGTACCGCCTGCTGCCATAGGGAGGTTCTGGAGTATTTGCAGCCATGCTGAGGACAGTGCAGCCTGCTGCCCCTGGGGGACAGGTGCTGCTGTAGCCCTTCAGGGTACAGCATTGCTTGCTGTTACGGGGAGGGCTGGAGCTGCTGGAGGGTGCAGTACTAGCTGCTGCCATGGGGAGGGCAGAGGGAGAGCCTCCAGCAGGGTGCAGAACCACCTATGGCCAGCAAGTGGGGCAGAGCTAGCAGGGGAAGGAGACCGGAACAGGAATGCAAGTTCTGGGGAGCTATTTCATCTTAGCCTCACCGAGGCAGATGTAGACTGTACCTGCTTCCTGCTGCCTTCACCTGCACTTGTTCTCACCACTGGAGGTCATCACCCCAAGGACAGAGACATTATTTTCCCTTTCTGTGTGTATCTCCCCAGCTGTGGAATGGACACCCACCCACACCCGGGCCATTGTGGGCACCATGTATGGCTACTGCTACACGACCGGGCAGTTCATTCTGGTTGGGGTGGCTTATGTCATCTCCAGTTGGCGCTGGCTGCAGCTTGTGGTGTCTTTGCCCTACTTCATCTTCTTCATCTACTCCTGGTAGGTTAGCTCATCCTCATCCTTTCGGATCAGCCTCCTTCCAGCCTGCCTTGTTCACTGAATGCAGCAATGAGTGAAATGTTAAGCAAGTAGAATAAACAAATCGAGTATCCTGATTCTCGGAAGCTTGCTCCTCGATTGTTGCAACATGCTCTTCTCCAGCCTTGGCAAATGCAGTCTTGCCCCACTCACATCCATTCAAAACACTCCCGCAAAGATCATTTCCCTCTCTCGTGGCTTTGCTCAGGTCACCCCTCTTTGCAGCCTTCCAATGGCTCCCCATCTTCATCGCACCATACACGAAGTACTCACCTTCACATTCAAAGCTGTTCATGGCCAATGGCAGCGTACCCATCTCATTTGTCCGCCACTAGCACAGGGCTGATTCCCAACTCCACTTGGCCTGTGATGCCTGCCACCACCGCTCACTTGCTAAATTTTGAAACAAGCACCTTTTGCGCTTTTGCCCATGCTGCCCCCTGCACCTGGGTGGAGTTCCCCTGTCAACATCATCTCATTGACCCTCCTCAAACCCTTCAAACTCTGCTTTGTGGTGAGGCTTACGAAAAACCTGACGTTGGTTAGGCTGCTGGTGTGTAGAGACCTTTGTCTATCATGCCGGCTGATACTGTCTTGCTGTTTCCTTGTGCTCTCTTATCTGTCTGTAAGCACATCTTTTTGCTTGTCTTGTCCTTAGATTCTAAACTGTTTGGGGCTGTGACTGTCTTTTTGTTCAGCATCTGGCACAATGAAGGTCTTGCCCCATGACTGGGCCTTCTGGGCATTAGAGCAATACAAATAATAAATAATAATGAACAGAGAGCTATGAAAGCTATGGAGTATCATACCTGGAATTGTTTCAGTAAACCAGAGAAGTGGCAAGACTAAGAATAGAGAAAGTTGATGATTTGATGTTTTAAATTTGTTTTCCATGAAAAATGACTCCTCCCCCCAAAAAATTCTGTTTCCTTCAAAAATTTTCAAAGAAAGTAAACATTTCATTTTAGTTTCCAGGATTTTGGAGGAGAGGGGGGGCTGCTGAAAAATAACCATTTCTTTCTAATTCTAGCAATTTTTTTGATATAACAAACATTTCATTTCAATATTTTGGGATTATTTTTTCAACTTTACTCCATTTACCAGTGGAAAAATGAAGGAAACAAATGAGAGGAAATAAAAAAAATCTCTCCCCAAATGGAAACAAAATGAACACTCTTGTTCTGTTGTAATTTTTTTTTTAATATATTGTGAAAAATTTCAGATGAAACCAAACAGGGATTTACCCCACCCATAAAATCAATGCTAGAGTAATGTGAGGGGTTCATCTATCTTAAATACTCATCTGGCACCCATCATCACAGCATCTAGGCACATCACAATGTTTAATATATTTATGCTCACAGCAAGAATGGGGTGGCAAAAACCATAGGAGTTCTTGAAGCTTTGAAAAAATTTCCCATCCTGAATCTGGCCAAAAGTCTAAACTAGGAAAACTTTTGTCAATTGATAATGTGAAAAAATATTCAGGTTCAGTAAAACAAAATGTTTCCTTTTGATAATTTTGAAACTTTTATTTTTGATCTGAAGCTTTTTAATTTATTTTTTACCCTTAAATGAAGAAAAAATGAACCAAAATGGTTGCAAATTTTAATTTTGACAAAGGTCAAATTGTGAAGCTTTTTCCATTTTTTTTTTTAAATCGAGAGATTCATGGAAACCAACGTTTTCCTGTAGTCTGTTTCAGTTCGGACAAATCAGTATTTTTCAGTGGAAAAATATTTCACTAAAAAACACCAACCAGCTCTAATCACAACTACTTTCTGTGGTAGAGAGCAGAGCTGTTATCTTGTGATACAGATGAGCCATTTCAGACA
Source organism: Apalone spinifera (assembly GCA_030068395.1). Lineage (NCBI taxonomy): Eukaryota > Metazoa > Chordata > Testudines > Trionychidae > Apalone > Apalone spinifera. Next base: position 15,872,943 of record JANRFK010004440.1, on the reverse strand, counting down.
GAGATAGACTAAGGCGTTATCTACACTTGCACTTGATCGACCAAACTTTAGTCATTCACGGGGACTCAAAAAAACCCCGCATTAATGAGAAAGTTTCGTGGTGGCAAGTGAAAGTCTGAACGCTGCTTTGGCTGCAGGACCACTCACCTGTCCACAAAGTGAACCCCCTCGTTGGGGGTAAAAGTATTTTGCTGGCAAAGGAGCTGACAAACGGCGTTCACACATTCCGATTTTTAGCAATAGTGTTGTGTTGACAGAGCCTTGTCGCTAAAAGCTGTGTAGTGTAGACATACTCCGAGTGTCTTGCAACAGGAAGACATAGGAAGTCAGCAGGGGAGCAAGGAATGGAAGCCAGGTTTTGGTCATATCACCCTAACCTTCCTTCCTGGTGCACTACCGAGTGCAGTAGTGCCTTCAGCCACTGCGCTGTCTCCTGGTGGGAATGGAGGTTGCAGTAACACCAGGCAGCAGGGGAAGGTTCCATTCAGCAGAGGATGCAGGTTCCATGGAGGCTATTCCACATGCCCACTGCTGCCTCTGTAACTGGTTGTGCCCTGCAACACCAGCACCAGCTTTGGGCACTGCACCATGCACCGCCGGGGCAGATCCCAGTACAAGGAGATCCAGGCAGGTGTGTTTTCATCTCTTCTGTTTCCCAGGTGGTTTGCAGAGTCTGCCCGCTGGCTGGTGATGACTGGCAGACATGACAAGGCAGTGAAGCAGCTCAAGAGAGTGGCCAGGATAAATGGGAAGAAGGAAGAAGGAGACAAATTCAACACAGAGGTAAGACTGGATCTCAAGAAAAGTTGAGAGCACCCACCAACTCCAGCAGCCCAGAGAGGCACATGAGACAAGCAAGTATAAATTGGCGTAGCTGAGCTCATAGCATGAGGGCTCCGCAGATGTACACCAGCAGTGCACCCAGCTGTAATATTCCCTGAGCAATATTTTCACCATGGCTTGACGTCTGTCTCATACTTTGTACATATGGAATCTCATTGTATCTTCTTTCAGTCTATCTACCTATAACTCTACACACACAACCATCTATCCAGCCATCTATCTATCCATCTCTAGACATAAAAACCTATATTTTTAGAAATGTACATTCATATATGTAATTTTTCTATTAATTCCCATGCAGTCTATATCAGTATTTCTCAACCAGTGATACAAGTACCTTTGGGGTACTTGAGAGAAGTCTGTAGGGTAAGTCAACATAACTGAAACTTGGAGAAAACTGAATTTTTGTCTTACAGCGCTTTATTGTTTTTGTACTTTTTATACACCAAAATTTCATTGCCCACCCGACTGTGATTAAGTTGTTTAAACAAATATGTTACAATAGTAGAAAAAAGCTGTGTGTCTGAAAACTGTAGGTACTGGGGGTACTTACTTTTTTTTTTTTTAAAAAAAGGGGGTACTTATAATTTTTGTAAAGGGGTACTTTATAAAAAAAGGTTGAGAAACACTGGTTCACACACACCACTGTATCCATCCACCCTCCTGCACTCTCATCTACCTACATACCTATCGATCCATCCATTCCTAGATGTACACATTTTTTTGTCTGAGGTCTGTTCCAAGACAAGAATTTTGTCATCACTGGATGATCCAGAATCTCATCGCCTCTCATAACCCAGCTCTGTTTCCCTGACCATGAAGGCCCCATACCCTGTTACCCAGACCTCTGTTCTCTCTCCAGGCCTTGATATCCAACATGCAAAAGGAAATAGACTCTGCAAAGAGCAATTATACCTTCATTGACCTGGTGAGGACCCCTGTCATGCGCCGGATCTCCTGTTGCCTCTGCTTTGTATGGTGAGTTGGCTCATATGATCACATAAAGAGGAAGCTGAGACAATGGTATGAATGAAAAAAATCAGCAAAAAAAATATTTTGAGTTGAACAGGAAATTATTTTTCTTAATATTTGGCTAATCAAAAAATTGGAAAAAAACAGATGAAACCCAATGCTTTGATTTCAAATATTTTAAGATGTTTTAAAAATAAAATTAAAGAACATTTTGAGACAAAAATCAAAGCATTTTTATTTTTTATTTGGGATTATTTATTTTCTTAAACACAAACAATTCAGCAAAAGGGCCATGAACTCCTTGGCTGTGTCTACACTGGCGCGATCTTGTGCAAAAGCGGCCGCTCTTGCGCAAAAACTTGCTGCCTGTCTACACTGGCCGTGTGTTCTTGCACAAGTAAACTGATGTTCTAATGTATGAAATCAGGGCTTCTTGCGCCAGAACTCTGATGCTCCTGCTCAGGAATAAGCCCTTTTGTGCAACTATTCTTGCGCAAGAGGCCAGTGTAGACAGGCAAAATGAATTTCTTGCGCAAGAAAGTCCTGTGGTTAAAATGGCCATCAGAGCTTTCTTGCACAAGAGAGCGTCTACACTGGCATGGATGCTCTTGCGCAAGAAATAGTTTTTGCGTAAGAACGCGCCAGTGTAGAAATAGCCAACTTGAGTGTTTTGATGTTGTTGCATCTGCATTTTGCACTGAAAAAAGTTTTAGATGAAAAATTTTGCTCAGCTCTACGAAGGCCCACTGATGCGCCGCGTCATCCCATGTCATGTCAGTGACAGCTCAGGCTTTTGGTATAACAGTCAATTTCACCTTGATTGACTATCCCTTAGGCCAACATTGTGCTAGGTCACAGTTCAGTATGTTTTAGTGAGATTTTGGTAAATCCCATCTGGGAGACAGCAAGGGAAAACCATCATGAGATGCTTCTACCCAGATGCAGAATCCTGGTTTCAGAAACTCCTATTCCTAGTATTAGGACACATTCCACATGCAGAGCTGGAGAAAGAACCCAGGTATTCTTGGCTCCTAGTTTGTCCTGAGCCAGCTATTAGACCCCACTCCTCTCTGAGAACTATCAACAACAAAGTTCCCTCTTGCTCTAACCAGTAGGCCACACTTCTCCTCCAAAACTGGGAATAGAGCCCCAGAGTCCTGGCTCCCAGCTGCTTTCCAGTCTAACCCATGAGACTCTAATCTCTTCCCACAGTCATGAACAGGACCCAGTGCAGCCACCCACTAGTCTACACTGCCACCCAAAGCAGCAAAGAGAACTCATGAGTCCTGACTTCAACCACTAAACACAATTCTAAACAGGAACATGCTTGTAATAAACTCAGTGGTAAGGAGCCTCTGTGCATCAATCTTTGTCTGATTCATCCCAGGTTCTCCACTAGCTTTGCCTATTATGGGTTGGCCATGGACCTGCAGAATTTTGGTGTCAGTATCTTCTTGATCCAGCTGGTCTTCGGAGCTGTCGATTTCCCAGCAAAGTTCATCTCGGTCCTCACAATTAGTTTCATCGGACGCCGGTTCACACAGGCCTGTGTCCTCGTTCTGGCTGGACTCTCTATCGTAGCCAACATCTTTGTCCCGCAAGGTGGTTACTTGGTGTCCTGGATTTTCAGAGGCTGATCCAGAGGCATTCAATCCTTTGTCATGCCAAAAGTCCAAAGCCTAGCTGGCAAAGTCTATGTCTACACTGTGGGGGGGTTTCCGGAATACCTGCCACATCCAGAGAACAAGTTTGCATGTGTGCTTTTTTGGAAGCCCCTGTATTCCTCCTTCCATAAGGAAGAAGGGGGCTTCTGAAAGAGAGTTTTTTTCCAACATTTGGCCCAGTTCAGACGAGCCAAATGTCGGAAAAGCCTCTTCTGACAAAAGAATCGGAAAAAGCTATGCAAAACATGGAGCACATTTTGCATAGCTTTTTCTGACAAAACCCTGTAGTCTAGACCTAGCCATAGTCGGCAGCAGGGGAGGGAGAAGAGCTAACCCAGTGCTACTCAGCATGTGGTCCGAGGACCACATGCAGCCTGCAGCCTGTTTGTTTGCAGCCCACGGTGTGGTTTGGGTTTATGTGGGGCTCAATATGCGGTCCACAGGTAGGATCCTTTGAACATGACCTCCACTGGGAACATGCTCCACAGCAGCGAGGCATCTCCCACGTGGGGTGAGCACTGAAAGACACAAGCGAACGGGCTGGCTGGAACAGACAGGTACCGGGAGTCAGTGTTTCTAGCCCCTAGGGAGGAAGTGCTGGAAGTTCTATGTGAAAGAAACTATTTGCATATATATTTGCAACTTACGTTGCGGCCCTTAGCATGTGCTGTGAGTATCATTGTGGCCCCTGGGGCTTCCAAAGTTGAGTAGCCCTGAGCTAATCTGTAAGAGCTAAAGGACTCAAGGCCACTGATAAGGCCACAGCTGTGTTCTATGGTTGCAGAATCACCTGCTGCTGCCAGAGATAGAAGCAGCTGGCGTATGTTTATGACTCCGGTAGCCATGGAACTGCCCCATGAAGCAACCTGAGAGACACATTCAGCCTGAGCCAGGCTGGCCTGTTGCAAGATGGTTGCAAAATGGATGCTACTCTTGCTGTCTGTGAGGGGTGACAGACACAGTTTCACAAAGCTGGCTGGAAGGTTATTAGTATTTGATCACGGGGTGAATCACTTCACAGACCCTAAGGAAGATCAGGCATAGCACTGTGCTAATAATGAGATCAGGGACCCTGGTGCTGAGCAGTGCACACACCTGAAGTGAGAGATAGGCCCTTCCCCACAGAGCTCACCATCTAAATAGGCACAGTGCAGAAAGGAAGATCATTTCTAGGTGTCAAACTGAGGCACAGATCCTGTAAATTAGCTCAGCTCCATTGATTTCTTGCCCCTTTTGGCTTTCATGGAGAAGCTGGGGATTTGGCTCCATTGACACCAATGGAGTCACAGCCAATTTTCACCAGCTGGGAATCTGGTCTCACTGGCACTAGTGGAACTACAGCTGATGCGGGGGATACATCCCATTGGTTCCCTGAGCTTTTCAGCTTTTTTTCGCATGTTTAACCCTCCTCCACTGTGTGCTTCTCCCAAGATCTGAAGACCCTACGTACGGTTCTGGCTGTCTTTGGAAAAGGCTGTCTTGCTGCCTCCTTCAACTGTGTCTACCTCTACACAAGTGAGCTGTACCCCACAGTTATTAGGTATGTGGCAAAAACTCAAACAGTGCCGCTCCAACTTCCCCTACAGCCCAGCAGAACAGAAAAGGACCAGGGCCAAGGGGCTACTGATTAAAATTGGTCAGGAATTTTTCATCATAGTGTATTTTTCTGTTGGAAAAGGCTGTTTCATCAAAGCCAAAGCTTTTCATGGGAAGGGGCTGCTTGGAAAATAATTGTGGGGGGGGGGAGGAAACAGGGTGGAAATTACATTTCCAAAATGAAAAAGTCAATTTTCCCAGGTGGAAACAGCTGTGTATTTTGGAATGTGTCAGCTAGCTCTAGTCAATAAAAGACAACGATGCTTGTACTGACACATCCCAAGGGTTGAAATTGAAATGAAGACATGGGATGGACCCAAACCAAAGGGGTTTTATATTGGTGAATTCACAGTGATATTTGAAATGTCAATAGTTCATCCTGATAGGGAATGACAAGAATGTTTTAAATCTCAAAAATAATCATGGGACAGGAAACCCCTTTCCTGACCAGCTCTCCTAGGGTATGTCTACACTAGCCCCCTAGTTTGAACTAGGGTGGCTAATGTAGGCATTCGAACTTGCAAATGAAACCTGGGATTTAAATATGCAAGGAGTTTAATGGTAGTTTGAATTAGGAGCTTTAATTCAAACTACCTAGTCCGTGCCACATGTAGCCGCGGGCAGGTAATTCGAACTACGGGGCATTTAAAAATGGCGGCGCCCGGGAACATGCAAATGAAGCCTGGGACATGCGCCCTCCCCCAACTGTGCTCACTGCAGCTGCAGTGGCCATGGACAGGCGCCTCTCACCTGGCCCCAAACTGCTGCAGTGAGAGAGGGCTGGGGTTGCTTACTCTTCGTCATTCCCACCCCAAAGCAATGATTTAAATGAAGAAAAACAAAACTTTTACTTGAGCTAAGGACCTGAGCAACGCCGAGAAAATCTTCTAATGATTTCAAATTCACAGACAGACCGGCATGGGCTTGTCCAACACTATGGCACGTCTGGGCAGCATAACTGCCCCATTGGTGAAGATGTTAGAGGATTACATGCCCTCCCTGCCACTCATCATTTATGGGGGTGCTCCAATCATCTCCGGCATCGCAGCTGCCTTCCTGCCAGAGACACTCAATGTGCCATTGCCTGAGACTATAGAAGACGTGGAGAGACAGTGAGTAGAATCAATGAAAGGCAGGAACAGTGGCCATGATGCATTATTTGGGGGGAGGGGAGGGGCTTTATGATACAGACAAGGATCCACTGAGAGCGAGAGAGTGAGGGAGCTCAAGTGATCGATAGACAGACAGATAGATATCTGACCCCATTGATTCCGATGGGGCTATGGATAATTTACACCGGGTGGGATCTTGCCCCATTAGCGTGTTTTAAGCCAAATACAACTCTTGATACTTGTCTAAGTGTTAATATTTACTGATTCTTTTTCATTAAGATCCAAGCATCTGAGAGATGAGGAACAACAAATGAAGATCCTTCTGAAATCCACCATGCCAGACTTAGCCAAGGAAGCCAGTTAAGGAAAGAAAAAATTAGCAACCATTGTAGGGTAATGGGTAATTTTTTTCAAAAGTGCTTAGGAGCCTATATTCCATTTTCAGCAGTGACTTAGCCACTCCATGAGAGTTAAGTGCCTCACCTACCTCACATTTGAAAATGTGGCTCCAAATCACTTTTGAAAATAGGGGCTTAGGCACTTTTGAAGATTCTCCCCTGTCTGTTTTACCGTTTTAATCACACCAGAAGTGTGCAGGCATCAGTGATAACTCCGTAAGGGTTCAACTTGCACTTAATGCAGAGAATTAACCTCTTCAAACAGCATATTGGACCCCCCCCCAAAAAAAAACCAGCAGGAATTGGGATCTGCTGGTGTGCAAAGTGGGAAACATGAATCAATTGCTCTAGGTAGCTCTGCCATGAGGTCCAAAACCTGGAGTAGCACTCGGGATGCAACACGATACCCAACAACACAGCAAATACTTCTAGGGCCATTTCCATTAGGTGAACCTAATGTTTAACCGGTTAACAGATTAACCAGGATTTTACATCCCTACTATGCTCCACTCGGAGTACAAGGGTTTAAGAAGAAGAAAACGAGTAGGGATATTAAATATCGGTTAATTGAATAGTCGATTAACCTCATGAATTCTTATCAGTTAGTTGACTATTCTATAGTCCCCGGGCAGCCCCTGTCTGATGGGGAGGGGTGTGAGCTCCTGGACCCAGCATGAGCTGGAACTGAGCTGGGCTGCCTGGATCCTAATACACTTTAAATACGGATCTACAGTGGGGGTAGGTTCAGAACCCAGTGCAAGCCGGGACTGAGCTGGGCTGCTCGCCAGCCTTCAATAAAATTTACTGGCAAAGGGTGCGGGGGAAATGCGTGTAGTCTATAGTATTGACCTATAAGCTTTTGCTTATCGTTTAATCAGTTAATCCACTACACTATTACATCCCTAATCACTACCCTGCAGTGGGCAGATATGAGAGAACCTCTCCATTTTCAAGTCACATCCTGATCTTGAACAGTCAATAACGTTGGGCAAATAATGGATTTTTCAGTGGTTTAGAAAAATCCATTTTGGCTGAAAATAAGAATATAACATAAGAACGTAAGATTGACCATAGTGGGTCAGACCAAAGGTTTATCTAGCCCAGTGTCCTGTCTTCCAATAGTGGCCAATGACAGATACCCCAGAGAGAATGAACAGAGCAGGTAATCATCTAGTGATCCATCTCCTGTCACCCATTCCCAACTTTTGACAGAGGCTAGGGACACCATTCCTGCCTATCCTGGCTAATAGCCATTGATGGACCTAGCCTCCATGAATGTATCTAGTCTAGCTTTTTTTTGACCCTGTTAAACACCCGGCCTTCACAACATCCTCTGGCAAGGAGTGCCACAGGTTGACTGTGCATTGTGTGAAAATGAAATTGTTTAAAATTTCCAGCAAATAGAAAAGTGTAAAAAATGTGTTTTGAATTAAATATTTTGCTTTGCTTGCAAACTGCTTTAAAACTTTAGTATTTTTATAAAACAACAATTAAAGGAAATTTCCAAACGAAGTTGCTTCAAGTTGCAAAATCAAAACATTTAGACTTTCAAGATTCCACTTTCTCCCTTCCTCGCAATGAATAATTCCGCAAAACCAACATGTACTCATGAACCATACCATTGCAGTGTCACCAAATCTGCATTTTCAAACAAAACCAGTTTCAGTTGAAAAATTGTGCACTATTCTACTAGACACAGATTTTCGGGGGGAAGGCAAGGCCTGACTCATGAGGTTTGCACGACTTCGAAATCTCTTCTTTGAATTATTGATATTCCTGTTATCCAGATAGATGTCCAATTCTCCTTTGCATTTTGCTAAGTTGTGGCCTCAGTGTCTTCCTGTCTCAATAAACTCCAGCCTAACACTGTCATGATAGAAATATTTCCTTTATTCTATTTTGAAAATAGGGAATGGAACCCAGGAGTCCTGATTCTCAACTTCCTGTGCCCTGATTCACTAGATTTCACTTCACTCAAAGCTGGGAAGCATGTCTACCAATCCTCCACCCCCAAACACATACAGACTCTAACCCACTAAGCGCCAGCGGTGAAAGCAACTTAACATTTTTACAGGTACTGCCTTATTAGAACCCCAGGTCCCTGCCAGCTCTTTAAATAGCTTCCTTAGCCAACCCTTGCTAGAGCTGCGCACCAGGGTTCACCTGCTTACTCTCACCTCTGCGAAGCTTTCATCCCATTCCAAAGCTGAGAATGGAACCCCGGAGTCCTGACTCCTAGCGCCACCTGCTCTAACCATTAGATCTTACTCTCCAGCAAGAACTGGGAATGGAATCTAGAAGTCTTGACCCTCCTTCCTACTTCTCTGACCCGCTAGACTTCATTCTCCTCTCAGAACTGATAACCAAACCCAGGAGTCCTGAATCTCAGCCTCTACCACTCTAATCCTTAGACGCTACTTCCCTCACAGAACTGGAAATAGAACCCAAGAGCGCTGATGCTTAGCTTTAACCACTGGACCATTCAGTTACACCCATAACAATCAAGATGGAGGGACTGACTACAGCTTGAGCAGACATACCTGAGCTACCTTTAATCTCGCTAGCTCAGGTACCAGAGCAGTACGTCGGCACAGACTGTACAAGTCTGTCTGGAACCTGGAGTCATTATTTGCAGGGATAGCCCACGCTGAAGCATGCGCTGCTTAGCATCACTGTTCTTGGAGCCAAGCAAGCCAGATTGAAAGTACGTCTGCTTGAGTTGCAATCTTAGCCCATGACTGCAGCATAGACAGATCCTAACTCAACTGCTTCTGTTGGATTTGAGACTGTCTCCTTGTACCCCAGCTTTGGGCTCATCAAATGCACATTTTCATGTTAAAAAACTCCCAATTTACCAGGATCAAAATGTAGCTCATCTATAGAGATATCCTGATACATTATGGTATAAATTCCACCTAGAACTGGGGCAAATGCATCTATTTACTGTACAAAGAAAGTTCCTCTGTGAAACACTGCCACAAATAAACAGTTTCTGTGGTACTTGGCTCAGCCGTGTTCTCCACGGGAGGGTTCTGCATTCTTTGGAGGCCTTGCTCAGAGTTCAAACACAGACACTGGCTCTGCTTACATCTTCGGCCTGTGGGGTGCTGAAGAGAACACAGCCATCCCATACAAATCGTACTTTGCCCTTCTCGGTGTGAGCTTTTTGTGGACTGCTTGACAAAGCCTCCCAGCTCCATGGGAGTTCGGTGAATATTATTATACCCACAGGTCCTGCCTTTTTTTTTCCTGCTGGGTGCTCCATGCTGAGGCCTCTCTCCGACTCTGCCTCTTCCTGTCCCCACTTCACTTTCTCCTCCATTAAGGCTATGCCCATGTGCCTGCTGCTTGCTCCTCTCCGCCTCCCTGAGCACTTTGTGCCAGCTGCATGCTACTATGCTGGCTGCCCCAGGGGCTGCCCAACTGCTCAGCAGCAGCCAGACCCAGGGCCCCCAGAATCACCGTGACTGATGGGTGCTAGGCACCCACTATTTCCCCCATGTGTACTAAGCCCCAGAGCACCCAAGGAGTCAGTGCCTATGACTGTAGCCGTCTTCCACAGTATCAGAGTAAGGCACAGAGCAAAATGCCCGAGGATACGGATGGAAAGTCAGTGGCAGCACTAGGGATAAAACTCCAGAGTCTCCTCTCCCAGAGTTGTGAATGGAGCCGAAGACTCCCAGCTATGAGTCCTCTACAACTCTAAGCACAAGCTAACACTTCTCTTGCTGTTTGGACCAAAACCCAAGCACCTCAGTTTCTGATCCCCTGCTCTGGTCACTAGATGACTATCTACTTCCTCCCCAACTCAGCCACAGAACCCAGAAATCCAAACACCAGGCCCTCCCATTTCCACTGCTACACCATAAACACCTTGTAGAGATGAGACCAGAACTCAAACACCAAGGCCCCCAAATTAATCACTAACCCCTCTCCCCAGTGCCCATTTCACGCTACTCCCAGAGCTGGCACCAGAACCCAAGAGTTTCACAGTCCCCCGGCTCTAACCATTAGAACCTCCTTCTCAGCCACATCTGGGAATAAAAACCCAGTAGCCCTGACTCCCAGTCCCCCTGCTTTAACCACTAGACCCCAACTCAGGAGTCCGACATCCTCCCCCTCTCCTCACCCACTAGACCCTATTCCCCTCCCAGAGCCATGAATCTAACTCACAGCTCCCCTTGCCCTACACTGATCACCAGAGCAGAGAAAATAACCCCAGGTCATTCCTTCCACATGAGTGAATGGATGATCATTCTCCCAGAAATGCACTCTGGGCCCAAGAGAGAGTTAAGGGGGGAGTGATTGCCAGTATAAGTCCTTGCACCTGGTGATTAAGGCTGTGAAAGGCCTAACAGACCCAGTCATCAGCATCTGACCTTCGTCCAACACAAGCAAATGATCAACCACTGCAGCCTCTGGACCAGGCAAACAGCCCCAAAGTGGCGCTCTGGCAACCAAGTTGCCCTCCTGCCACCTTGGCCCAAAGAGGTGAGGAACAAGCACCAAGACTGGGAGACCAATGGCTCCTCAGACAACCACTCATTTGCATTGCTTCATGCCTTTTCAAGCCAGAAGGAAGCATCTGATTGTCTTGTCTTGCCTCCTGTATAATCACAGATCAGAGAAAGTCACCCAGCTGTCTCTGCACTGAACTGGGGTTTGGCTACAGCTCTTGCAGGAAGGGCTCCAGCCGTGGTGTGAAAACTCAGGAAATAGAAAACCCATCCCTTCCCCTGGGAGTTTCTTCCAATGGTGAATCCCTCTCACTGTGAAACGCTGGTATCTGCTTTCTGACTGGAATTGGTCTGGCTTCACCTTCCAGCCTTTGTTTCTTGTCCTGCCTTTGCCTGCTAGGTTTAAACTCAATCTAGAACTGGGGAGAAAGCCTCCCTAGCATCCCATTAGAGCCTGGTATTTTCCTTCCATAAAGGCGTTTTACACTTTAAGCAGCTCACCTCTTGACCTGACCAGCCTGAGCTTTCCGAGTCTATCACTGTCAGGTTTTTTCTTGAGCCTTGAATAATTTCTCTGACTCTTTTCTGCAGCATCCTCTCTGGTTTTTAACAAGCACACCTCGGAACGGGATGTAGCATTCTCATCCATGTTATTCCTTCCACACGAATGGATGATTGCTTGCCCAGAAATGCCTCTGGGCCCAAGAGAGAGTTGAGGGGTGTGTGACAGGCAGTGTAAGCCTTTGTGCCTAGTGATTAAGGCTGTGAAAGGCCTAACAGACCCAGTCATCAGCATCTGACCTTTGTGAAAGGTGCAGCTGTCTCACCAATACTACAGTAAAACTCCAATAGTCGGGCACCCAATTGTCCGGCACTCTCGATAGTCCGGCATCAAAATGGCAAGTGCTCCTGATGGAACCGGGACGGAACCTGGAACCGCTCGGATCAGCGCTCTCATGTGGGTTACAGCAGGAGGGGAAGTGTTTGGCTCTGGAGAAGGGAAGGGGAGGAGGATTGGGTTAGGCACGGCATCCCAGCCAGCTCATTGAAAAGCCGGCCGCTCAGCACACGTGCTCCAGTGCCTGGAGGGAGATGCGTGGCTGTACCGGCAGCTTCGGGACCCAAGCATAA
>JANRFK010004440.1:15835341-15845981 GCA_030068395.1 Apalone spinifera | reverse complement strand
GAAAAGCAGATGATTTTCCGCAAAAACTGGCCAGTCTAGACACAGCCTTACAGTAGGCATTCTGGGGGCGGAGTACAGGTGAGGTCAGGTTGGTGGTTTGGGAAGGCAGTGCCCTCCCCCACCTAGCATACCAGCCGCCCATGACTACTGGGTCTTAATGTCCATCCTCCACCTCTTCTTATCTACATTCTATGGTTCTGCTTTCTCTGGAAGGATCTAGCAGCACACTGAACCTGTGAAAGAGCCATTCAAGTGATATTTTAGGGGCATTTCCTAGCCGCACATATACACTTTCAGTTTCTGAATTTACTGTGTTAGTCGACAGGACCTTAGTTTAAAATTTGTTTTAAAAATATTTCTTTAATGTGTTGCTGAAGATTATAAAAATCACATCTCTGAAAAATCATCATCTCCTCCCCTCCTCCGGCTGCCATCAGGCATATGCGCACCAGTTTAACAGTATAGCATAGGGCCCCATAAATCCTAAGGCTGACCCTGTGAATACAAGTGACTTTGTGTCCCATGTTCAGCATATGGAAATATGGTCACCCTATCTATCCCCTGCCCCTCTACACTATGGATATATAGAAACTCCCACTGAGCTATTTGGAATTCCAACATTTAGGCCATTTACACTACAAGTGCAAAATATATTGGGGCTGCAAAGCTCAGATTTAAGGGCATATTTTACCTGGTTCTCCATTAACATATTCTCTCCTAAATTCCTCTTCAAATAGTTTCCTTTTTGTGGTAAGTCCTTCAAACCCAGGGGAGCTTTGCCTAACTGGAACAAATGACCCCAACCAAAGATTAACTAAAAGTACAAGAGAACCCCAAACAGTCTACTTCTTGACATGGAGCTCCACTCAGCAAAGCATACCCTTTCCCAACCAGTTTCTGGGATTCACAATCAACTTGGAATGGTCTAGTAGCCAAAAAAGACTGTGGATTAGTTATGCATCGAATGACCTAGAATTTTTGCATCTGATTTAATTGTACCAATATTCTGATTAGCTGCTTATTTAATCAGCAGGTACTTAATGCAGCCAAATTGGCCACTCGACTGTAGGAATTCACTCTGAGCTATAGCTAGATCAAATGCAACTCTTTCTGTCTTTCCAGAGTAGGTTGCTGCATCTGACAAGACTGGGAGCAGATGTGTAAGCAAATCCAAAGCTGTGCCCATCTGTGAGTAGACAGTAGCTGCATTCCTCTGTTTAGATCTGCACGTTGTTTTGGGTGTGTATCTAATTCACAAAACAAGCACATTTGAGGTGTAAGGGTCTTCTGGTGTGGGGCAACATGACCTTTGCAGAACTTTTGGAGCAGGTTGGCAGTATGGGCCGTTTCCAAATTATCCATGTTACGTTACTGGTCCTGCCATTATTACTGGCAGCCAGCCACAACATTCTGCAGAACTTTACAGCTGCGACCCCTGGGCACCACTGCCATATTGCCATTGTTCCTAACCATACTTGCGAGGACAACTTTACTGACTTCCTGCATTGCCAAGAGCTGCTCAGAATCTCCATCCCCATGGATGGGAACCAGCAGCCGGAGAAGTGTCTTCGATTCATCTCCACCCAGTGGCATCTCCTAGAGCCAAATACCACAACCACCAATGGGACCAAACTGGACACCGAGCCCTGTATGGATGGATGGATCTATGACAGGAGTGTTTTCACCTCCACCATCATCACCGAGGTAAGAAAGAGTCCCCTGGCAGTGACTGGCTAGTGACTATGCCAAACGAGATTGCTATCCGGTGTCCACCAGCATAGTTTCATTGAACTCAACAGAGCTACCAGATAAAGATCTGGCCTAGTATTGTGGTAGCATCTGGACACCCCAAACTGCTCATGTTGGGTACTGCCCAGTCCTTGACCAAGATCAGGACCCCATTTTGCTAGACTCTTCAGACACCTCATCTGAGTTTGGGGTCCCCATTCTCATTATGGCCAACTTTGCTGGACTTGTCTCCCTTGTGCTTTCTCACTGGGAAAGTGCTTTTTCTCCCGTTTGCAGTGGGATCTGGTGTGTGGCTCACGGACGTTGAAACAGATGGCTCAGTCGATCTATATGGCGGGAGTGCTGGTGGGAGCAATTGTGTTTGGAAGTCTTGCTGACAAGTAAGACAGCTGTCACTTTACCTCGGTAGGGTGCAGATGAATTACTGGGGGGTAGTGGCTCATTCTAATAGCTTTCAGCTATCTTCACGAGTGCCTCTAATAAGAGCGGAAAAGTGGCCCAGTGGCTAGGGCACTCGCATAGAATTTGGGAAAGCTTGGATTCAAACCTTTGCTCTGCCACAGATTTCCCGTGTAACCATGTGCAAGTCATTTAGTCATTCTCTAGTTGGATTCCTCATCTGTATAATGGGGATTAGAGTGCTGCCCTATGACAGGGATGGGGGTCATACAGGTCCTTCAGAGTGCTAACTCAGTGCTCAAGCCACAATCCCATCTCGCCTATTTTCTCTGACACAGGTTTGGACGGAAGTCACTCTTGATCTGGTCCTATCTGCAAACCGCCATCACTGGCTCCTGTGTAGCTTTCTCATCTAACTTCACCATGTACTGCATTTTCCGCTTCCTGACTGGAATGGCTCAGTCAGGGATCAGCCTCAACTGTGTGTCCCTCTGTAAGTATGGAGCCAAGCAAGTAGCAAGGCTCGGGGGAGGGGGATGCACGGACTTGCAGGATGTTTCCATTAGGAGGAGAAATGGATGATGGAGCTGAGCATTTCTTTGGGGCAATCCTGGCTGCTTCAGTCCATGTTACAGCCCTAAGTTTGCTATATCACTGCCCAAGGAACCCCCATGGGCCACATGACTCAGCAGCTACTCCTGCCTTGCCATGTGCCTGTTTGGGTTGTGGGTCCTATTGTTTCAGTTATCTAGTGGCAGGCATCTAAACAGCATGGTAGCCATGCCTAAAAGTCCCAGTCATGGACCAGCATCCCATTGTGCTAGAGTCTGTTAACACACAGAACTAGAGGGACTGTCCCTCTTGCAAAGAGCTTCCGTTTAGAGCTGGGTGATAATTTCTAGATGAAACTTTCTTCCATAAAACATTTAGCAAATTTGTGCTGGTTCTGCCACATGTTCTGATTTGTTTTCAACATGAACATAGTTGAATTTTTGTGTGTGTTCAAAATCACTTTTCATTTCAAAATGTCCTCAAATTTTACATTGTTTTACATTCCAAAACATGACAAAAATGTGGGCGCTCAAAACAAAACAGTTCGTTTAACCAAAAGTGAAACCTTTTCCAATTCTTTGATTTGCCAACAATTAAAAAAATATATTTTCTGGTTGGCCTAAAATGATTTTTTTTTAGATGCCATCAAAACAAGAATTCCATGATTCTCCCTGCCCTGCTTAAGTCCCACTTGGGGTAGATTTTGGTGCCCTGGTGGCTTTGAAAGCTGGGATTGGTGTTCTCTAGACTTTGACTTTCTTCCCCCCTTTTCCTCTCCCCACCCAGCTGTGGAGTGGACCCCCACCAGACTCCGAGCAACAGTTGGTATAGTGATAGGATATAGCTACAGCATTGGGCAGTTCCTTCTGGCGGGGGTGGCCTATGCCATCCCGGATTGGCGCTGGTTGCAGCTAGCTGTTTCAGTGCCCTATTTCATCTTCTTCTTCTATGGCTGGTAGGTATCACTCTCACTTGCCAGCATGGGGACCTCTCTGTTATCCCTTGTGGGAACTGAGGGTTTCTGGGAGATGTACAGACTGCAAGCTCTCAGACACCAGACGTCTCTCTCACTATGTGTCTGTCCTGCACCTGTCACTGCGGGGGCCTCAATCTAAGGCTGCACTGATTGTTATTTTTCATATTATGGTCACACTAGATTTACCTGCCACTGCTTGGGTCCTTAACTTCATTTTTGTTTTTTGGAAAATAAAATGAAAATGTCCAGACTTCATTTAAACCGTTGCTCTGGGGTGAGGCTGGGGATGAAGGGCTCAGTATGCAGGCTGCCCTTGGGAGAGAGGATTACAGCAGCTTGGAGCCAGGTGAGAAGCACCTCTCCATGGCTGCTGCAGTTCCAGCGGGCACAGCCAGGGGAGGGGTGCATGTCCCCCTGGCTGGGGCAGGTCCCAGTTCATCTGCCCCTTGTGCTCCCATCCTGATTGAGGAATGCAGCAAACTCTGCACTTTCCCCTCGCCCCATGATGAAAGGGAATAGCCAGCAATGTCCCTGTACTTCAGCCCCCTCTGCCCTCCTTAAAGAGTGCCTGGGGGGTGGGAGGCTTGGGCAGTTCCCAGACTGCGGAGGGGAGGGGAGGCGTACCTAGTGATACCTGCCTGGTGACTCTGTCTCTTTTCTGTATGGTTTTATGAGAGCAATCCCATTTTCCTGGCACAACCAAACCCTTACCTTGCTTTAAGTCATGAGAAGAGGAAGCTGTATACCGAGTTTGGTGGTCCTAGATCTTACCAGTTATGGGAGTTCTTGAACAGACAGACAGACAAAGTCTCTCAAATATATAGCAGATTTAGAGGCCTCATCTGAGATCAAGGTCGCATTGTGCTGGGTGCCACACAGACACACACTGAGACAGGGGCCTGGTCCCAAAGCACTCAGAGTCTAAATAGAAAAAGGAAGCGGTTTATAGACTGGGAGCTGATGCACAGAAATATAGAGTAAGTTGCCCCAAGTAACATGGTGTGTCTGTGGTAGAGCAGGGAAATGAACGCAGGTTTCCCAAGTCCCAGGCTAGTGTCCTATCCACAAGGCCATTATTATGAGGGTAGCCACTACAGACCAGGGTTAGGAGCTGAACAGACACGGTCCCTGCCCAGACATGCTTATCAATGCAACAGATGATCTTTGGAGAACCAGCTGGCAAGTGATTAGTCAAAGGTCACAAGACAGACACTGCTACAGCCAGAGGTGAAAGTGAGTGGGTGTGTCCTGGAGCACAGCTCTAGCAAGAGCTGGCTGAGCTGCGGCAAAAGCCAGGAGGGAGCTACTTAAAGAGCTGGCACGTACCTGGGTTGCAATAGGACAGCACCTGTAAGAAATGTTAAGTTACTGTCACCGCTGGCTACAGCCCAGAAAAGAACCCAGCTGTCCTGCTTCCTAATGCTGTGCCCTAACCGTTAGACCACACTGTTTCCCACCTTGTGTGCTTAGCATGAACACCACATCTATTCTAAGCACATAGAGACAGAGGAGTTTTGAACTGTGCCCTGAACATAGGGTGACAAAATAGCAAGTGTGAAAATCAGGACACTGTGAGGAAAGTGGGGGGTAGGGTTGCATGAATAAGACAAAGCCCCTAATAATAGAAAATCTGGTCACCCTACCTGAAATGAAACAAACTCTTTCTGTAACATACATCATTTGGGAAGCTCAGGCGTGCTGAGTCTTTTCAATAGGTTTAGTGTTTCTCATGGCAGAAAGGGCCTTGTAGTAATGGACATACAGCCAACTCTTTATTAGGCTGCTGAACAAACACAGCCTTGGGGTTCCTGTGGAGTCTCTACCCTGCACTTCCCAGGTCATCACTGGGGGTCACCCTAAGCCCGGCCCTTCAGTAAGCCTGGTGGCAGGGAAGTTGGCTACCATATGACCTTCTAGTTCCGAACAGGTGGTTCACAGAGTCGGCCCGCTGGCTTGCAACCGCCGGGAAACTGAACCAGGCATTGAAGGAACTGCAGAAAGTGGCACGAATAAATGGGCGAAAGGAAGAAGGGAACAAACTCAGCATAGAGGTGAGGAACTGAATGGGCTAAAAAGGGAGGCTGTAATACATGGAGCTTATGTGAGTGCCTCTCACCTTTTCATAGGCTGGACCATAGATGTTCCTGAACTAGAGCGCTTGGGAGCCTAATGGCAGGAGGGCCAACATGGCCAGGACTGGGGGCAGCAGGGCTGGAGGATCCCCAAAGCAGTGCGGGGGCCAGGGCCATAGAACACCAGCAGCCCATGGCAATGTGGGGCTGGGGAAACCTGGCTGTTCAGAGCAGCGCGAGGCCAGTGCTGGGGACCAGAGAACCCTGGCCACCCATGGCAGCCCGGAGTCGGGAGGCAGCAGCAGTAGAGCGGACAGCTGGGCTTGGGAGGGAGTACATGGGGCCAGAGGCAGGAGGAAGGACAGCTCCCCTGGGCTGGCAAATTCTCTCATTTGGGACTAGTCAGGTCCCAGGGTGCTGGACCAGGGAGGTCCAACCTGTACCTCTCACAGTGCCCTAAACAAGTCATAGGGCTGCAAGGAGCCCTGTGCTATGAGTTGAAGTAGACCCATTGGAGCCTACCCTTCCTGCTCTATGCCTCCTCCCTTGGCTGCCTGCATCCCCTAGTGGTAGCCCGGGGTACTGCAGCCTCAAGATTGGCTCTGCCCCGTATTGCAAGCAGCTCCCAGACCGGAGGTGTTACATGGGTAGCAAGAATACCCCAAGTTATAGCTGTGTAAATCCATGGATATCTGCTTTATATCCAAGAGTATCCACATTTGCGACTATGGATATAGATATCCACAGCTAATTTCTGTGGATATGGAATAGGTGCAGATACAAAATTTGTATCTAGAAACCAGCAAATTTGTGGATATCTGCTTTATAGCCGCAGATATCCATATCCACGGATGTCAATGTGGATATCCATGGCTCATTTTTGCTGATACTAATATCAGAAAATTTTGTATCCATGCAAGGCTATATCAAGTTATAATCATAAGGACTGAAACTCTCCTGTGTCTCTTCCCTGCAGGACTTGAGAGTGAGTCTGCAGAAAGAAATGTCCTCAGCCAAGTCCACCCACACAGCTGCTGATCTGGTGCGCACACCGGCTGTACGCAGGATATCCTGCTGCCTGTGCTTTGTATGGTACGTGGGCTCGTTCAGATGCAGAGGGAGCAAGGAAGGTGGAAGGGCAGAAAATAAACCAAAAGCTTTTGGGACAATGGCACTGTTAGCTGAGATCAAAGTGCTGTTGTGCTTGGTGCTGTACAATAAGACAAGACAGGCCCAACCTTACAATCTAAATAGACCAGAGCGAAGATGATTGCTCCCATTTTTACAAAAGGGGAACTAAAGCACAGCGACACTAAGTGACTTGCTGAAGGTCACACCAGGGAGTCTGTGACAGAGTAGGGAATAGAACTGTGGTCTCCCAGGTCCCAGGCTTCAGAGAGTTTTACAGCACTCCCAGTGGCCATAGGCAGAACTGCACCCTGCAGACTATTTTCATTGTCCCCTGCATTTTTGTGCTGTCAATGGCAGGTTCTCCACCAGCTTTGCCTATTACGGGCTGATCATGGACTTGCAGAATTTTGGGGTCAGCATTTACCTCATCCAGGTGATATATGGCGCTGTCGACATCCCTGCAAAGCTGATCGGTTTCTTCATGATCAGTTTTATTGGCCGGAGAGTCACCCAGGCATCTGCTCTCATCCTAGCAGGAATTGCGATCCTGGCCAACATACATGTGCCCCAAGGTGAGGTGCGCTATTGGTTTGCATGCTCTGATTTTAATTAGCATGTAAATACATTTAGCTTATATTTAATTTAATTGGCATGTATGCAAGATACAGCAAGAGTAATGTTACAAGAATGGTCTATAAAAAGTCTATATATCGAACTTTTTTCATCCAATTTGTCAACAGAAAATTGGGGGACTGGCTACCTTACATTTTATATGAAAGGCATCATCTTCACACCGAAACTTTCTATTTGCCAATAAAAAATTATCAAAAGCACTGCCCCTTCCCCAAATTTTAATTCTGAAATGCTGGGGTCCCTAGCCAGGCTACATTTCTCATAATACAATGCAGCTGCCATGATTCACCACTTCCCTCTCTTGCTTCTCTGGACTGGTCCCTTTTTCTCTAGCTACTTGTCTTCACTCTCAAGACCCTTCATGACCAATCCACACCCACCCTGTCAGCTCAACTCCAGTCAGTCTGTAATGTCAGCCGCTATCACCCACTTGTTACATGTTCAAACAAGCACCTTTTGGCTTCCCCTCACTGCCCCTCATACTTGGGAGAAGTTCCCTGTAAACATCAGCAAAATTAACATCATATCCTCCTTCAAAACCCTCCTTAAAACTCCTTCTGCCCTAGGCCTACTAAAAACTTGACAGTGGTTAGGTTGCTGGTGTGCTGAAATCATAGTCTATCGTGCTGACCAATAGTGTCTCATTGTTTTCTGGAGCTACCTCACAGAGAACTCAGAGTCGCTCAATGAAATCAATAGGCACCAGATTTAAAACAATCACAAGGCAGTACTTGCTCACACAATACTCCGCCAGCCTGTGGAACTCATTGCCAGGGGATGTTGTGCAGCCCAAAACTATAACTGAGTTCCAAAAAGAATTAGATGAGCTCATGGAGGATACATCCCTCAATAGCTATTAAACCAAGATGATAAGGGACACAATCCCATGCTGTGGGTGTCCTAAGCTTCTAACTGCCAGAAGCTAGGTGTGAATAGCAAGGGACGGATCACTTGATAATTGCCCTGTTGTGTTAATTCCCCCTAAAACGTTGTCCACTGTCAAGGAAGAGGATACTGAGCTAGGCAGACCATTGATCTGACCCAGTATGGTCATTTTACTGCATTTATCTGTCTGTATCCATGTCATCACTTACCTTATACTTAGATGTCAGCTGTTTGGGACAGGGACTGTCTCTTTCCTGACCCATGACTGGGGCTCACAGGCACTATTATAATATAAATAATATGGGGCAGTTGAGCTGCCTCCTGGAGATGTGATCTGACCATTAAAAAACCAGGACATAAATTAATTTGCAGTGAAAAGACATTTTTCTTGGAAGTTACTTTTCGACGAAAAGAAAAATTCAAGCTGTTATGAGGACTGACCTAGTTTTACTGCATTTGTGTTTGTATGCACAGAGCTGAGCCCCAACAGCCCCCCCAACGGCATCATTTCCTTTCCCCAGATCTGCAGATCTTACGCGCTCTCTTGGCCGTGTTTGGAAAAGGCTGCCTGGCTGCCTCATTCAATTGTGCCGCGCTCTATACGGGAGAGCTCTACCCCACGGTGATTAGGTACGTAGACACAAACGCGCCTTTTGGAGTCCCGTCTGGGCTGCTGAGCCATGTTGCAGTTTGCACCCTGCCTGATCCACCTCAAGGAAATGGCAATGAGAGAATGAGAGCAAGAGCCATTTGGGTGTCCCATGGCTGGTAAGAGATGCAACGCCAAAGGAACGTACAGGATAAAGCCAGACTGCATGAAGCAGGGTTTCTTGGGCCACTGCTTTCTCACAGGAGGGTGTGGCAGGCAGGCAGGTTTGAGATTAGATTAGGATCAGATAAAATATGCAAATTGTGGATGAGAAACACTGAGACTAGTTCAGAAAAGGGAACCCAATGGAGGGCCGGTTCCCAGCCCCTGACTGTTCTCTCTCCACGCGGCAGACAGACCGGAACAGGGTTTGTCAACACCCTGGCGCGGGTGGGCGGCATAGTGGCCCCACTTGTCAGAATGACCAGCGAGTTCTTGCCGTCCCTGCCTCTGATCATCTATGGAGCAGCCCCTATTGTATCTGGCATCGCCGCCTGCTTCCTACCTGAGACCCGTAACGTGCCATTGCCGGACACCATAGAAGACGTCAAGAGTCAGTGAGTAATTTCTGCAACCGTTAAGGGGAACTGGTGGAGAAGCAGCAAGGCCAGGTGGTTAGAGCAATGGGCTGGCGCTCAGAGACCTGGATTCTACTTCTAGCTCCACCAGCCTGAGCTTAGGCAAACCCCTCCCCCTCCCAAAACTCTTCAGGGTCTGTTTCTTAGTATGAGTATGTGCAGCGCCTGGCACAACGGGGCCCTGACCTCACCAATATCTGTGCAACGCCCGGCACAATGGGGCCCTGACCTCAGTGAACACGTGTTCAATCCTTCAGCCAGGTTTTGTATGCAGAAGGGTTCAGTTCAGTTTTCAATGGGGCCCGTCTAAAAACTTAAACACCAGCTTGAGCCCCAGCTTAGAAACGTGGAAACTGAATACGCCACCCTGGCTGCCTTGATAGGTAATTCTTCCCTGCTTGCAAGTACTGAGTTTAGGGGTTAAAGAAGAAAAAGCTTTATGAGGGTGGGGGAAGGGGACAACTGGACTAATGTGAGAAAGCCAGCAATTAATAAATCCGCACTGTTAGGCAAGACTCTCTCCCTGAGGGTGTGCTGGCAGGAATCCCAGCCTCAGGCCTCCTTTCATGGTGAGGAGCAGCTCAGACACTCTCGCCACTTCCCTGCTCCTCCTTGCTACGCCTCTGGGGAAAGGGAAGGAAAGGGCAGGCTCCTGCTAGCTGTGAGCTAAGTTAAGCTGGCATTGAGCAGTAGTGGGGAGTGGAGCTGAGGTGCCGTTGAGGTACAGGCTGGAGCTGAGCTGAGGCAGTGTTGGGGCTGGAGGGGGGACGTGGGCTGAAACTGTAGACAGCAGCAGCTGGCAACCTGAGGGAATCTGGTGCAGGCCAGAGGTGTAGCGAGGGTGTTCTGCGCCCGGAGGCAAAAGAAAAATTTGCGCCCCTCTCCCCCTCCCGCCACCATGTGGCACAGCCCCGAACCTAGTGCACAGCTGAGGGGAACTTGTACCGTATCGTCCCATGAGTAGAATGAATTTTGTGTTGTGCACCAGTACTGAGTTCATGGGGATTGTTTGGATG
>JANRFK010004440.1:15803123-15835241 GCA_030068395.1 Apalone spinifera | reverse complement strand
AAAAATTGTTCTCCTTGGCCTCTGATGATAGGACAAGAAGCAATGGACTTAAATGCAGCAAGGAAGATTTAGTTTAGACATTTAGAAAAACTTCCTGTCAGGGTGGTTAAACACCGGAATAAATTGCCCAAGGGGGTTGTGGAATCTCCATCTCTGGAGATATTTAAGAGCAGGTTAGACAGACAGGATGATGAAGACAGACCTTGGTCCTGCCGTCAGGGCAAGGGACAGGACTTGATGATCTCTGGAGATCCCTTCCAGTTCTAGGATTCTATGAATTGTCAGGGTCTGTGCACACCTGGCACAATGGGCCCTGACCTCAGTCAGTCTGCTTAGTTCCTGGCGTCACACACACACATACCTTACAGGTGTAGTGCATTGTCCCAGCTAGTGGCACCACAACCACTTATAGAGAAAATAATGACCCTGCTTTACAGCCTTAGCTGATAGCCCACTGGTTATTAGCTTGTGCACCAAGCTCTGATCCCATGGTTGGTGCACCACCTGGCAGTGGCGCTGGAACCATTTTTGGGGTGAGGGTGCAGAGCAGCATCCTGCCTTTAGACCGGTTATCAGCACTTCTCAATATTGCATATGTCGGGATCATGCAGCTGCTTCTAGCCAGCACTGAAGCTGGTTGGGAATTTTCCAGAGAAACCTTTTTTTGCCACTTTGTCACAACTGAAACTGTGTATTGAAAAGTGTCTGGGTGAATTTTTCAAACACCACGTTTTTTAAATGAACATTTTCAGAACCAAAAAAAGGGATTTTCTGGTTCAAAATGACTTTCTGCTAATAAATTTAACAAAGAAAACAAATAAGTTATTTGGTCAAAATCAAAATAAAAATGTTTCTAAATTATTGGCAGGACACATTTTCAAAATGATTCAAAATGAATTTGATTTTTCATCTAATCTGAGACAGGGACATTTTTCAAAATCTCAAAAATATTCATAGGAGGTGACAATCATTCCCCCTCCCCCAGCCCCATCATGAACCAAGACCTTGATTCTTCCATGGATGCTGCATTATGGGAGGGGATAAAAGAGAGAGTGTAATTCACAGAGCAGTTGGGAGGCTTGGCTAATCCCTATTTCTACAGTATCGGGGTTTGCTGTGATGAAAAGAGCTACAGAAATTCAGTGTTGTATAATCCCGTGGTCTCTTCTTATTCCCTTCTAGGAGAAGGCCCAAAGTGATTAGAGATGTAGGACGGAAAGACGAGCTTCCGCTGAGAGCCTGCAGATTGGAACCACTCAAGGAAATTATGTAAGAAGTGAAACTAAAGAGACCCTAGGTCCTGATACCAATTAGTGTGATTAAAATCAAACATGCCCTTGTGTTTTACCCACTCAGGGTCAGAGATTGCTTCTGTGGAAAGGGTATTCATGGGACATTATACCAGCCTTTATTAGCCTTTCTAAAAGTGGATACAAAAGTCTACTGTGCCTCTAAAGTTACATCCCATGGCTGCTAACATGGGGCGGCAGCGTGATACGGAACACAGCATTGGGCTGGGAGTCAGCTTGGATTCTGATCTCAGCTCAGCCCCTGGCATCGCACTTGTGTCTCGTGCTTTTCCCTCCACAAAACCATTGTGAACAAACTACACCAGTCCAGTCGGGTCCCAAATAACTATGTCTATTTCACAGGGCTAGCCAGAAAACAGGAATTCTGAATAGCACAATAATTTCATAATTTTTGTTCCACATCAGAACAAAGCCAAGATGCTTTCAAAATGCTTCATGAAAACTGAGAGCTCCATCCCAGAAGAGCCAACAGCTCAGGCAAAGCAGCAACCTAAACTTTGTATCTCTATACCCCTCCCAAGTACCCTAACAGCCATGCTAGCAAGTTAGTGCTTCTCACTCCATGTCGGGACTTGAACCTGTCTCCTCATCACAGGTAAGTAGTCTGGCCTACAGGCTTGCTCTCGCTCTCATTTTGTTCAGCAATTCCATTCTGGACCTGAGAAACCCTCCCCACAAAGTATTGGTCGAAACCCACACATTTCTGTGAAAAGTTTCAGTTTTGACATAGGGCTGTGCTGTCATACAATGAGAGAGCTTATCACACAGTAGTTCATGTATATCCCAGACTCTAGTTTCCCAGGCTGGCAATTTGCATCAGACCCATAGGGGAAGGCAGGGGAAGAATAAAGGCAGGTCCAAAGAGGATGTGTTTAGCCTGGCCACCAAACAAGCCACATGCACAAATAAACCCCATTCTCATGAGAAACATATGTCACTCAAAGTCAAGGTGAAATACAGGATGTTTCTGGGGACATTGCTAAGAGGGTCAATGATAGGTGAATTCCTTAAAGACAGAGCTACCTACAGCCCAAGTCTAGGGCCCTCCACTATGAGGCACCAAACCAGTCAGAAAGAGCACTTCTGTTTGTCATACAGGCAAGCAAGAAGTTGTACAAGCAATTCCTTTCAGACACTCCAGTTCTCCTTATGCAAATAAGAGATTATGAAAACCAATCCCACCAAATCAAAACAGGTCCTTCTGATCCAAAAGGATCAGCCATATTCCCAGGTCAATTTATAACTCAGATCTTACTCATAAAAGCATGATGTTAGCCAGTTTTGTTTTATTTTTTAAGAAAGAAAGAAAGAAATCTCAGCAGAGGACAAGTTGTTAAAGGAATCAAATACATACCAATTGCAAAGTTCTTGGTGCAGGCTTGTAGCAGAGGTGGAATAATCTGCTGTCTTAAAACAAGTCTCTGGAATACATCCTCAGTTAGGGTAAGTCGTCGGTCCTTTCAGGCTTCAGGTTGTATCAAAGACCCTTCAGAAGTGACGAGCCAGCTTAAAGATGAATGGAGGAACCCCCAGATCTCTTTTTATAACCTTGACTCCATGGAGGGACTCCCATTGTTCTCACTGTCTAATAATGTGTCCCAAGATGGAGTTTGTCACATGAGAGAGTTATATGTCCATGCATGACTCGGTCCTTTTTAGGCAGTGGGCATTGTCTTCATGCTGGTCTGAACATATACAGAAAAGCTCATCAGATGTGGATTGGAATCACTTAAGGTACATTGTTAGTTCACTTGACTAACAGTTTTCACTTGACTAACAGTTTTCTCATTGTAGTCTGGCCAGGCCTTCTGTTAATATCTCCCAGAAGCTAACATTTGAAATGCAAGTACATAGCCAATACTCATATCTTCAAACAAAAATGATACATGCATATGAACAGTATAAACA
Organism: Apalone spinifera; assembly: GCA_030068395.1. Taxonomy (NCBI): domain Eukaryota; kingdom Metazoa; phylum Chordata; order Testudines; family Trionychidae; genus Apalone; species Apalone spinifera. The sequence continues at coordinate 15,832,023 of JANRFK010004440.1, read as the reverse complement.
AAATCAGTGAAGCATAAGCTTTTCATAGACATCTTCCTTGGCAAAAGCGATTGTATGTTCATATTACAATCCAATAACGTCACACAAGGTGACCATGTTTTCAGTGCCGCCAACCAGGGCTTTTGCATAGCGATGTTCTTTCAGGGCCATCCATGAGACAAAGTTATTCATGTCACAGAAGAGTCTCATTGGCGAGGCAATGCACATACACATAGCTAGGGCCTGCCTTTACCCCAAAGAGCTCTCAGTCCCAACATCCAAATGGTGGGAGGGGAAACAAAGGGACAGAAAGAGGAAGTGACTCATTCAAGGTCACACACCAGACCATGGCAGAGCTGGGACTAGAACCCAGATGAGTGCCCCATTCACTAGACCATGTTGCTACTAAAAAATTCCTTTTAAAAAATACCTGTGCTGGTGTTGCTAGAGTGGGTCAGAAATTGGGTGTTTCCAGGGGAAAATTTTGAGGGAAAAGAAGGAAATTGAATCCATTGAGTCAGGAGGATTTACTGTCATGGTATCTGGACAGGTCTCTGGCTCTGTCAATGATGAGAACCAGAAGGCTGCTTGCATGTACGCTCAATGATGTGGGCCCAATGACCACCGCAGACCCCAAGAGGGCCTCCAAAATCAGACAAGGATCAAAGGTGCCCGGCCAGGTTTATTGTTAAGCAAAGTACAGTAATAGTTGTCAGTAGACTCTACCACATCACTGCACACTTATACTTACAACAATGCCCTCAGCACGGCCAGTGGAAAACTCCCACTGCCCCTGGCTGGACAAAGACTGTCCCCTCAAGACACCACTTTATATACAGGTGCAAACAAGTTACACATCACTGCTGACATTGTCAGGTCCCCTCTCTTTGACACTACTTAGATACCACCTTGTGGTTTGATTAGATCATCTCTATCCATCATGCTGTCATTTTAGACCTTTTCCCGAACCTGGGTCTGTAACTGTGGGGAGTGTGTACCATGTTTTTTTTTTTAAATGAGCTGCTGGTACCATGTACTTTCAACTTATGACCAGTACCAATTACTGTTCTAGTCCTGGGTCTATTACCAATTAGTGTTTTGCTCTCTCAGCCTGTTCATTTCAAGTTCTGTTAGCAGGGGCCTGCCTCTTGCTCACAGCTTAGCTTTGCTTTATATTAGACATGTTTTGTTCATTGTTAGCTGGGCCTCAGGCCTCTAACCAGACCTGTGCTACATGGGTTTTTGTTTTAGGCCTTCATCTTACTACACCCACAACTCCCAAATCCATGGCTTATGGCCTAACCAGAACACCCTGACTACTCTATTTGCATGTCTCCTGCATACCAAATTATTGTCCCACTGCACTATTAGTATCATAACAACATGAGGCTCCACTCAGATCAGGGCCTCACAGCACTACAGTAGTGTGAAATAAATGAAGACATTCCTTACAGTCTCAGCAGAGGACAAGAAACAACAATTGGCTCACTAAAGAACATGCTACCAGGCAGGAAAAATGGCGGGTGTTTCAGTTATAGCTCTGTATAGGGACGTCTGGGAGTTAATTCCCTCCTCTGCCAAAGGCACCGAGTGTGACATTGGGCAAGGCAGAGAGGGGAACAAAACCTCCTATGTTGCATAGGAAGCTAATTCCTGTTTTTAGAAGTGATTCACGCACTTAGGAGCCTGAGTCTCCTTGACCTTCAGTGAGACTTGAGCTCGAGTGCCTAAATCATTTAGTCCCATTTTCAAAAGTGAATTAAGTCACTTGAAACACTGAGTGGAGCAACTCTGAGATACTTTTAAAACTCTGTGCTCAGTACCCCAGATTCTTTATCTGCAAGAGAGGACTAATAAACCTTTCCATGTCTATTTACACTGCAAGCTCCTGAGACCAAAGGCTGTCACGTACTGTGTTTTCTTGGCACAATGGGACTCTGATCTCAGTCAGTGTCTGTGCAGTGCCCAGCATGACAGGGCCTGCATCTCAAGTGGTACCAGCTGGGGTCTGTGCAGCATCTGACATCACAAGGCCCTGACCTTGGTCAGAGGCTAGCACAGTGGAGCCCGGCATCTGTCAGTTCTGTGCAGTGCCTAGCACCTGCGAGGGCCCCACTCTTGCACAGGGTGTGTGCAGCGCTTGGCACAATGGGGTCTTTAGGCACCGCAGTGCTATAAATCATAATTACACAAGGAGAAGGCACAAGTGAGACAATCATGTGTAGGAAAAAACACTGCAGTCACAGCACACCAGTTCCCCAGCAATTGCTCGAGGTGAATACGCCCAAATGCCAACAGCGCTTGTGGATAACTGACTACATCAAAGGATATCTACTCATTGGACTGGCTTTTACATGCACCCGATGCTGTCACCCATGACTCTTACTCTTACTCTCAAGTACTGTCTGCATTATGGTGGTATCGAGAAGACGCAACCAAGTTCAGGATTGCAACATTATTTGCATTTATTTGTGTTGTGGTAGGGTCAAGGAGCACCGTTATGTTCTGCATTAGGCAAACACGGAACAAAGAGATGGTTCCTGCCCCAAAGGGCTTCCAGTCTAAGATCAGACAATGAGGCATTGTTTAGTACTCAGCTCTTTGCCCATTTGGACCGCCTTGACTGTTACTTCTTTCTCACCCCAGGGTCAAGTTCGACGTCCTTGGGTTGGGGTTCGCCAAGGAGCGCCTCTCGGGGTTTCCATTGCTTTAACAAGTTCACATGGTATACCCGAGTCGCATTCCTCTTTCCCCCTACCTGTACCTCATAATCCACTTTACTGATTCTCCTTAGCACCCTATATGGCCCCCGCCATCGAGCTAACAACTTAGACCCTTCCATCAGGAGCAATACCAGTACTTGCTCCCCTGCTTGAATTCCCTCAATCTAGCGCCTCGATTATACTGCTGGGCTTGGGTCTCCTGGGCCTTCCGTAAATTATCCTGGGCCCAGTCCCCTAGGTTACACAACTGTTGCCTTAGTTTGAGTACATACTGAGTGGTGCCCAGGCCCGGTGAGGGATGTTCTTCCCACCCTTCTCGTATCAGGTCCAGTAAGCCTCAGGGTTGGCATCTGTATAGCAATTCAAATGGGGAGTACCTCACTGAGGCCTGGGGAACTTCCCAAATCGTGAATAGTAGGGCTGGCAATAGGGTATCCCAGTCCCGGGGATCTTCCTAGACAAACTTACGCAACATAGCTTTTCAGGTGCGGTTGAACCTCTCGACCAGCCCATTGGTCTGGGAGTGGTAGACAGATGTCCTGATCTTTTTAACCTGAAGCCATCTGCACAAGTCTGTTAGTACCCGCGAGACTAAGTTGGGGCCCTGGTCCATCAACAGCTCCTTCGGGAGCCCTACCCTCGAAAATATCTTCATTAGTTCCTCGGCTATCACCGGGGCAGTGGTCTTGTGCAGAGGGACAGCCTCCAGGTATCGTGTTGCGTAATCTAATACCACCAGGATATACTGGTGTCCCCGCCGCGACCGCTCCAGTGGGCCTACCAAATCCAATGCAATGCGCTCGAAGGGGACCCCGACTATCGGGAGGGGCACCAGCAGGGCCTTCGGCACGGCTGCCATGGCCGTATACTGACATTGGGGGCACGAAGCGCAAAAATCCTTAATCTCCCGGTACACCCCGGGCCAGTAAAACCGCTGTAACACCCTCTGCTGCATCTTTTCCATGCCCAAGTGTCCAGACCACGGGTTGTCATGGGCCTGTTCTAAGATTTGTCGTTGGTATGACCTAGGGACTAATAGTTGCGCCACTTCCCCTATCGCTTCCCTGCCCTGGGTTATCCGGTATAGGCGATCTCCACGTACCTCGAAGTAGGGGCCTACTGAGACCTGAGAAGTTCCTTGCCGAGTGGCCCCTTCTGGTCCATGCACTTGTTCCCATGCTTTCTGGAGAGTAGGGTCACTGCTCTGCGGCATCAGGAAGTCCCTCTTGTCAAACGCCAGGTCGATCGGGGTCGGATGTTCGGTGGGTGCGGCTCTCACTTCAAGTGTTGTGCGGCGGACCTCGTCCCCTTGTGCCACTGATGCGACATCGCCTTTGCCTCCCTGATCCGCTTCCTGTTCGGCCTAGCCCCACAACTGTACCAGATGCTTGAACCCGGGCCAATCTCTTCTCAGCAAAGCACAGTGGGTAAGTCGGGGGGCCACCATCATCCTGCAAACTGCCTCTTCCCACCCGTCATTAATTCATATTTGGACCGTGGGGTAGGAGCGTACGTCCCCATGCCCGCAATGTATCCAGATCCTCCCCCTTGTCAGTAGGGGCGCCCCCACCATGTCCGTCCGCACCATCATTTGTCCACACTCTGAATCCATTATTGCCTCGATTGATTTCCCATTTATCGTCACCCGTCGGGTGACTGGCCGCTGGGCCGGTCTAGCACACAGAACACCCACCTGGGTCGGCTGTCCATAGGTGCAGTCCATGAGGGGGCGATCCCAGCAGAAATGCCCTTCCTTTCCGCACTGGTAACAGGCCCCCCGGACTGGCAGGGCTCCCTTCGGGCGGGCTCCCGGTTCCTCTCCGGCCAGCTTCACGCCGCCGGCCGCCAGGTCGGGGTTCTGCCACACCGGCGCCAACTTCCTCTCCGTCCCCGACCCCGGGGTTGGGGTCTGCCCTCCCCTTGCTCGTTGGGGCAGTGGGTGTTTTAGATCCCCAACAGGCCTGGGTGTCTTCCCCTTGCCTTCTGTGCCTTCAGCGACAGTGAACCGCTCCATAAGGGTCACAGCCTCCTCCAGGATGTCGGGCAGGTGCCGCCGGACCCATCGTTGGCCCTCCCATCTTATTGTCCGGCTCCAGCCATCTCCTTCCGGCTTCTTTAACCCGGTGAGCAACGGCACGTGGCGTTTGAGCCGGGTTATACCGGGACTCTCGGAAGCACTGCCGGTAGGCCTCTGGGGTAACACCCAGCTGGTCCAGTATCACCTCCTTGACCTTAAAATAGCATAGGGCCTCCTTTGCCATCATGCCCCGGTAAGCCATCTGCGCGGGGCCGGACAGGTACGGGGCCAGCAGGGTAGCCCAGTGCTCCTGCGGCCATCAGGCCACCGTCGCCACCCTGTCGAAAGTTACTAGGAAGGCTTCGGGGTCGTCCTGAGGGCCCAGCTTAGATAGCCGTATTGGGAGCTGAGTCCCCACATGCAGACCCTCTTCACCGGTGAGTGGCCCTTCTCCTTCACTGCGCAGGCCGGTCTCACGCAACTCCTGGACCAGCTGCCTCTGCTGTTCCTGAAACTGTGCCGCTAATTGTTGTAGCAGTTGAGTTTGCTGCTGCTGTTGTTGTCTCTGGCTGTCCATGAGCCATTCTAGCAGTTTGTTAATCTCCATTTCAGCATCTCCTTGCAAAACAAAAATCATACTCAAGTCTCTTACTCCTTTTTCTCCCGCTCCCCTAGCCCTGCTGCTGGGCCAGGGACCGTGTCTGCATTCTCCACCACATGTACAAAGACCACCCTGAAGTCGTGGTAGGTGGTCGGTTTTTATTACATAAGCCCTACCGTACAGCACACGAACCCTGCTGTACAGCAGTGAGGTAGAGGGGCTCAGGCCCACCCACTCTCCCGAGCCCCAACCCAGGACCCTAAGGCAGGGGGAAAGAACCTCCCACCTGCCTGCGGATGGGGTGTAAACCCCTAAACTCACCCGCACTCGGGGTCCTCGGCCCAGCTCTGTGCCACTTCCTACCCCGCCTGGAGTTCCCTCCCTGGGGTCAACGCGGGGTTGCTGATCACCCCGGTCGGTTCCCGGACCTTTCCATCCTCCCCCTCCTTGCTGGCCTCACCTGCCTTCCCCCTGGCCAGCCCAAGGTTCACCCCTTTGTCAGCGGCCTCTGGGCCACTTTTGAATGCCCCGATGGCTCGGCGGGTGGCATCATCAGCCGGCACCGGCATAGCCATGCGGGCCGACACCACAGTGATGTCATCAGCCAGCGCCAGCCCTCCAGCACGTTGCGCACCTGTGGCATCTGCCAGGCCGCTGCTAATTTGGCCTGGTGGCATGCGGGGCCCCACCACACTGTCGGTATCCAGAAATTTGCCACCCCCCCATGGACACCAACTCTCCTCCATCATCAGCCAGCTTTGATGAAGCGTATATGGAGTTAGATCCTCAGCTGATGTAACCTGACATAACTTCCATGGGACCATGCTGATTTACTCCAGCTCAGGATATGGTCCCATTAGTCATTTTTTCTGAACCCAGCACAAGGGGGCCCTATTCTTACCGGGGATCTGCACAACATCTAGCACAACAATACCCAGCCCGATGGGGCGTGGATCTCAGTTAGGGTCTGTGCAGTGCCTGGCAGAATGGGGCCCTGGTCTCAGTTGCGGTCTGCAGTGCCTGGCACAATGGAACAATAGTCTGAGTTGGTGCCTCTGTAAGGCCAGTAATAACTGACCAATGCAAAGCAAGCTTGGTGTGCTCATGGACTGGAGGCCTAATGCCTTCCTGACACTGCCCTTTGTTCCACATTTACGCAGTAGATTTTCTCTCCCTTTCCCTTCAAGCTAATCCTTCAAACCCAGGGTAGAACTTTAACCCAAGTAAGATGATTATGGCTTACATAACCCGCACAAGCACCCATTTAACCCAATCAGTTTCCTAAGGCTAAAATAATAAATATATGTATTACCCCACACTCCCAATCCCCACCACCACACACACACACACACACACACACAGCTTCCAGCATCCCAAAACAAAAGCATCCAAACAAGGTGATCCAAGGTCACACCACAGGTTGCTCAGATTTTCTTCCAACAGACTGGGATCCCAGCTGAGACCCCAGAGCTTTGGATGGATGCCAGACCGATCGCGGCTTCAATGTTGCAGGCAAGAGTTTAGTGGGGTCGTGATAAAGGGAACTTTTTCCGAGACCATGAGACTAAACTTTCCCATGCAGCAGCCCAAGCTGTGCTCTTTTCCTGGGGGAAGCCGCTGGCTGTAGCTGATCATGCTTTGACAGATCTTGAAGAGAGCTGGAACATATTGTAGGAGGCACCCTTTCCAAATGCAGCTCTGTCTGTGAAACTCATTTAAGTCATCAGGCAGCAAGTTGACAGGGGATCTATTCGTCATGACTTTTGCCGAACTCCTCGACAGCGTTGGCGGCATGGGCCGCTTTCAAATCATCCACGTCGCTCTGCTTGTTATCCCAGTTTTAATGACAGCCTCTCACAATCTCCTGCAGAATTTTTCTGCTGCTGTCCCAGGACACCACTGCCAGATTCGTGCGGCTGCCAACAACACGCGTGGTGCAAATGCGACTCACAGGCTGAGTGCCAAAGATCTCTTGAGGGTCTCCATCCCCATGGATGGGGACTGGGAGCCAGAGAAGTGTCGCCGGTTCGTCACCGCCCAGTGGCAGCTCCTAAATTCCAATGCAACAGTCCCAAATGGGACCGAGATGGAAACAGAGCCATGCACGGATGGGTGGACCTATGATAAGAGCATCTTCACCAACACCATCATTATGGAGGTAAGGAAAGGCCTAAAGCACTTACAGTTGTTTAGGGAAACCCTGCGCAGCTTGTGTGTTACTGATCAATATTTACATCTGGTCCAGGCTGTGAACTTTGACTTGTGTTCATTCATTGTCTCTGAACCATTCCTACTCCGTGACCTTAGACAAATGATCGGATTTATCCACTGAATCAGCCCCAAGGTCCATCTAGCTCAGTAGCCTGTCTGGGACAATGGCCAGCACTGGATGCTTCAGAAGCAGATGTAAGAACCCCGCGGTAGCCCCATGTGGGATAACTTGTCCCATACACAGGTCTCATCCTGATCTTTAGTAGTTGGAGATGGGCACAAGCCCTGAAGTATCAGGTTTAATATGCCTCCCAGAAGCCTTGTTGTTGTTGTTACGATTACTCTGGATGCTTTTGATATCCATATAAAATGCCAGCTCCTGCTTTCAATCTTGTTAACTTCTTCCCCTCAATGACTTCATGTGACAGTGAGTTCCACAGGCTAATCCCACATCATGTGAAAAAGCTTCTTTCTTCCCATCAGTTTTGAACTCCCATCTTTTAATTTCATTGAATGGTCCCTTGATCTCATGTTATGAGACTGGAAAAACAAATGTTTCTGATCTGGCTCCTCTTTCCCACTCACTGTTTTATATTTACCAGAAGACTTACCCAGCATTCCCTGGGTCTGGCCCAGGGGCAGGGGTAGCTGCGCAGGCCTCCTGGCCAGGGGTGGGGAGAGGCGGGGGCTGTGCAGGCCTCACACTGGTGCTCCCTGGGCCCAGCCTGGGGACATGGGGGACATGCAGGCCTCCCAACGATGTTCCTTGGGCTCCACACAGGCTGGCTGGCCATGCTGGGTGGCCCAGCAGTGCTGGGGGGAGGGATGTAGCTCCTGTGGCAGGAACCAGGGTGGTGGGGCCAGCAGTGCTCTCAGGGGGGGCCATGATAGTGGGGCTGTCTGGGCTTTCTCCTCCCAAACCAGTGGAGGTGCTGAGGGATGGGAGGTAGGGTTTGAAACCAGGGGGCCACTTAACCGGGCCAGTGGCAGGCAAGACAGTGAGTCCCATCCTCAGCTGGCCACTCCCTTGGTGGTGCGGCTGCCCCCAGTGATCACTCTACAGCGGGGGGAGGGAGGGGGCAAATTCTGGCTTGCGGATCAGATCTAGTCCACAGGGTTAGTCCCTGGTGGGCCCTCACCTCCATGTTTACTTGCACCTCCGCAGGTATCAGAGGATCGTAGCTCTTATTGGCCACGAATCACTATTTGCGGCCAATTTGAGCGGCAGAAAGTGACATCCTGGTCCACAATACTTCCCACTGCTTGCATTGGCCGTGGCCAACCAGAGCTGCGATCCTCTGATGCCTGTAGAGGAATAGACAAACATAGCGGTGGAGTTAGTCCCCGCCAGGGACTAACTCCACAGGTTACCAGTTTTTTATTGCCCGCCCCTGCTCTACAGTAAACTGTGTTCGCTGCCCTCAGTGGTGACTGTGAGGATAATGGCCCTCCGCTCAGCCCCCTCCCTTTCCATCTTATAGAAAACAATAGAATTCCAGGCACATCCTATTTTCCTGGCACAACCAACCCCTGACCTTGCTTTAAGTTAGAATAAGAGGAAGCTACATTCCAAATTTGGAATGCTCTTACCGTTTAGGAGTTCTTGAACAAATGGACTTGCAGACAGACAGACAAAAGCACAAATCTCTAAAATATAGAGACTAGACTGCTTACCCTGAATTGCCCAGGTCCTTCAGGGCAGGGAGCTGGGGATGCGAGAGTGAGGACTGTAGGCTGAGGAGGGGCTCAGGGTGTGTATCTGCTGGGGCTTTCTCTCCCCTCAGCCAGCAGCACCTTCTCTCCTTCCCCACTCCCCGAGCCCTTCCAGCTGACAGGGGCCTTTTCTCTCTCCCCAGGCCCTTTGGCCAGCAGGGACCTTTTCTCCCCATCTGGCAGGGATTTCTTGCCCCCCCCACCCCAGGCACTGCAGCCAAGGCCCAGGGGGAAGGGTTTGGGGCAGGGCAAGCCACTTGCACAGTCAGGTGGCAGGCAAGATAATGAGCCCCAGCCTCAAAAGGGCACTTTCTTGGTGGTACATCTGCCTCCAGTGTTACTCTGCAGTAGAACTCTTCCCTGTGTTCACTGCCCCTGAGGCCACTGGGAGTATCGTGTCTCTCCTCTCTGCCCCTTCTCTTTCCATGTTATGGAAAACAGTCCCATTCCAGGGACTTCTCAATTTCCTGGCACAATCAAACCCTGACCTTGCTTTAAGTTAGGAGAAGAGGAAGCTGCATACCAAATTTCGTGGACTTAGCTCTTACCACTTTTTAGGAGGAGTTCTTGCACAAATGGACTTGCAGGCAAACAGACAGACGCACAGACAGAGAGATGCACTCTAAAATATATATGTAGATATCCCATCCCATCTAATTTATCTCCTTTGCAAGGTAACAAATATCAGAGGGGTAGCCATGTTAGTCTGAATCTGCATAAACAACGAGAAGTCCTATAGCACCATATAGACTAACAGATTTATTGGAGCATAAGCTTTTGTGGGCAAAGGCCTCTCTCTGTCCCTCACATCTGTAAAAGATGGATAATTCTTCCTTTCTCCCACCTGTGTCTGTATAAAAGATAAACCCTTAATGGCAGAGACCATCTTTTACTGTGTTCACATATTGTTGGTGCTTCTAACTGCTGCTAGAACAGAAAATAATGTCTTAGATAATGACGCACTGTGGGTCTCCAGGCCTCCTGCTTCTACTATTTACTGACAATTTGTTCTGGGAAAGAACATTCAGATTGTCAAAGGGGAAGTAACAGTTTCCCAGATGGCAAGAGGTGGCTATCGCTGGATATAATACAACTCAGCCCTTCCCATGATTCAAAGAGCTTTACAAACTCCCATGCATGGTTATGAGTTAAGTGTGTGGAACCATTAGCTCCATTTTACAGATGGGGAAACTGAGGCATAGGGAGGTGAAGTGACTTGCTCAAGGTCACAGTTGTGCCAGCCATAGAGCTGGGTACAGAATCCAGGAGTCCTAGGCTTTCAATCCTGGTCCTGTAACCCCTAAAATCACAGATGCTGTCAGAGAACCCAGGAATCCCAGTCTTACTGCTCCAAGCAGCAGAACAGTCTCCTTCCATGTGCCAGGAACATCACCGAGGAGACCTGATGCCCACATTTTAATTCCTAGAGCCAGTGTTCCATATATTTTTTCCATCCAGGTGCAGAATAAATTTTCTTATGTGCACAGAGGCATGTGTAGATAGATGTGCACCACTAGTAGAAACACATGCTGCCAGCTGTGGGCGCTCTGCTAATCAGCTGGGTGGCATTTGAATCTCTCCTGGGTGGCTGCCCAAGCACTCAGCTTACAGGGAACACTGCCTAGACTCCACTCTCCTCCCACAGCTGTGGGCAGAACCCAGCATTCCTGTCTCCCAGGTCCCCCCGTCCCCCAAACTACTTAACTCCACTTACCCACGAGAGCTGGGACTAGACCCACAAAATTCTTATGCCCCATCCCAGTTTTACCCAATACATGTAATTCCAGAGCCTGAAATAGAACGTAGGAATATTGACTGCTGGTACTCTGCTCTAACCACTAGGCCACACCATGCAGCTACACAATAGTGAATATGCAATACTGCTATGCTCACATTTAAATATCCACCAGTAGTTAGCCCACGCCCACATGTGTCAACCACCCTGTTAACAAATCCACTGACACAGCAAAGTGCTGTTTGCTTGCTTAACCAATGCTGGGCTGCAGGACTGCACACAGAGAAAGTCTCCTTCCCTTGACAATTCTCAGCTTGTTAGTTATTTAAATATTCACTTGCGTTTTTTAAAAAAAGCATAAATATGAGGCAGGGATTAATTTCATTTTAAATGCAACCTTATTTGCCAAATACAAATGGTCAAATTCTGGTGCCAATAAAATCATTATTGTTACTAAAACATCTGTCGTGCCGAAAGACCCCAACTGAAATCAGGGCCCCCGTTGTGCCAGGCATTTCACAAGCCACAAGTGCAGGGTCCCCTCATGTCAGGCACTGAAGAGACCATGACTGAGATGGAGCCCCCATCATGCCAGGTGCTGCACAGAGACAGTCCCTGCCGTGAAGAGCCAATAATCTAAACAGACAATGGGTGGGTGTGGAAACAACTTGCCCAAGATGACGCAGCAGGTCAGCAGTAGAGCATAGACCAGAATCCCCCTCACCTGAGTCCCAGGCCAGTGCATTATCAGTAGGCCACCTTGCCTCTTCTCCAAGGGCTTCAGGTGCTCCAAACTGGGGAGGCTGCAGGAGCAGAGGCAGCAGCCCTCACGGCCCCTTTTTATGCCTCCTTCCTTCACCACCTGCAGCCCTCCAGCAGCAGGCAGGGGGAACTGCAGCCTGAGACATTCCACCTCCTACTGGCAGCAGGCAGTACTGCACCCTGGAGGCCACCAACCACTAACACAGTCATGACACAACTGCTGAGGATAAATCCCCATAGTCCCTAGTGACCAGCCATCCTAGCTCTCCATTAGATCTTCGTCTGCTCCCTTACCTCCATAGCACTGGCTGTTTTCTCCTTGTGTGGGCGTGAGCAGCTTGTTATGACAATGTCTGACCCTCCCCCTTTTGCTTCCCCCATCCTGGCAGTGGGACCTGGTGTGTAACCTGCGCACACTCGGACAGATGGCTCAGTCGATCTACATGGCTGGGGTGTTGGTGGGAGCGCTCGTGTTTGGAAGCTTAGCGGACAGGTAGGTTTTTGCCAGGCTCTTCCTTCTCCCCCTGCTGAGACAGGCTGCAGGGACAGAGAAAGCAGCAGCTGTGGGGTGAATAGTACCTGCTGGACTACGGGCAAAAGCACAAGCAGTGAATAGGATAGTTAAATGTTCACTTCAGAGATGAGGTTTATCTGTAGGGATGTGGGATGGGGTAGAATAATCCCAGAATCTAACAGTCAGGCATGTTCAGATGCACAGCTGGTGTAAATCAGCATCACACCCCAGGATCCAGTGGGGCTAACTGGCGTAATCGCCAACCCCATGCACTGGTGCCAATAAGCATTTTTCTGTGGCATTCAATGAGTGTTAGCTGAGGACCTGGTCCACGGCCTGTTAGTTGCTCCATTTTACTTTGCTTATGTTCATCCTCTCCTTTCTAGTTCATTTCCTCTCCCTGCCTGGTGGTATGAAGTCAAAGGCATAACTCCCACTGATTTCAATGCTGCAGTAGCCCTAAGTAGGCAACGCCTGTCACGTCTGGAGGTTACCCTTCTGCTACACTGGAGATGCTGACCCCTTGAAGTCATTGCTAGGGCACAATTTTAACACCTCTGATAGCTTGTCTTGTGAGCCAGTCCCCCAGTGCCTGGTCATTTGTGCTTGCTCTCCCCTGAGCACCTTACAGGCCATGTCAGAGCAGGAGGGGGGCTAAGAGCCTTGTCAGACCCCTGGACAAGGTGAGTGGGGGGGGAGGCAGGTGCTGGTTCTGCAGTCCTGAAAAGGACAGGTCCTTGGGCAGAAGGGGTGGAGCCCTCAGCCCCCCCCTCCCCTCCTCCCAGGCAGCTGCCCAGAGAATGGCACTCTGGTGGCAATTTAAAGAACCCAGGACTCCAGCCACTGCTGCTACCACAGTAGCGGAGGCTGGGAGCTCTGGTCCCTTTTGAATCACTAGGCCCTGAGGCAACTGCCCCCATGTGTGCCCCCCTCCATCGGCAGGCTTGCAGAGCACACAGACTAACTGTTGGTTAGATAAACAGATAATCAGTACCCTCATGCCATGGACTGAATGTAGAGTGCGAGGTGTGATCACATTCTCCCTGTCCCTACCTATCCACAGGGCTCTGTGACTCTACACATACAGGGATCTATCAGTCACTAGACCCCTTGACACCCAGCACAGCTATTAACATGCCTTCCTGTGCCACAGGTTCGGGCGGAAGGCTCTCCTGAGCTGGTCTTACCTGCAGATGGCTGTCGCGGGCACCTGCACCGCCTTCTCACCCAATTTCACCTCATACTGCATCTTCCGCTTCCTGGTCGGGATGGCCCTTTCTGGGGTGGTCCTCAACTGCATGTCACTGGGTAAGGGACCTTCTTCCTCTACTCCTGTGTTTAACCTGGGAAAATTAGCCCTTGCTGTAACTATCTGCATTACGGTAGCTCCGAAGAGACCTAAACACAGTGTGTACATTATTTCTGGTATTACCGTAGCACCAAGAAGCCCCCTTCTGGTGTGTGCATAACTTATAGTATTACAGTAGCACCCTGATGATCCAATACACTATGCATATTAGTAATATTACAGTAGCACCCACAGGCCCTTATGAAGCTCAGGGCCCATTACAATGATCAGGTTATTAGTAGCGTCACAGTAGCACCTAGAGGCAGTAAATAAACTCATTGGCCCATTGCAGAGTGTGCAGTAATACCAGAACATAGTATCTAGCAGCCCTAAGGGAGATCTGGTCACCATTTTGCAAAGCACTGGACAATTACATCCCCCTTTGCATCAGCAAAACCAAGGACACTCCAGCCCTGCTCAATTGACAGCCACCATCTTAGTGGCTTGGGGCCGGGGTGGCCCTAGACTAGCTGCCAGCAACAGGCGCCCTAGGCGAACCATGCAATCTGCGCCCCCGCCTCCAAACCCCTCAATGATATTGCGCCACCATTTGGCACCCAATTTAACTTGGCGCCCTAGGCGACCGCCTAGTTCGCCTATATGGACGGGCTGCCCCTGCTTGGAGCTGGAAACTGACCCAGGAACCCTCCAAGCTAACAAGTTCTTTAGCTCAGCTCAAGGTTACCTGTGCACATAGTGAGACAGTCCCGGCCCCAAAATGCATAGAAAGAAAAAGGGAGAATTATTGTCCCCACATTATAGACGGAGGCTTGGAGGGGGGTTGATTTGCTCACCATCCCTTAGGGATCCTGTGCCAGATCCAGAAACTGAATGCAGTCACTTGAATCCCCATCTACAGCTGTAACCATGAGACCAACCTACCCCAGCAGCCTTCATTAGCTAGAAAGCTGTGAGCTGCTGTCCCACTTTTCATGACCCAGCCAGATGGCAAGCTGCATGGCCCTGGTATGCAGTGTGAATGATCTAACAGTCCCTCACTGTTCTTTGATCGCTCTGGTGCTGCCTAAATGGCAATGTAGATTAGAACAGATCACATTATACTTCTGTATCCTAAGACCCTTTTTATTATTATTCATATTGAAGTAGCATCAAGGAGCCCCACTTTTGAACCAGCACCCCCTGGTTCTAGGTGCAGCACAAACACAGAACAAAAAGATAGTTCCTAAGTAATATACTTCTTTTCTTTTGTGAGGCTGTGTTCTCATCAGACAAATGTTTGATTCCTCTTTTGACTGCTGCTCAGTTCTCAGCCTCAAGGTAATCTTATGACAGTGAGCAACACAGGCTAAAGGGGCATCATACAGGACTCCCAGCACTGGTTTTCAGCCACCCCCTTCCCTTAAATGCCTGGTTTTCATTTTTGGATGCTGTTTTCCTGCTTTTGCTGGTTTTGATCTGGCCCCAGCATACAAATATTTATCTCTGCATTTGCACGCATCTCTTCTGCTTGTGTTCAGCCCAAGCCAGGAGGGTGTCTCAGAGGGAGCCCAGCATTGTAGCATCACTGGATTACAATAATAATACTTTGCAATGAAGGACACATTACAATAAACAGTTTGATTTGGAATCGTAGGCGGGGGTTTGAGTCAGTCTTTTCTAATGATATGAACAGTGCTAGAACAGCAATTCTTAGGGTAGCACCTCAAGGTTCTGACTGAAACTGATGCTCTTATTGTGCCAGGCACTAAACAGACTCCAAGATCAGGGCCCTCATTGTGCCAGATGCTGCACAGACTTCGACTCAGATCTCGGTACCCATTGAGCTGGGCACAGTGCATTCACACAGTGAACAACGGCTCCTGTCGTGAAGATCTTGTGTTTTAAAAGGGTGGAAAAGTGAAGCAGCAGCCAAAGGGTAATGTACAGAGACCACTGCCTACAGTGCTGACCACCTCTGCTTCATTATTTCTTGGGCTACGTCTACACTGCAGGCTTTTTGTGGAGTGTCTACACTGCACGCACGTTCTTCCACAAGTAAATTTACAGTAGGGCATCAGAACAGAGGGCTTCTTGCGCAAGAGTTATTCCTCTCCTCACGAGGAATAAGCCCTCTTGTGCAAGAGTTCTTGCTCAAGAAGGCAGTGTGGATGGACAACAGGGGTTTCTTGTGCAAGAAACACCCTGGCTAAAATGGCCATCAGCGCTTTCTTGCACAAGTGAGCATCCACACTGCCATGGACGCTCTTGCGCAAAAGCACATGGCAGTGTGGATGCACTCTTGCACAAGACCTTTTGCACAAGAACCCTTGTGCAAAACAGTTCTTGCACAAGAAGCCTGCAGTTTAGCCTTGGTGTTCCCCCAGCTGTCTTTCTGCAGCTAACTGTTGTCTCTTGTCTTATATTTGAAACTCATCTCTTTGTTCTGTATCTGTACAGCGCCTAGCACAATTGGGGCTACTAAAATACAAATAAGGAATAGAGAAAACAAAGTACCTTGGCCCAAAGTTCATGGAGAAATTCCATGGCAGATCCAGGAATGGAATAACAGTGCCTTGGTACCTTAACAACTAGCCCATACTACCTCTCATTGATAGCTCAGTTTCATTTTTAACTCTGAAGGACAGCAAAGCCCCTCACAGACTGGCACCTTTGAGCTCTGAATCCATGCCCATGAAAACATCCCCACCTGCCTCTAAAACCTGTTCACTTGTGTAGCATATTAACTAGAGCTATGGGAATGTTTGGCTCAGTGGCTGAACAAAAAAACCCCATTATTTCAGGTTGACTCCAAAAAAGAATTTTTTGTTTTGTTTTTCCTCACCAAAATGAAAACAAAACTTAATTTTGGATCAAATTACATGCTCTGTTCAACCGAAATTTGGGGGGGGGGGACGTGAAGGGGTTTTGTTTTTTCATTTTATGCATTTCTATTACACATTTTGGAGCCTTTTAAAAATAAATCCCACTACATCTCTAAACAAAACTTTGTTTCAAAACAAAGAGTTGAAACAAAACATTTTGATTGTCAGAAAAAAAATATTTGGGGGGTGGGAGGCCAAAGCTGTTTGGGAACTCAAACCTAATTTGCAAATAGTTTTGGTCAATCTTAACCTGCATTTTTCAGCAAATAAACTATGCATCCAAAACATTTCACCCAGCTGTAATATTAATCCCTCTGTGGTGGGGGCCTTCCTTTCCAGTCGTTGAGTGGGTGCCAACCAAAGTACGGACCATTGCTGGCACGGTGGTGGGATACTGCGCTACCATTGGGCAGATTGTTCTTGCAGGCTTGGCATATGCCCTCCCGGACTGGCGCTGGCTACAATTCACTGCATCAATGCCTTTCTTTGTCTTCTTTCTCTACTCCTGGTAAGTGCATCGCTGCGCGTTGGTAGGTGAGCAGGATTCTGATCTCACTCAAACACAGGGCTCAGGAGTGGGAGCTGCAGGGACAATACACTGAAAGTCCAATACTCATTGGGATGAGCTGAAATAAGCCCCACTTCACTCTGTATTCCTATCTGATTTAGCTGTGATCCGCCACAGCCTAGTGCCCCTATTGTTTGCAGCTGTCTTGACTACATAAAAGAGCTAGACTGGTCCTGAAAGGATGTGCTTGGCACACCCAGTGGCTTTACCAAGGTCTGTGGCTGTCCGGATCAGTGCAGAAAATGCAGAGGGGCTGGTATTCTAGGGGCTGGGAGCTGTAGGCCTCTCTGATACAGAAGTTGAAACAACTTGATATTGTTCTTCTGTGTTTGCCAACAATGCAACTTCCCCTCAGAATCTGCCTCACGAGCTCGTAGCTCTACCCAGGGCTGAGTGCCCCTAATTCCCATGAGCCGCAAATTCCTACCACGAGAACCCAGCTGGGAAAGAAGGAAGCACTCCATGGTTATGTCTACACTGGCGTCTTCTTGCGCAAGAGTTCTTGTGCAAGAAGTCTTGCGCAAGAAAACGTCCACACTGCCATGTGCGAGCTGTCCATTTTAGCCATAGGGCTTTCTTGCTCAAGAAATCCCTGCTGAGCATCCACACTGCCCTCTTGCGCAAGAGCTCCTGCACAAGAGGGCTTACACCTGTTAAAAAAAGAGTCTAGTTCTTGCGCAAGGAGCCCTCTCTTACCACGCCGTACTGTAAATTTCCTTGCGCAAGAGCGGGAGGGCAGTGTGGAGGCTCTGCAGATTCTTGCGCAAGAACGGCCATACTTGCGCAAGAAGCCGCGAGTGTAGACATAGCCCATTGGTTTTTGGCATTGCTGCTCCATTTGCAGGTGGTTTGCCGAGTCCGCTCGCTGGCTGGTTCTATCAGGAAAACCGGACCGAGCAGTGCAGGTGCTTAAGAAAGTTGCTCAGATAAACAGAAAAAAAGAAGAAGGAGACAAGCTTGATACTGAGGTAAAAAGATGAATGGAATTGCTGCGCCATCAAAGGAAACCACAGATAATCATATCTTATGCTTAGACCAGGTCTATACTTACCTGGAGATCAATGCTCTGGAGATTGATCTTTCGGGGTTCAATTTAGCAAGTCTAGCAAGGACCTGCTAAATTGACTGCTGATGTCACCCACTGTCAACCCCAGTACTCCATGGGGTCGCAAGGAATAAGGAAAGTCAACAGGAGAGTTTCTTCTGTTAGCCTCCCACAGTGAGGACTCAGTAGAAATTCAAATTAAGATATGTTGACTCTAGCTACGCTATTCTTGTAGTTGAAGTTGTGTATCTTAGGTTGACTCTCTCCCATACTGTAGGCCTGGCCTTAGGACCCTACCAAATTCACTGTCCATTTGGTCAATTTCATGATCATAGGATTTTAAAAATAATAAATGTTGTGATTTCGGCTATTTAAACCTGAAATTTCAGAGTGTTGTAAGTGTAGGGGTTCTAACTCCAAAAGAAGTTGTGGAGGATTGCAAGGTTATTATGGGGGAGTTGTAATATTGCAACATTTATTTCTCTGCCTTCAGAGCTAGGCAGCTAGAGAGCAGCGGCTTCTGGCCAGGATCCCAGCTCTGAAGGCAGTCAGCAGCAGCAGCAGCGCGGAAGTAAGAATACCATGGTATACTTCTGTGCTGCTACCTGCAGAAACTGGACCTTCTGTCAGCAGCTACCTTTCTCCAGCTGCTTGTTCGGCTGTGTGCTACTGTGGCACCCACCAGTTACTGACAACATTTAAATTATGTAAGAAAAAATACAAACACAAGGGATAATTAACAAGATGCATCACCCTGCACCCACCCACCCTGAAAACCACCCAGCTTGGCATTCAGACTCACTCCCCCCCAGCCTTACTCCCACTGTTTCTGCATCCATGGGCTCCCCAACCCCACACCTCATCCTGTGCACCCTTTACCACTAACCCTGCATTGTGCCCCCTTTGCCCCTCACTTCTACACAGTGCGCCCTTCATCCCAACTCCTACTTTACTCCCAGCTGTGCCCCCAACTCCCATCCTGCGCTTCCAGCATGTCCTGCCATGCATCCCCCTGTCCAGTACCCTCCACCCCCGTTGCCTAGCAACACCCGTGCCTAGTAGCCCTTCACCTTCTGGCTATGGCGCCCTGGGCATGGGCCCAGTTTGCCCAGCCCCAAAGCTGGTCCTGTGACAAGACAGCTGACCACCATGTGGTCCCAGCACAGGCCCCAACCGCCCCACACACAACAGCTCAGGCCCCAGCCCCAGCAGCCGGAGCTGCCTCTGCCTCCTGCCATGCAGTGGCTCAGGCCCCGGCCCTGGCTGCCAGAGCTGCTGCCGCCACCAACCACCAAGCAGCCCACTCTGGCAGCAGTTCCAGCCCTGGGGAAGGGCTGAAGCTAGGGCCAGGGCTGTGTGGTGGCTGCCCAGCTGCTCCTGGGTCAGGTCAGCTGCCCCACAGGCAGCCCTGCCCTGGAGCAGCTAAGCAGCCACTGTGTGGTCCTGCTGAAGAGGTGGGCAGGACTCAAATTCTTGGAGCAAGCCTGCACAGATGTGCACCTAAGAGAGAACTATCTTTATGGGGAACATTGGTCATAACCCAAACCTCTGCACCTCCACCCCGGTCACAATTCCCTCCCAGACACTGCACCCCTGCTTACACCCTTCCCCCAGGTCAGAATCCACTCCTGCACCCAACCCCTTCCTGCACCCGTCCCCTACCCCAGGTCACAACCCCCTCCCTTCACTAAAATTCTCTCCCAGACCCCACATCCCCTCCTGCACCCCAGTCCTCTACCCCAAGCTTCTTTTTGCAAATCAATCGCCATCCCAGTGTCTGCACCCCCTCCATAGAAAAGTGACCACTGATGAAAATCTTGGAGTGGCCCCCCCAATCAAAAATTATTGCCCACCCCAATCTAGATGGTGTTTGGTGCTCCCATGAGTATCAGGGACTGAACTGGATAACCTCCTTCCAGTCCTAGGATTCTATGACAATGGTTAACTCAGGGACACAAGTACAAGTGGGTACAAACTGTGCTGCTGTATTTCACAATAGATTGCAAAGTGTTTTGGTGCTAACACTTCTACTATGTTTGGACAATGACTTACGAGGTGGAGGCCTTGGGGGTGGGGGACACTCTCCTTGGAATCCATGCGAGATGCCCCAGTCTGGTGCTAGGGAACAGGGTGTTGCAGGAGTGGGATGGGGGTCCCAGTAGGAGGTGCTGTCTCCTCACAGTCAGTGCTGACTCCAATGACCCACCATGATTTACTGGAGATAGAAATGTGTGGCCCATAGAGTCCTAGGGCCCTTTTCCCAATGGAGTGAATTATGCCAGGGATAAGCCTGCCCTCACTAGTCAGTAAGGGTAAAAAGAAGGACTTTGGTGGTGCCTAGGCTAGTGCACAAGGAATAATTTCACTTTCAATACCTTGGACCAAATTATCCCAGGACTGATGCCCCAGGAAAACCCACCCAAGTCAAATTATCCATCTTAATGTTGAGTAGCCTTATTATAGGCTGTTAAACAGCTTCAGCTTTCCAACACAG
The DNA here is from genome assembly GCA_030068395.1 of Apalone spinifera. Lineage (NCBI taxonomy): Eukaryota > Metazoa > Chordata > Testudines > Trionychidae > Apalone > Apalone spinifera. Next base: position 15,811,491 of record JANRFK010004440.1, on the reverse strand, counting down.
AGCATTTCAGTGGAGGATGAAGTGATTCTATCCACCTTCATACACACCCCTCTGTCTGTCTCTATCTATGTCCATATGCAACTGGAGGAAAATAATTTTAACAAGTCAGGAAAGCCTCTGTGTTCTGCTTTTCTCTTCCGACCGTGTTAGGGTCCCTCAGCTCCAGGAGCCAGGCGCTAGCTCTCGGCTGGTCACTAGAGGGGGATGCAGGATTGGTTGTATGTTGCCTGTGTTGCGCTCATCCACATTCCTATGTGCTTTTGTTTCCTCTAAATGGAATGGTGCAAACATTTTACAACAGCTCCTGGGCCTCAAGGAGTGATCTTCACAGGAATTGCCTGACTGAATTAGTCCAGTGATCTATGTAACCCAGTATCCTGTCTCTGACAGCACCTAGCACAGAGACTCATTCCAGGCTCTGGGAGAAGAGTCTAGTGGCTAGAGCTGGAGGAGGCTGGGAATCAGGATTCCTGGGTTCCATTCCCAACTTTGAGAGAGGGGCAAAGCCTACTGGTTAGAGCTAGGAACTGGGTCAGGACTTCAGGGTTCTCATCCTCTCTCAAGCGCTGGCAAACTATTCTTTATCCTGCCCGTTACTTTGACACCCTTTATCAGGTCCCCTCTTATTCGTCTCCTTGTTGTGGTAAGCATTCCCAATCCTCTCAGTCTCCCAGGAGTCTCTCCAGAGCGCTAATCATTCACACCGTGCATCTTTGCCTCCCTTCCCTGCACACCCTATGGGCCAGATCCTCAGCTTCATTGCCAAGTGACTGCAATGCTGCAACAGCTGTTCCATCAGCTGGGGATCTGGCCCATGTTCTCCAGTAGGGCATATCAAATGTGCAGTGCACAGTAAGGAGGGTGCAGCAGGATAATACACCAGAATTATTTTTCCTGCTGTCTCTCCCTGCTAGGTCTTAAAATCCAACATGCAGAAGGAAATGGCCTTGGCACAATCTTCCCACACGTTCTACAGTTTGGTCCGTACACCCAATGTACGCAGGATATCCTGCTGCATCGCCAGTGTCTGGTAGGTGTGCTCTGTTCTTTCTTTCTAACCCTGAGGCAGCACTAGGGGGCGCTGTGCTGCAGAGAGAGACGGGTGGGGATCAGTAGCGGGCACCCTCAGAGTCACTGCAGATTCCAATGCCTCCCCGTGATACACTGGGGATAAAAATATGTTGCCAGTCAGCCAGTCAAGATCCCCCCTCTCCTTTCCCCCAGGGGAGTCAGTTACATCAGGAATAAATCTGGCCCTGCTCTCCATTTACACCCCACCCCCTTCGATGACCCTTCACAGGTTTGCCACCAGCTTTGCCTTCTATGGCTTGGCCATGGACCTGCAGCATTTCGGCTTCAACATTTATCTCATCCAGGTGGCTTTTGGCTCCATCGACATCCCGGCCAAGCTGGCTGCTGCCATCGGGATGAGCTTCGTCGGCCGGCGTGTCACCCAGGCAGCTTCCGTTATCCTGGCAGGGCTGGCGATCCTGGCCAACATATTTGTGCCACGAGGTGAGCATTCAGGGTGCAGCTGGCAGGGGAGGGACGGACTGAATTAAGCTTATCTGGGACCCTCGGCATGCCAAGTGATGAACACCTGATTCCCAAGAGGCTCTCCCCCTGGCCACAGCCCTCATAGCCCACACCCATCCTGATTGCCATTCCCTCAGAAGCCTCCCTTGCCCCAATGCCCTGCCCCAGGGCTTCCCCGACTCCTTGCTCCACTCCCACAATCCAACCCCAAGCCTCGGCTCTGCTTCTTTGGCTGAACCTCCCTCCCCCCCATACAAAGCCCTCTCCATGGCCTTGTCCTCAGAGCCAAGATGGCTTTTAGCTCCATCGCCATCCCAGACAAGCTGGCTGCTGCCGTCAGGATGAACTTCATCTGCCACACATCACCCAGGCAGCCTATCTCCCCACAACTGACCTCATTGCCCTATCTGCCCACAACGGTGCTGCCCCTCCACAAGCCACCCACCCACCCTGAAAACCACCCTCCATGTCCCTACCTCAACCTCCAGAGCCCAGCCCCAATATGGCCCCCACGTCCACTTGAAGTGGCAGAGGGAAGGTTCCCCTCAGGAGCAGAACAGGAGTCGCATGAGAGATGTTGTCCAGTCATTGTGCTGGGCCCTCAGAGGAGAATGGGAACAAGAGGCAACTGAATTAGAACTCCCATACGGCACTAAAATAGCATCAAAATATTTCAACTTTCAGGTGTTCATTGTTTGACCAAAAAAAATTGATATTGTCCATGGGAGGCAAACACACTCTGGGAAAACTTTGTTTAGTTGACAACCCCAATTTTCCATGAAAAATAGTTTTAATGGAAATTTTTTTACCATCCATAATTCAAACATTTGTATATGTATCTTGTTTACCTCGAATACATATTGTAATGGAGGGTCTGAGCGATCAGCCTTAGCCAGGGCTGTTTGAGGAACTGATTCCTATTCATGACTGCTACCAGCACTGACCATTAGCTCTTATCCTTTTATGTCTCCCCACAAGAGCTGAAGGCTTTACGTACATCCCTGGCTGTGCTTGGGAAAGGATGCTTAGCCTCTTCCTTTAACTGTTTGTATCTCTACACTGGCGAGCTGTACCCCACAGTCATCAGGTATCTACAGCAGTAACTCATCTATTTTTCTGTGCTAGAGGAAAATCCAGCCAATGCTGTACTCGATTCAGGGGGTCAGAGCTTGGAACGACAGGGCTCCCTGGGCAAAGCTGGAACCAAAGCTCTCAATTCCCATTCCTAAGGAAGTTCCAGCATTTCAAAATTTCTTGCAAGACAAAAATTCCAAAAAAAAGATCATTTCAGAAATATCTGAATGACCTTATTGAAACCATGGTTATTGGGATTAACACAGGGGTAACAGGATGAAATTTAACAGCTCATGTTATCTCGGTGGTCAGACTAGAAGATCTACTGGTCTCTTCAGGCCTTAAACTCTATGAAATATGTCAACAAAGACTTATCAAAACAATAACTGATTTACCATTGCAACTATTATCTTATGTAAACCATCAAATCATAGAAATCTAGGGTTAGAAAGAACCTCAAGAGGTCATCTAGTCCTCTCCCACCCCTCCCTATGTGAAGCAGAATTAAGTATCCCTAGATCATCCTTAACAGGTATTTGTCTAACTGGTCTTTAAAAAGCATGAAGAACAGGACTCCAACCATCTCTTTTGGTAACCTGTTCCTATCCTTAGACTGAGTTCGAAAGTTTTTTTCCTAATACCCAGGATGAATTTTCTCTACTGCAAACTAAGCTGATTCCTTCTTGTCTTAACCTTGGGGGACCTGGAGAACAATTGAGCACCCTTTTTATAACAACTATTTACATATTTGAAGACTTATGTGTTTTCCACACTCCCCTGCCTCGTCTTCTTTTCTGATCATTTTTGTAGCTCTTCTCTGGACTCACTGCACGACACAGCATTTCAGCTGACACCTCACCAGTGCCCAGTGCAGTGGAACAATTGCCCCCTGTATCTCACATACACCAGTCCTATTAATATATCTCAGGATCATATTTGCCTTTTTCCCCCATATTCAATATGGGATCCACTATAACCTTCGGGTGCTTTCCAGCAGTACGACCACCGAGCCAGTTAGTCACTGTTTTATGTGTGTGCTTTAATTTTTCCTTCTTACATGCAGCTGTCACAAATCCCTGGCACTTTAAGGGTAATTGAGCGCAGACACACTTGTGCCAGATTAGCTAGCTCCCTGCCGTAACTGGTCCTGGTCAGACTTTGGAAGGTCTCTGTGGGAACCTTGAGAAAGGGTTTGAAGGAGTTTGCAAAGGGTTCCAGGGAAGGAGTGAGGGCTGTGTCCCAAAGACAGAGACTGAAGGATAACCAGAAAGGACTGGGAACTGAGCCAGACGGGTGTGCTGAAAGGGAGTCCAAGTGGGGACAAAGAACTTTTGATTGTGTGGGGGCTTTTGTTAGCCCAAGGGACAATTGACCTCTGAGTGAGCCAGCCAGAGGGCTGGGCCACATGAACCCTCAGGAGAGATAAGAAAGCCAGAGGAGAAGGAAACTGAGGCAAGGAGTGCTTGCAGCACTCTCAAATAGCAGGGTGTGCTTCAGGGCAGGCATGTCCCATGACACTAATACTTTGTACTTGTCTTTATTGAATTACATCTGGTTGATTAACATCATAGCCAAAATGATAAATCAGTTATTTCAGTAAGCCCCTGTTGAACCATTTTGCTAATAAGCTTCGGGGGTGGCCAAGTTAGTCTGTAACTGGTAAATCTTGAAAAACAACAAATAGTCTTGCAGCAGCTTAAAGACGAACAAAATATGTAGATTGTATCTACATTCATCTGAAGAAGTGGGTTGTAGCCGCGAAAGCTCATGATACCATTTACATGTTCTTAGTCTTTAAGGTGCTGCTAGACTATTCATTGTTTTTCAAGTTTTTCCATTTTGCTAATGTCCATTCAGTAGTTCCAAGCCCGGCACTTTCTTTATATCTGATTAGGTAAAGAATACACTTCAGGAGGATGACTTTTTTTCCTTTCGATAGCTGGGGGAGGGAAATAGCTGAACCAATCGACTGTCACCCTCCCCCACTCCCAATTTAAGGATTGTCCTGTTCCCCTCTTTGGGCTGCCACAGCCTCACCAGGGCAAACAGAAAAACAATGAAGCCCTTTGACCTCACTGAAATAAAATGTTTCAGTCATTTCTCATTGAAAACATTGTTGAAATCATAATGTTCCTGTAAACTATTTTGATATAGTCGAATCAGCATTTTCCAATGGAAAACTGTTCCATTGGAAAATCTTTCCTCAGTTCTATTCTTGTCTAACGTACCATTTTCTGAATTACCTAAGTCCCATTTTCAAAACTTTCCCCCCTGTTCAAAATGTGCCCCTTATTTACAGTTTGAATTGGTCTAGCTCCAATTCCTAGCCCTTGGATCTCTCACTCACATTGTCTCTGAGGCATCAAATGGTGCGTCTCAGCTAGAAAATAACTTGTCCCCAGGTAGGTATTTACAGGCGATAATCCTGTTGTATAGCATCAGCCTTCCTCTCACAGGGAACCCCAACCTCAGTTTGAGGACAGTCTCAAAGATTAAGCATAAACTTAAAAAAAGAACAAATAGTCTGGTAGCACTTTAAAGACTAACAAAACATGTAGATGGTATCATGAGCTTTCCTGGGCATAGAAGGGGGCTGTGCCCACGAAAGCTCATGATACCATCTACATGTTTTGTTAGTCTTTAAAGTGCTACCAGACTATTTGTTCTTTTTTTAAGTATATCCTGTACAGACTAACTTGGCTACCCCCTGAAGCTCAAAGATTAAGGTCAATCCAAAATATTTAGTTTTGATCCCTACCTGCCCCAAGAGAAAATTTAAAAAAAAATTGGCAACAATTTGACCTTTTTGCCACAGAAAAAAATTTGCTTTTGCCGAAACTACACTTCTTGTTGAAGGAAGTTCCTAACTGGCTCTAGAAATAAGGAAAGCCAGTTCTGATCAAAGACCATTTAAGGGCAGGCCAAGGGGAGAAAAAAATGCATGGGTGGATTGAAGCTGGTCTTTCCAGAATCAGTCCAATATGATCATGATTTTATGATTTCTCTCTTAAATGTTGTTTTCTACATTTGCAGACAGACTGGCATGGGGCTTGGAAGCACCATGGCTCGCGTGGGCGGCATAGTAGCTCCGGTGGTAAGGGTGACGGGGGAATATTTCCCATATCTTCCACCAATCATATACGGGACAGCTCCTATAATCTCAGGCATTGTTGCTATATTCCTGCCAGAGACCCTCAACGTGCCATTGCCTGACACCATAGAAGAAGTGGAGAGAGGGTTAGTTGGCTTTCACTTCATTTTCATTGTGTCCTCTCCTGCAGGAGCTAGTCTCTCTCTTATAAATAGGAAGAAATTGTATTGGAGTCAATGTAACAACACTGTAGTGAGAGAGGAACTGACACGTCCCATCTTAACAGCAGTGTGGGCTAGTGGACAGTGTGCGGGAGTGGAAATCAGGGGACGGGGTTTCACTCCTGTTATTCTGTGCTTCTGTTTCCCTTCCCACTCTTTGCCCAGTCTTCCTTTTTAGACCATAAGAACGTTAAGGCAAGGACTGTCTCCTACTACATGTCTGCGAAGCACCTGGCCCATTGGAGTCTGGTCTCAGTTAGGGTGTGTACATAAGCCAGAGCTCCCCTGGAGTCAACACACCCATATTCCCAGCCCCTGTACATTGGTTGTAGTGACACTGAAGTGAATGGGGCCAGACTCCCAGCTGGTGAAAATCAGACAGAGCTCCCTTGAAGTCAATGGCCCTAGGCCAATTCACACCAGCTGGGGATCTGGCTCAGTATTTATTTTTGTGCGTCTCTCTCTCTCCTTAAGGAAAAAGGCCAGAAACCTAAAGAACAAAGATCAAAAGGAGAAGATTCTTCTGCAGACGGTGGGGCCGGTAATGCTGCAAGAAGTCTGATGGTGCAATGGGAGAGGGGGTCCCTTGGGTTAGGTTCAAAGTGTCACCCATATTTCTGTATACAGCAGTACATCTTCAGGGGGTAGGTCTGTGCCCTGCTGCAGAGCAGAGAGATGTCACATGGGAGTTATAACAAATAAATGGCAGATTCCTCAGTCTTGGCAATCTCTCGCACGCACACTTGGATACTCGCACTCTTACGTACATGCACAATCACTTACATTCATGTTCACACTTACATTTGTGCATACACCCAGCCTCATTCAGACACGCACACAAACACACTCTCTTTCACTCAGGCACATGTTCTCACACACACCCACTCACATACTCATGTTCAAACACGCGCAACACACACACAGGGCAGCATCGTTAGGCTCCCTCCCTTTCCACCACAGCTGATTAACCCTAGACCTCCTGCCATAGGACAATAAGTCAATTCCCTAACCAGATCTCATAAGCAGTTGCGTCTTATGGAACACTCACCCTATAAATCTAATGGCTGTGGATGGAATGTGTTTCATTCAGTTCCCACTGCAGAGAGGCCCCTGGCCATTTTTCACATACCTGAATACCGGAGCCCTTGGGTCAGAGGAAATGTTTAAACAACTTCAATTACCATCACGGCTGTTTCCATGGGGCACAAACAGAACACTCGTGCTGCTTCATAAATGCCGACTCCTGTTAAGGCGGTAGTCTGGGATGACTCATTCATCTTCTGACCCCACGGTATCATCACCTCTCCAATGGACGAGTCCCAGTATGGCTCTGTATCTGCCGAAAGGTTCATTCTTTTAGCCCTGACATGATCTGCAACACAGATCCCATCCTGAATGGGACAAAGTTTGTACCATATCCTAGGCTGGTGTAAATGGGCATAGCTCCATTGACTTCAGTGGAGTGATGCCCCTTTACACCTGCTGTGGATCTGGCCCCTTTCCTCCAAGAAGCTATGCCCAGTTTATACCAGCTGAGATCTAGCCCTATTGTCACTCATAGTGATGTCGTTTTACACCATCTGGAGATCTGCTCTATTGATTCCAATAGTGCTATGGCTGATTTACATCATCTGGGGATCTGACCTCACTGACTCCAAAGAAGCTATAGGCCTAGTCCTGACTCAGTGAGGTTGAATGATTAGCGCAGTGGGGGCATGGATGTCAGGACTCCTGGGACATAGTCCCAGCTCTTGGAAGCAAACAGGTGTGACAAAGCAGGGGTGATACAGCAGGTTCAAGAGCTTAATGGAAGGGGAAAGAGGCAGAGAGAGTCAGCAATCCTGGCTAATTAGGGGCAGCTGAGACAGGGCGGCTGCAAAATCAATTAAGGCCCAGGTGAAATCAATTGAGGCTGCCTGGAGGCCTATTTAAGAATCCTCCCTGTGGGTGAGGGGGGAGAGAGCCGAGAAGGAGTTTGGAGAGTTGTGAAGCAAATTGAGAAGGAGTTTGGAGAGTTGTGAGAATGTGGAGTGAATTGAGAAGGTGTTTGGAGAACTGAGAGAGTTTGGAGAGCTGTGGAGGAGTTTGGAGACAGAAAGGCACCGGAGGAGTTAAGAGAACAGCATTGACCTTGTTAAAAGACTACAGGGAGACAACAAAACTCAGACCAAGGCGAGTAAGCCATATTACTGTGGCTTCTAGACTGCGGGACAGAACAGGGGTCAGGGGCCCAGGAGTGGGACTGACCCTGCCACATGTGGTGTCAGAAGGGGGATTTGTCGCTGCAGTGAGACCTTGCAGTGGACCCACCCAAGACAGACCAGGCCACCCTAGTAAGACAGGAGAAAAACAAAATGGAGGACGTAGTAAAGGTCCTCATACAAGCCTCTGCAGCACAGCAAGAAGCTATCCGGGCTCAGGTGGCTGCCCAGCAGGAGTCAGTACG
>JANRFK010004440.1:15781053-15801326 GCA_030068395.1 Apalone spinifera | reverse complement strand
AGAGGGGTGCAGGAGAGGAAGAAACACAACAAACCCAGACCAGCAGTCTGCTGTGCTTAGTGGAGAAGTGATTCCTCTCTCCACCTCAAAGTCAAGAGACAGAGCTGGGTGCTACAGTAGGTTCAGGAGCTTGGTGGAAAGGGAAAGAGGCAGAGAGAGTCAGCAATCCTGGCTAATTAGGGGCAGCTGAGACAGGGCGACTGCAAAATCAATTAAGGCCCAGGTGAAACCAATTGAGGCTGCCTGGAGGCCTATTTAAGAACCCTCCCTGTGGGTGAGGGGGAAGAGAGCTGAGAAGGAGTTTGGAGAGTTGTGAAGTGAATTGAGAAGGAGTTTTGGAGAACTGAGAGAGTTTTGGAGAGCTGTGGAGGAGTTTTGGAGAGTGGAGGAGGAGTTTGGAGAGAGAAAGGCACCGGAGGAGTCAAGAGAACAGCATCGACCTTGTTAAAAGACTACAGGGAGACAAACTCAAACCAAGGTGAGTAAGCCATATTACTGTGGCTTCTAGACTGTGGGACAGTGGGCTGAACAGGGATCAGGGGCCCAGGAGTGGGACTGACCCTGCCACACGGGTTAAAGCACAGTGAGGATTTCTGGTAATGAGAAGGGAGCGAGATCTAGTGGATTAGACATGGAAATGCTAGGAATCTATTGCCAGTTCTGAGGACACAGGTGGCTAGTGGTTAGAGCAGATGGGGCTAGGAGTCAGGACTCCTTGTTCTATATTCCTGACTTTAGCTCTGGCCTCTCTGTAATCCAAGTGGATAGAACGAAGGGCATTTGCTCCACTCCTTAGGACTATATCAGGGTATGATACTGAGCCAGGTCTGGCACAATAACTCTGGTGTTCTGTATTATACCAACCTGGATCCATGGCTCCTGGTTTAATAGGAATAAAGGGAGAAAATGCATTTGGGGCTTAAATTCAATAAATTATAAAGCACTCAGGGGACAGTTTATCCACTCTGCTCTCTGGGCTGGATGAACATGTCTTATCCTATATCATGCCATATATAGAAGGTGTCCTGTCTGAGGAATAAAATGAGCTGACATCATCCCACTCTAAGCACCAGGCAGTTCCATATTAAAACAACACTGAAAGAAAGGGGGATTCGTAACCTGGCCAAACTCCACTCTACCCTGTTATGTCATGAAGCCTTTTCATTGGAATAGTGCTTCAAATTTCAGTGCTACATCCCAAAGAGCTTTCTGTTTGAATTGCAGAGGTATTCAGGGAGGGAGTGTTGCCTAATGATTAGAGTAGATGGTGCTGGGAGTCAGAACTTCTGGTGTCTATTTCCAACTCTGGAAAGGGGATAGGATCTAGCAGTTGGAAGGGGGGCTGAAAGTCCAGATTTTGGGGTTCTGCTCCCAGCTGTAGGAGGGAGAGTGTTTCTTGGCAGGAAAGCCTGGTAATGGGAACTAAGATGCCTGGATTCTGTTCCCAGCTCTGGGGGGAAATGTGATATAATGAACAGAGCAGGAAACTTCTCCTAGGAATCAGACTCCCAGGTTCTACTACCTGAGGCAAGTGTGGTCTAGTGGTATTTAAACTGGGAACTGGAACTCTGGGGTTCTGTTCCCAGTTTTCTTAGTGATTCACTGTTTCACTTGCCTTCTCTGGGCCTAAAATTCTCCCCCTATAAGATGGAGCTCTGAAATTCTTATATAAAAGGGATTATTATAAAAGTGCTGCAAATTATTACACCAATGCTACTTTTCATCTCTAGAACAGATCCCTTATATGCAGCTGCACCAGGTACTGAAAACATAAACACATAGTAGTGCCCAGAAGTCCTAACTGAGATCAGGGGGCTGTTATGGTGAGTGTGCATTATTAGCAGCATTACGGTAGCACCTGAAGACCTCAGTGAAGCCAGGGGTCTCATTATGGTGTATGCATTATTAGTAGCATTACTGTAGTGCCTAGAGAGCCCAGCCCAGATGAGGTCCTCATTATGGTGTGTTCGTTAATATTAGTATTATGGTAGTATCCAAAAGCCCTCACTACGATCATGACCCATTGTGGTATGTGCATTATTAACAGGACTGCAACAGTACCTACAGGGCTCTACACTAGACCAGGGCCCCATTACGGAGTGTGCATTAGTAGCAGTACTACAGCAGTACCCAGAGGCCCGACACTAGGCCATTATACTGGGTGCTGCACAGCCATTCAACAGTCTTGCTGTCTGAATAGAGAAGCCAAAAGGTGAACAAGAGTCAGACTCACCAAAGGCCACACAGCAGATCACTGTCAATCAACAGGTGCAGGAACAGCACCAAGGTCTGCCTGACTTGTGTGCTACCCTCGAGGCCACGCTGTGGAATGAATAAATACGCGCTCATCCCATGGCCCCTTAGATCCCAATCACTTGCATAGACCCAAGCGAGGCTAACACAGTCTATGCAACCCGGATAACAACTCTCATGTTGGCACCTACATCTGGAAACCAACTGCCAACTCGAAACAGCCAGGCACATTCTAAGACAGTCAGCAGCTCTGAGCCTCATATCCAGCAGAGGGAGTGGTGGAGATGCCTTTATTAAGAGTTTGTGAATTTAACCCTCGCAAACTACGCCATAATCACCAAGCACTGGGAGAGATTTGCCAGTTCAAAGCAAGTGCTCAGGATAGGAGCTCAGAAACACAGAGAGATCCAAGCTCCCATTTCTGGTGCCGCTCAGAGGGGCTGAATCGCGATAGGACGTAAGTGAGCCTCTATTTCATTTAAATTGTTGGGAGGATGCTACATTTTCATGCCTCTGTTGACCTACTGAATGCAGGCTGGAAAGGGCTGTAAAAGGCAGTCTTGCAAGTGAGTTGAAGCCATTGCAAGGAGGTGGGGAACCAGGGCATGCTGATGCTTGTGTGCAGGGAAAAACTGAGCACATGTGGGATGTGGCGGAGGCAGAAAAGATGGGGCAATTTTATTTTTGTAGGTAACTTTCCAGGGCGAGCAATAGCTAGAAAAAAGCAGCCTGTCATGAGATGGGTCAGCAGATGATTCTCGCACTGTCCGTGTGTTGGTTTCATTCTGAATTCAGGGTCAGATCCTGTGCTGGTGGAAATCAGCATCACTCCGTGAATTTGGATAGAGTTCAGCCGATTTGTGCCAGAGCTGATGAGCTAGCCCTGGATTTCTTTGGTGAAAGACATGGGGGGTAGGAGTGTGCTCTATAAGGCAGCAGTTTGATCAAAAGACAAAAATGTGCTTTTCAAGACTGGACAAGGAATTGATGCGACGTCTCACATTTAAAATCTAAGCCTCTTTCTATCACACAGCCATACACGAGTAAGGGATGGCATGTGAGACAAAAAATGCTTGTTTCTAGCACCTGGCTCTGTACATAACATCATTAATTTTATTGCTGCGAGAGACATCTGAATCCTGGTCATCTGTTCCTGCCCCTGGGAGTTGAGTCAGATCTAGTGACTAGAGGAGAGGGACGGGAGTCTGGAGTCCTGGATTCAGTTCCCAGCTCAGGGTGGGTAGTGGTCAGAGCAGCGCAGTGCAGACAAGGAGGCAGGACTCCTTACTTCTACCCTAGCTGTGGGAAGGCAGGTGATCAGAGTGAGGGACCAGGACATCTGGTTTTGACTCTGGCTGGCATGAGGGAATATGTTCTAGTGCAGTGTTTCTTAAACTTCTTGGCTACGTCTAGACTGGCATGATTTTCCGCAAATGCTTTTAAAGGAAAAGATTTTCCATTAAAAGTATTTGCGGAAAAGAGCGTCTAGATTGTCACGGATGCTTTTGCGCAAAAGCACGTTTTGCGGAAAAGTGTCCGTGCCAGTCTAGATGCGCTTTTGCACAAGAAAGCCCCGATCGCCGTTTTAGCCATCGGGGCTTTTTGCGCAAAACAAATCTCAGCTGTCTACACTGGCCATTTTGCGCAAAAGTTTTACGCAAAAGGGACTTTTGCCCGAACGGGAGCAGCATAGTATTTCCGCAAAAAGCACTGATTTCATACAGTAGGAAGTCAGTGCTTTTGCGGAAATTCAAGCGGCCAGTGTAGACAGCTGGCAAGTTTTTGCGCAAAAGTGGCCACTTTTGCACAAAAACTTGCCAGTCTAGACACAGCCCTTGACCACGGAACACTAAACAATAATTTTTTTTATGCGGAACACCTATGAAAATTTTCTTCAAAAAAAATTGTCAGACAAAAACAAAGAGATAACAAAAAACAAAGACGAGGTTGTAGCACACCTGAGAGTTATTCACGGAACACCAGTGTTCCGCAGAACATAGTTTAAGAAACACTGTTTTAGTGATCACAGCAACAGACTAGGAGTCAGATCTTCTGGGATTTTTTTCCCAGTTCTGGAAGGTGAGGGGAGTCCAATAGATTATGGCAGGAGCTGAGAACCTGATTTCTCCTCCCAGTGGCATATGCATTAGATTAAAGCAGTGTAACAAGGCATTATAAAGCTTGTTAAAAGCTTTACAGTTAAAAAAATAAACCACAGTCTTTAGTCTATTTTATAGCTCTTTGCCTAGGAGTAGAGCTAGAAGAATTCATTGCACATGATTTACATTTTCCTTCCAGTGTTTGCAGATGACAAATATAATAGAACCCAGTGCCAGAATAGACTTTAAAGAGCAAACTTTACAGCTAATTGCAAGAGTCTGTTTTCCTCATTTCTGTCAGGCAGTAACATTAACCACCTGTCATCAGATACACCCACACTCATTCTTCTCTTTCCTTCTGCTGTTTTTTATGAGTGAGTGTAGCTTGTGTTTCACCAAATGTTATTATTTATAACAACTGTAATTTATAGAGCCCTCCTATGAGATTCCCCATTGTGCCAAATCCCGCATGGACCCCAACCAAAATCAGCACCTGAATTGGGCCAGGTGCTGTACAAACCCAAACGGAAACCAGAGCCTCATTGTGCTAGGCACTGCAGAGACATTGCCTGGGATCAGGGTCCCTATTATATGAGGCACTGCAGAGACCCTCACCAAACCCACTGTGCCAGACACAGGAAATACATACAGTAAGAACCCACCTCTGCCCTAATAGATCTTATCTATTAAAGACGGACAACGGATGTAAGGAGAAACTGAGGCAGGGAGAGTGGAACTGGTTTGCCCAGAATCATGCAGCGGCTCAACAACAGAGATAGGATTAAACTCCAGCCCCTCTGATGGCCAGGCCAATACCCTGTCCATTAGACTACACTGGCTCCATTTCTTGATAGGCCTGGAAAAATGTTGCTCTGTACCTAGAATAGCATTACGGAAGCCCTGGGAGCGAGTAGGAGGAAGGAAGAGCACAATTTGAATCTGGCTCTTTGACATTCTATCAGAAACAACTTCTGAAAAACAGAGCTGACACCTAGTAACTTAGCCCAAGAAAAAGCAATCGCAAGTACCAGCCACAAAGGCAGAGAAAAATAAAATAATTGTAGCCTATAATGAACCTCAATCACATGGAAGAACAAACGGAAGATTATTCTAATAGGTTTTTGAAGAGCTAATAAATTAAGACAATAAGAGACAGCCGGGGAAAATGAAGCTAATTAATGCATAAAGGCTTTATTCTAAAGTTCAGTCGAGTTAAATCTATGATGTTCTTATGGTGAATGCCTGTCCTTATTGACAGTATCCTTCCTTTGTCTGAACAGTCTCTTCAGAATTCTCTCTTTTATTGTGCTTGTGCTGTGCTCAGTATAATGGGGCCCCTGCTCTCAGTTGGGCGGGGTGAGTCTTTAATATAAATAGTAATACATTCTGCTTAAAAACAATACTGTCTGCTCAAAAACCTACTCCAAAACCTCCATGTCAAGAAGGAATATAGAAAATAATTTGCCTGCAAAGAAAAAGCAGTTAAGTCCCAAGACACTTGGATATATTAAGGTGCTATAAAGTCGTCCCTTTTGATGTATTAACATGTTGCTTGAAAATCTTTTTCACTTAGGGAGATGTGTGCTTTGGAAGCCCGAATACTGTGAGCTCTTGCTGAATAATCTTTTAAGGCACTTAGCCAAATAAATCCAGTGTTACAAATATTACTAATAGAACCCAGTCTCAAAACAGCTGTTTAGAATCCACTGCAGTGAAATAGCAGGCTCCGACTGCTGGCAGGGAGGAATAGGATAGAAAGCCGCCACTTTTCATAACAGTTTATGAAAGGATCAAACTTGTAGCACTGGGAGGTGGGAAAAGAAACAAACAAAGGGAGGATTTAGGGTTTGAGGGCACCTATCTAAGAGCAGAACAGATAGAGGGAGGGATAGACAGATGAAGGAGCTTGAGGAACAGAAAAACAGAGGGGAATATACAGGGATGGACAGACAGGAAAGAGCCTCACCACTACATCTATTACAGACCATTGGTTTTTGTTGTCCCCAGCATGCACTAACGCAGGGCTAAATCATCCCCTATTCAGAGGCTAGGACAATTTGCAGGCATCCCAGACAACTGGCCACTAGGCAGAGGGGATAGAATGGGGTTACTACCCCACCCTGCAAAACTGGATGCCCCGAGAAGCCAAGGGCCTCGTGCACAGCGATCGCCAGGCTGGGTTTATTGCGAGTGGGGCACCAGCAAAGTTTAACCTGGGTCCCGACGAGGCACAACACTTGATTAACCCTCTCTCTATCGAGCAAAGCCCTGGAGTCCCAGAGAGTTCTTTGCTGAGCTGGGCTGGGCTCTTTCATGTGTTTGGGGGGTAAGCAGTTGATGCGATTTTCTGCACTGAGGTGCGGGTGCTGAAGGCAAGTGCTAAATGTCTGAGGGTTTCACACCACAACGGCCAAGCTAAGCAGCTCTCATCTTCATTTTATCACCCTCCAAACCCCTCTCATTACCCCTGTCTCCACTGTACAAAGAATTGTAGGAAACCCCCGTTCCACGCAAGCATTCAGTCAGAGGGGAAGTGATTAATCCAGTACATCAATGGCAGATGCAGGATTAGCACCCAGCTCGCTCACATGTCTACCCTCTGTTAGCTCAGATATCGATTGGTAGCTTCCTATACAACGCACAGCTGCATAATGCCCGAGTGCCTTATAATCTCCAATGTATTTAGGTCCACAACACCTCTGAAGTGCTTTCAGCTCCATATGCTAGACGGGGAAACTGAGGCACAGAAAGGCTAAGGCCCAGATGTTCAAAAGTACCTAACTCACCAATTTTAATTAGTCACCTCTGGTGTTCTAGGTATAGTAACATGACCAGAATCACTGCTACCAGAGTAAGGAATCACACCCCATCTCTTTGACAGCCAGCATTAACCACCTATCCACCGGGCCATCTTTCCTCCCGTCCCTTTGCCCCATTAGTAAGCTCTCAACCCAGCTGCACATGTTCCATTTTCTGAAAATTTAAAGTCAGTCCCTCCAGCAATTTCAGTCCCTCCAGCAATTTACCAGCAACACCTAACTCTTTTCATCTTCAGGCCTTAAAACACTTTGCAAGGAAGGGTGCTAGCATTTCCCTCATTTTACACATGGGGAAATTCGGGCACCGGGGGAGGAGAGACTTGCCCAAAATCAGACCAGCAATAGACCCAGGAACTGAATCCCGGTCCCCTGAGACCTATGATAGAGATAAATGCACAATTTCAACATGGTCCATTCGGTTTTTTTCTCGGTTTCCCTCTAGTGCATGTCTGTCTGCTATTGAGATGGCTGGAATTCAGTTTGAATATAAGCAGCAAGTGGCCAACATCACTTACTGGAATAACATAATTGACTTGAATTGAACCTCTCTCTAGATTTTCATGAGTGCAAGTAAGATCAGAATCTGATCAAAAGACTCCAGCCAGTTGTGTATAACATTGGTGTGGGGGGAGGGTGTAATTTTTTAAAAAAGCAGCTCCTTTCCCCATGGAGGGGGAATGGTCTTGTGACTAGGGCACTAGATTCAGTCTCATGGGACAAATTCAGTTCCTGGTTCTTCCAGAGACTCCATATGTGACACAAGGCAAGTCATTTGATTGCTCGGTGCCTCAGTTTCCCCATTTGTAAGGTGGTAGCAACTGGAGTGGGGCATTGCAGTCTAGCAGATAGAGCAGTGGAGTGGGACTGAGGAAACCTAGGTTCTAGTCCTGGTTTTGCCAGCTGCCTCTCTGTGCCTCGGTTTTTCCCATCTGTAAAATGGGATGATGACAACAGTTTCCTCCTTCATAAAGTGCTTTGAGATCCCCTCATGATGGGAAGGAGGGGGTATTATTAGTAATGAAAGTCGTCCTGAGATTCTCAGCCTTTTGGAGTGAGACACCCAGGGACCATGTCTGTGCAATGCCCAGCACAATGGCCCAGAGGGCTATGATGGCAGAGCCCTTAAGTGCTCCTGTCATGCTATTAGCAACATCCATGAGTGTGGCATCTGTGACCACAATCCTCAAAGCGATTTTGCTGCCTAACTCTCATTGAGATCAGTGAGCTAGGCACCTAAATACCTTTGAGCATCTGAACTTTGGCACCTCATTGCACAAGGGGGGCAGAAATCACCACCTTCAGCAATCCCTGGCTATTAGCAGTAGGAGATGCTAAATGGATTGATTTTAAAGAACCATGGCAAATCCCGTGGAAAAGTTTTGACCTTCCAGCAAGTAAAGACTTGGCCAGCCGGTCAGATGATGCCTCAGACGTAGAACTGTCAGGACTCCTTTGTGCAATGCAAACATGTCATGAACGGGAGGCCCTGTCCCCTTTCTGACATTTTAAACCCCTCTTAAAGCTGGCTGTGATGTCCAGCCAAACTTGCTATGACTAACGGGGACATGAAGCCCAATGCACCGGCTGCAAGCAAGACCTGAGCAGTGCTCTGGGGATGCAAAGAGGTTCCTTTTCCTTTGGGAGGCAGTGTGACTCAGGCACTAGCCAGGCAGTCAGAAACCTGCCTCTGCTACTGATCTTGGGCAAATTATCCTGGTGTAAGTTTTCCAAACCAAAGGCTGAGATTTTTAGCTTCTATTGTGTGACTTCCAGCTAAGTTCTCCCAAGAACTAAGACGCAACATTGGTCCCTCAAGGAATCCAATCTTGGCCTCAGTCTTGCTGTGCCTCAGTTTACCTCCCTGCAAAATTTGGGCCAGTGATACTGACCCACCTATCCTGAGAGCAAGGGGGCCAGATACTTAGCTGTTATAAGTCCTGTTGAAGCCAGGAGAGCTACGCTGCATTACAGCAGCTGTGAATTCCCAATAAGTGTCACTTTTGGTAACAGCGTGGTGCTTTGTCTGCACATGAAAGCTGTATCATTTTCACTATATCCATATAGCTAAATCTGCTTCATAACAACTTCCTTCCTCCCCTCCCCCCCCACACACAATGGATACAGTTGAAGCAAAACAAACATATATTCCTTCAGTCAGAGTGTTGCCTAGAGGATAGGGCCTTAGATGTGCACTCAGAAGACCTGTGTTCATTTCTTGCATTCACCACTGACTTGCTAGGTGAACTTAGGCAACTCATGTTTCGCTCTATGTACCCCAGTTTCCCCAATTGTAAAAAGGAGAGAATGATGCTGATCTGCTTTGAGAAGTAGGTACCTTAGTACTCGTGTCATTGTGCC
This sequence comes from Apalone spinifera, assembly GCA_030068395.1. Taxonomy (NCBI): domain Eukaryota; kingdom Metazoa; phylum Chordata; order Testudines; family Trionychidae; genus Apalone; species Apalone spinifera. The sequence goes on along the minus strand of JANRFK010004440.1, from coordinate 15,791,797 downwards.
CAGATCAGAGGTCATAACTGCTCCATGGGACACCACAGATAGCTGTGGCTGCAGCATTATCATGACAGACCTTGATCTGTCAGCTCTGGCAGTGACTACTCATGTTTTAAGGGCCAGAGTGTGTAGGTTTGATTCGTTCTAATGGTGACCCACCCAGTGTTACAGGTACAATTATTATATAGATAAGAACTCACACTCCTACCAGATTTAGTTATATCAGCACAAGGTTTTTGTGTTGACCAGGCCTAAAGGAATTCTTGGCTTTCTGGCTGCTGGATATGAAGGAGTTAAAAATAAAAACATTGCCAAGTTATGTTTTTCAAAAGGAACAACCACCTTAAATCTTGACCTAAAAATACACCCATAATGGCCTCTCATGGGGGCTTGAATACTCCAAAGCTGGGATGCTTAATAACTAACAGCCCAGAGTCGCCAAGTGAGCGAGAGCTAAAATTTAGCACACTGGGAGGTTGCTAAATTTGGACCTCCTGGCTGCAATTTTTTGCCCATGTTGCAATCCCATCGCTGAGATCAACAGAATAAGGGGCTAAGGGCAGCAGGCACCTTGCAAGATCGGAGCCAATGCAAACTACCGGGCACTTAAATCCTGATGATGTCAGCATGTAGGTGAAAATTCCAGCATAGGGCCAGATTCAGATCTGAGTTTCTCCAGGCTACATCTGGAGCAACCCCATGGAATTCAGTGCAACCAGTCCACATTTACACCAATATTAGATCAGAATCTGTCCACAACTCCACTGAATTCACTGCAATCATTCTGGATTTACACAGATGAGAGATTAGAATCTTGCTTTAAAGAGTTCTAGAGAACAGCTGGATTGTGCTGCCCAAAGAGAACATGTGCATGGATCATTGTAATGCTGTCTGGAAGCAAATCTTTTTGAGATTAAGTTGCAATTTGGAAGGCTGATAAAAGTCACACACACTCCAGTGAGCAACACATTCCGGTCATGAATCATTTGCTGGTGGATCAGCTCTGTAGAAAAGCAGCATGTTTTTCTTCTGAGTCTAATCCTTCTAGCACGGAGGTGGCTCCGAATATTTTTATTATGCATTTAAATCTCCCTTCCTTTATTTGACTCTTGGCTTAAACAGCTTCTTGAGACACTGAGTTCCACTGTTTAAGGTCGGGTCTATGCTACAGGTCAATCTCACTTATGTCACTGAGAAGTGTGAAAAAGCACCCTCCACGTCCCCAAGCCATTCAAGTTTCTCACTGCTCGTACCAGCCCTGTGTTAGCAGGAGATGCTCTCTCGCCAACATAGCTTATGCTTCTCACCAAGGTGAAGTAATTATGATGACAAGAGAGCGCTCTGTCGGCATAGCACGTCTTCACCAGACAGACTGTAGCTGCGCCAATGTAGCACTGTAATGCAGACTTGCCCTAAGAGTGCATTGTGCCAAACAAGTGACATTAAAAAGAACATGGTGAGATATGCAGAGTCATTAATGGGAACTGAACGTCCAAATCTACTGTGGGTTTAAGTGTTTCCTTTCCAAGGCTTCTAATCCAATGACTGCTTCCAGAACCTCTAATTAATAAGAGCCACTCTAAATACAGGTGGGCAAATAATGGATTTTTTTGATTCACTGAAAATTCTGAAAAAGAAGATTGAAAAAAATGCATTAAGACAACATGAAAAATATTTTTAAAGATCTGGAGAATCAAAAGTTTTAAAAACAGTTTCAGCTCAAATGAAACATTTTGGTTTTCCAAGCATTTTTAACTTTTTAAAAAATAAAATGGAAGGACATTTCAAAAAACACATTTGGAATTGAAAAATCAACTCTCTCAGAATTTTTTTAGGGGAGGGAGCGGGGTTTCTGACAAACAATTTGGCAAAACCGACACAAACGTGGGGAATGTTTCATTGTTGCTGAATCTGCATTTTTACATTGAAAAAGTTTTGGGTGAAAAATGTTGCCCAGCTCTATTTCTGGAGCTATTTTCACCAGCTACAAGGTGAGGCTACTACAGAGGAAGGATAATGTGGTAGATCCCGCATCAGATTGAGACTCTGGAGAGCTGGATTCAAATCCCACCTCTGCCACTGACTCCTTGCATGACCTTGAGCAAGTCACTGTAAGACTGTTTTCTAATGTGTAATTTGGGTGTGACAATCCTGGCTTTGTCTGTCTATGGAAGTTGGTTGGGGCAGGGACTGCATCTCACTGTGTGCATGTAAAGGACTTTACACCATATAGCCCAGATCCCAGGGACATTATTGACTTCAATTGACTCCTTTTTCCACCATAACCAAGGCTAGAAACTAATTTCCTTTTAAAAGAAAACTGAGAGTCCCATGTAATCATGTGAGTCCAGGTGCAGAGGATTTAATAAAAACACCAAATATCATGAGTCACCCGCACTGTCTACCTAAGATAGTTGTATGGACTCTGTCACCGTAGCCCAGGGATGGGGAATCTATGGCCTGGGGGCCTGATGCAGCCCTTGGCTTGCCTCGATCCAGCCCCCAAGGCTTCTTCCCAGCATTGGGAAGCCTGCGCTCTGGTTTGCGAGGGGAATGTGGAGAGTGTTTTTCTCCTTCTCAGTTGAGGGTTGACTGATTTTTTTTTTGAGGGTCTGGCTCTTTGACCCAAAAAAGGTTCCCCACTCCTGTCGGAACTTCTGGCACCTCAACATTTTTAATGCATGTATCCTCCCAGCACTCCCGTGATGCAGAGCAGTGCTATTATGCCCATTGAACAGATGGGAAAGCTGGAGCAGAGAGAGAATAAGTGACTTGGCCAAGGACAGCAGGGACTGAATTCAGCATCCCTTCCAGACCTATGTCTCTATGTCACACAGCAGCTCAGCAAAAAGACTAGAACCCAGGTGAGCCAATGCCCAAGTCCAGAATCCTGAACTACTAAGCCACATTGCTCCACTGCCAATAGGCCCAGAAATAGGTTTCTATTTTTATTCCTCTGTAACTATGGCTTTCCAGCCTCTTAACATGGTCCCTTCTAGCCCTAAAAACTAGAACTCTATGAGCTACTCTGATTCTTGCAGACACATTAGTCCTCCCAGGCAAGAAACCCAAAAATAGAAAGATCTTCTCCTTGCTGCAGAATGCGCCATGGGGAGAGGCAAGGCAGAGTACGGGCAGGAGAAGAACATGTCACTGGGAGATTTTATTCCATAAACACGCCTTGATAAAGAACATGCACTGATGGATTCCTGGGAGCGAGCTGAGCTTCCAACAACAGGCTGCAAATTACCTTCAGTGCCACGCTGCAAACCCAAATAAAAGCAGAGCTTGGAGAAACAGACAGACATCCCAAGGTGCCAGAGCACAGATTTCACAAAGGGCCTGCAGACTCAGGGCTTGTCTGCCACACAAGCTACAGCTTGAGGGATCCCAAGGTCCCCATTAACACCTGCACCATCCACAAACCAAACCCCATCCCCACTCATGGCAAGGGTAACATGGGGCAGCTGGAAGTAAAGCACAGATTCAAGTATATCTGTACTGTGGATGCAGACTAGAGCTGCTGTACAACTATACAAGGTGTCTGGACCTCCAATGCCTTCCTCTAACATGACCCACCCCATGGTCTATCCTTATCAACCTTTCTCCTGACTGGAAGTCACCTATCTCTGCATGCAGCCTGTGAAGAGGTCTGTTGCTCCTACTGGCTTATTCCTTCCACCACTAGTAACTCTATATTCATCCCATCTTTGATATATTTTGGAATTTTCACCATCATAGTGCCCTCTTTGTGTAGTCAGTTGCACTAGTACAAAGTGCAACCTGCCATGTCCATTGGTGCGAATGAGCAGTCAAAATGCCACATAACAGTGAAATGAGTGTCTTGTGGTGAACACATTGGATAGGGAAATCAAGAGATCAGCATAGACCTTGAATAAGTCTCTTAATTTTCTCTCTGCCTCAGTTCGGTCTGTGATGTCATGCAAGTCATTTAGCTGTGCCTCTGTTTCCCCTCCACCACTTGTACGATGGTCAGCCAATTGGGGTGGGGATTGCTTCGTCATGCAAAATGGAAATATCACAAAGAGGACACATTGTTTCTCCCAAGCAAGAAACCCCAAAATAGAAAGATCTTCTCTTTGCTGCAGTATGCCCCATGAGGAGAGGAGAGACAGATTTCAGGCAGGAGAAGAACATGCCATTGACAGACTGATGAAGGAATAGAACCCAAGTCCTCTAGCTACAATACAGTGTTTTTGCCATTAGACCTCCTGGCCTTCCTTAGGCAAAACTAGCTCTGCAGAAGGTTATTTCATATCCCACTCTAGTTGATACCACCTTGCTTTGATCTCTGCCTCAAAATATGTCCAGATTTCATTTCAGAGTCCTTCATCAGTGATGCAAGCTCTTTCCATTCCTCCCCAACAATAACCACCCCCTCTGGCTCATCCATTAACTCCCTCATCCAAGGGCTAAAGCATGCGCACAGAGCGACTGCACAAACGTTAAATAGAACCCTGATGTTATATCAACACAGCTACGAAAAGGAGGTGGGCCTGGTCCTCAAAGCCACATCAGAGGCTTCTGGGGTCTCAGGAAATGAAACAGTCTGTGTCTCAAGAAAGGAAAGGACTTTGCAACATCTCCGAAGTTCCAAGAGCTCTTCGGGCAGGCAGCTGGTGGGGAGAATCTATCTTGATTGATTTGCAAAAGTGTGATCCTGTTTCTGATTGATCCCACAATGGAACTTTTGCAGGGACAACACTGCAGAAGGAGGCAAATAGAGAGCATCTGTCTTCAACACATCTGATCATAGAATCATAAAGCTGGAAGAGACCTCAGGAGGTCATCAAGTCCAGCCCTGCCCAAGGCAGGACCAATCCCAATCTGATCATATCAGAGAATTTGCATCATCTGTTTAGCACATACTTGCAATGAACTGCACATGCAATGTGGCTGCAAACCATTATGAGCCTGATTCTCATCTAGATTAGCATCCTTCACACAAGCATCAAGGGAGTTTTACAGTGGGCACAAATTACATCTCAAGTCCTTTTATACAGCCAAAACAGTACAGAAGGTGGAGCTGGATGAAATTTTTGGGCTAAAACTGTTTTTCGGGAGGAGGGGGGAAAGCAGGTTTAGCAACAGTGAATACTTTTATGAACTCATTACGGCTTTACCAAATTTTTTGGCTGGAAGAAATGAAGGAAAAAAAATTCAAATAAGTTGAAATGATTTTTTAATACAAATTACTTTTCGTTTTCAAAATTACCTTTGATTTTATTTTAAACGAATTAAAATCAAACTCAAAACAAAACATTTCATTTTAGATCCAATTAAATATTTCCATTAAGACCATTTTTTTCAACTTTTCAATTCTCCACAAATTGTGGAAAAACCCCTAGTGATTTTTTTTTTTTTAATTTTTAAAAAATTGCCAACAAAGGAGAAAATCCATTACTCACATAGTTCTAATGAAAGGCCCTTACCAAGAGAATCAGTCAATATTAGTCTAATATTGTAGTGTTTCATGTCCTTTTCAATAGTGTAAATTGGAGCACAAGGTGAAAAACTTTGGATTTTGACCCTAGGATTTTGATCCCCAAAGTATTGGCACTGGTACACTAGCATAAATCTAATTTCCAGTGGTGCAGCCGGTCAGTGCAAATCATGTGTACGCAAAGGATTTGAAGCCGTGCAATAGCAATAGAGCTAACTTTAGCGTAGCTAGGAGCTGGGCAAATAATGGATTTTTTTTATTTACTGGCCATTCAAAAAAATTAAAACAAAAACAGAAAAGAATTATTTTGGTTGAATCAAGAATTTTTTTTTTTTAAGTTGGGCAAATCTAAAAGAAAAAAAGTTTCAGGTCAAACTAAATAAGTGTTTTAGTTCAAAAACAACAAAACAATTCCATTCAGTTTTTCTGGGGTTTGTTTTGTTTGTTTACCAGCACAATTCAGTGAAATTGACCCAAATTTCACACAATGTAACCGAGTCATTGAATCTGCATTTTTTTACCCTAAAAGTTTAGGTGAAGAAATCTCACCCCGCCTAGTCCACCCTGGCATTTATTGATCTATATCAATAGCTTTATTTGAAGAGCAGCACCAAAGGAGCCTTTTGTAGTGTACAACCACCGAGCTGTACTGATTCCAGGAACTAAGCTGCATATTTAGTTTACATACATACAGGCGCCTCAGACGCTCAGTGACAGAGCACTCATAACAACTTGCAGTGCAGAGAAGATTTCCTGAGTGGCCTGTGGTTTGCAACGGGGTTAAACAAGCCCCCTACACAGGGAAAGCTGTAGGACTTCTAGCTGTGCAGGGGCAGCCCATGCCAACCTGAGGACTTAGGGCTTTCAGATGTGTTAGTTTATGGTCATTCCCAATCAGTCACTACTCTCCAGCAGCGTGGTCATGCCATGCGACAGCACAGCTCCACTCCAGGCTAGACACAGACCTGAGTCTAGCAATGCCAGTGACTGTGGGTGGTGGGTTGTTGGACTGGCCCACTCCTGGGTTGCACCAGTCACCCCCCAACCTCATTCTGCAGAGGACTAGGGACAGACTGATGGGTGACTGAGTATATTGTTCCCAGCGCATGTCTGTCTGGGGGAGCTGACGTCTAGTGGCTTGCCTGACCGGGGGGGGGTCACAACTCCAGGGTTCTGTTCTGGACGCACAGAAGTAGTGGTTAGTACAGTGGGAGAAAACTGTAAAGCAAGACTAAGAGAGTGGGGTCTAGTGGTTTGAGCAGGTGGGAGCTGGCACCGCTAGGGGGTTCTATCATCATCAGCTCTGGGAGGAGAGAGAATAGTTCAGTAACCAGAGCAGCAAACTAAAAGTCAGGATGGCTGGAAGAGGTGTATGAGTCAAAATTTCTGGGATCTATCCCCAGCTCTTGCAGGGGGGAATGCAGTCTGACCCTTTGAGCACAGAAGTGAGAGTCCGGAGATCTCTTCCCAGTTCTTTCATTGACTGGCTGTGTCAATTTGTGGGGTTGGGGATATTCCTACCCCCTCTTTGTGCCTCTATTTCATGATGTGCTTTGAGAGCTACAAACAAACAAACAAATGGCTTTCCCCTTCCTTTCTCACCCATGCAAATTCTTATCATTCAGCCCACGCCGCCCTATACCTGGAGTAAGGCATAAAGATTTATCCCAGAGAGTAAGATGCAGAGGTTGCAGGCAAAATCCATGGCCCCAGATAAGCATCATTTTCAGCACAGAAGTAGTCCCCACTGGGGGGGGGTCTAGACTACACAGTTTTTCGAAAAAAGTGGCCTTTTTCAAAAAAACTTCCCCTGCATCTAAAATGCTGCTGCATTCTTTTGAAAATAAATTGAAAGAACGCAGTTTTTTCAACCTCGTTTTACGAGGAAGAACGCCTTTTTTTGAAAGTGCTTTTTTGAAAAAAGGCGCTATGTAATGCAAACTGTGCTTTTTCGAAAGAGAGCATCCAGACTGCCTGGGTGCTCTCTTTCGAAAAAGCAGCTTGCTTTTTCAAAAGTATTGGTTGCAGTCTAGATGCTCTTTTTCAAAAAAGCCTCTTTCCAAAGAGGCTTGCAGTCTAGACGTAGCCGGGATTCACACACAAGTGATGAAGGATGGTGCAGAGGCTAAGTCACAAGCCACTTGGAAGGCCAGGTTCAATTACCTGTGCTGCCACAGATTCCATGTGCGACCTTGGGCAGCTCATGTAATGAACGGGATTGAAATCAATGGGGTCCAAAGGCCTTTGAGTATCACTTGCTCTGTGCCTCTGTTTCCCCACATCATAGGATTAGCAGCACTGCTCTGCCTCAAGCGGCTGTTGTGAGCACAAATATGTTAAAGGTAGCTTTGTGTTTGTCCAGCACCTAGTACTAGGAGGGCCTGACCAGTGTATACAATACATTGTGAACAGCTCAGTTGCAGAAACAATAGGGTACCTACGACAGGTGTCTGCAGGATCAAGTCCTAGGCAGGATGGGGCCCATTCTCACTTGGCTTTGCCTATGCCAGCTGCTAGGACAAACGCACGCAACCTTCTCCTGACCCTTTTAGCTGGTGATGCCTTTAATTGTGTGTGTGCTGCACAGAGCCCATTTCATCCCCAATCAGCCTCACTGATGACAACCAGACTCCAGCACTTCCATTTATCAAAGCTAATATAAATATTTCCTGCCAAAGAACAGAACCCTAATAAGTGAACTCTCCTGACCAGCGCAAAGACGGAGAGGTTGGCATTAGGCGCAGAGAAGCTCAGAATCCCAAAGCTCTGCCATGGATCTGTGGCCGCAATCCCCAATTGCAATATGGCCCCTTTCTGCCACCTTGGTAGTTTCAAATCCTCCTTGGGAGACAGAGCAGGGGCATGGCAGCAACCCCCACACTCTGACTGTTCTCTGCTCCCCCAGGTCTGTACTGCCTGAGATGCTGGCTGGCATTTTCTCAAGGGCACTGCACCCACAATCAGTGACAGGTTTTCCCAGGAGCTTCACTCCCATCTGTGCATCTGAGTCAGTGGGAGGGCTGAGCTGTTTGGAAAACCAAGACACTGGAAGTGTCACCGCAGGAGCTGCTGGGCGCTGTGTGTTTGGGCAGCAACCACAACAAGAACCCCAGTCTCAGTCTGGATCTGTGCAGCATCCACACAACTGAGGCCTCTAATGAGGATTAGGTTCCTGGGTGCCCGACATGAGATGCCTTTTGTGTGATCAGCAGAGGCGCCGAGCAGTTACAATTCACTGCCCAAGTTGGCGGGAAGGGGAGGCACATACCACACGCTGACCTGTGGGTTACATTAGCACCTGGGAAAACTAAGGACCCTCAGCAATATGTCAATATACAGATATCGTAGGCATTTAAATGTAGCCCTTCTGGTTGCTGGAAGCAAAAAGGTCCAATCAGCTTTAATGTCATGTGAGCAGTGTACAGCACGATGCAGTACCGTCTGCTCCCACTGGGGGAGCTGTAGTACACCTGGCTGGCACGAGGGGAGTTCTGTTCCGGCAGAACATAGGTTATAGGGAACACAAGCAGGGGAGAGTAATACAGCGAGAAATGCAGGGTATAGTGAAGCTATTGCAGCTCAGACTGTAGGGCCCTCTGCATATGCTCCCCCAGGCTCCCCCCTCCCCTTGGGCACCAAACACTGCTGGCTTAGGTTACACACCGAATCAGACACGATGGTGAGAATGGTCCATTCCAGTCTATGAGCAGGTCTTAAAACAGCCTGAAGTTTGGATTTCCTGTTCAAATGTGGTAGCAGAGTCAGACCATGGGCACAGAACAAAGGGAGTCAAATTCCACTGGGGGCCTTATCTCTGTGAAATACCTACATGTCATCCAGTATAACAACATCCAAGCACTTTGCAATCTGGGCACACTTTACAACATAGCACTTCTCTTTTTCACCAGTGGGGAAACTGAGGCATGGGAAGTCTAAGATCCAGCTATTTAGGCAGCTAGTTCCCATTGACTTCAAACAACAACTTGCCCAAGATACCTAGGTCCAGGAAGAGAATTGAACCCTGGTCTCCAAAGTCCTAAGCGAGCACCCTAACTATTGTTATTGTGATGGAGGGACCAGCAACTTACATGCCGCAATAAGGCTCCATACGTGAGCAGCTGCAATTGAACCCCAGACTCTCAAGACCGCCAGTGCAAAGTGTTGTCATTTGAGTTACAGGCGTAGAGATAAGTAAGGCTGTAAATCTTCCTGCTTGTGGCCATAATGCAATGGCAGTTCGGAAGGAAACTCGCTTGGGCACCGGCCGATGTCAGAGGCATGCAGGTCTGACCTGGGTTTGGCAATTCTGATGCCTCTAGAGCAACAGCCCCAAACCATCACTGCTGCAAGCTGCCGTGCTAGGAGCAGCTGCTGCCTCCCCTTTTTTAAATAACGCTCACATGCCATCAAGTTAGTGGGAGGGTTTGTTTGACATGTGACGTGATATTTACACAAGGTTCAACAGAAAGACGAGACGTGCGGGGACAATAACATAAGCTGCCGGAAAACTTCTTTTGCATTTTTACCTACTTGCCTCCTTCGTGGGCAAAAATTGGATTAGAAGCAAGAGAGAAGCAAACCCACCTGGGATGGAATGCAGAAAGTCTATAAACTTATGCTAGTCTTTGGAGAAGGATGATGCAAGTTATTCTCCATATGGAACTCACTCAGGTACAGTAGCTGTTACCCTCTTTCTCGGCATACATTAAGTGCTACTGAGGTTTTGTTAGTGTACCACCTTGTAAAAAAGAATTAGCCTGGCACCTTATCCATAAGCCCAACTGGATCATTGGAGAGCTCTATTTATTTCCCAGCTCTGTCACAGACTCCCTCTGTGACCTTAAAGACAGTATGCCCTAGTGGATAGAGAGGTGGGCCTTCTCCATGTTACCTTGTAACCTATGTTCATCTGGATGTGCTCATTGTATAGTTCTGTACCTTCTGAAGGAAACGGGCATTCTATTCCCAGCTCAGCCACTGACCCAGTGCCTCAGTTTCCCTGTCTGTAAAATGTAAAATTGTGAAGTGCTTTGCAATATGTGCATGAAAAGCAGAGTACAAAAGCTACATATTATCTCAGTTTCCCCACATGTACAGTCCTGCTCTGAGCATGTAGCTAGTAATCTCTTCAGGACAGAGGCTCTCTCTGAAACTATGTGCATGAAGTAGGGGGTGGCGGTATTTGTACTGGGAAGAAAACATAGCTGTGCTGGGTTGCTTTCCTCTCCAGACATCCTCCTTGTGCTAAGCATTATCAGATGCTGCTAGCAGAATTTAAAACATGGT
>JANRFK010004440.1:15770239-15780953 GCA_030068395.1 Apalone spinifera | reverse complement strand
GCACAACAGGGTGCTGATGTCGGTTGGGGTCTGTGTCATGCCTGGCAGAACAGGCCCAATTGTGGTTGGGGTCTGTGCAACACGAGGCAGAACATGGTCTACACCAGGGGTGGGGAACCTTTTTTGGGTCAGGGGCCGCTGACCTACCAAAAAAACCAGTCGGAGGCCACACACAAGAGTGAAGCAAAAAATAACCAAACAAACCCTCACTGACATGGCCCCTAACTGAGAAGGAGAAAGACACTCCCCACATTCCCCTCACACACCTATCGGGGGCCAGGCTAGTAGAATTTGTGTGCTCTAGCCACGCGGTGTGAAAGCCTGGAGTGCCAGTGGAGGTTCCCCAATGCTGAAAGGGAGCCCTGAGGGAAGCTGGGGGCCGCATCTGGCCCCTGGGCTTTGGGTTCCCCATCCCTGGTTCTACACCTTGATGAAGCACCCAACCTGGCAGGGCCCCAATCTCAGTCAGGGACCATCCAGCACCCCCACAATAGAGTATTGAAGGGTGACGGGGTTTCTAGGTGGCCAACATGAAACTTCTTTTGCCTGATTCACAGAGGTCCCGTGTAGCTACAATTCACTGTGCACGTCAGTGGGAATGGTGGGTAGCCAGGGGAGAGTGGGATGGGCACATAACACACTCTGACCAGTAGGTTACATGAACATCTGTGAAAAGTAATACCGTGGAGATGTTACACAGGCAGATATTTAAGTCATTTAAATGCCTTCTGCCTGGTGTTTTTGGCAGCAAAAATGTCCTAGTTCTATTTGTAAGGGTTTCCTCTCAAAACTTCAAGAGCACTGTCTCAGGGAAAGCTATTCCTCTGAGTGCCCTTGACAGACATTTCCTGCAAGCAAGCACTGAGTGTGGGGATTTAAAACAAAAAGAACTGTAATAGGGGACAAAGAATAAACATAAGAAAGCCAGTAATTAATAAAGCAACTATATCTATCACGTATCTTATACCACTCCACCAACCCCAGCTATTTTAGCAGTAGTCTGAACCTCCATCCCCTTCTCTCAGATATCATGGCAAATAAGACACACAAAAAACCTTTTAGTATTAACCACTTCTCTCCTCACCACTTACAGCGTGTGGTCCAGAGTTTGTGAAGACCAATTTCAGGCAGGTTCATTTCCAGCCAGATAGGGAAGGACAGCACCAAAAAGCTTAGCATGCTCTACCAACCAGTCCAGCTGAGTTGAGTTGATTACAGATTTAGTACCAGGTAGGGAAATCCATGCCAGAGATCTTCAAATACCTGCCATTCTCTATAACTTCCATCTAAGCTACTATAACAGCATCTCAACCTCAATTCCTTACTGAGTAATCTGTAATCACACAAAATTCTTCCTGCTAAAAAAGAACTTGGAAAATAAACAGAAGCCTATATTCATTTTCCAAGTATCAGCCACAGTCTCTCATCCAACTGTCTTAGACTGTGGTGATGGTCAGGGTGACCCCTCCTCCTAGGCAGAGTTGGTGCAGTGCTTTTCCCTTTTCATTTCCCAAAAGGGAAATGGAAACATCATCACTCTCAAACTCAAAACTTAACCAGATTTGTATCAAAATGTTCTAAATTGTCACAGAACTAAAATGCAAATGAGGATTGGCCCAGTCAATAGTTTTCCCTTCCTCTCCCACAGATGGCAGCAGAGAGCTCCCTCCACTTTGGAATCCCTGGCCTTCTGGCATTCTCAAGCAGCTCTGGGATGCTCTTCTCCCTGTTTGCCAACAGGTATCAATAGTGAGCACCCTGCTCAATAGGCCAGGGCTTCTGGTCACTGGGCATACATACAGGCTACGTCTACACTGGCAGCTTCTTGTGCAAGAACAGCTGTTCTTGCGCAAAAACTTGCAGGGTGTCTACACTGCACACGTGTTCTTGCACAAGTAAATTTACAGTACACTGTCGGAAAACAGGGCTTCTTCCAGAAGAGTTATTCCTCTCCCCACCAGGAATAAGCCCTCTTGTGCAAGAGCTCTTGCGCAAGAGGGCAGTGTAGACAGGCAACATGAATTTTTTGCGCAAGAAGCCCCTGTGGCTAAAATGGCCATCAGAGCTTTCTTGCGCAAGAGAGCGTCCACACTGCCATAGACGCTCTTGCGCAAAAGCACATGCCAGTGTAGACGTGCTCTTGTGGAAGACTTTTTGCGCAAGAACTCTTCCGCAAAACACTTCTTGCGCAAGAAGCTGCCAGTGTAGATGTAGCCACAATGTGTGGTCCCTTCTGAAAGTCCCATGTCCTATTGCTCATTTTAATTGCAATATTAGCATAGAGATCCCAACCGAGATTAAGACCTCAGTGTGCTGCACAGTCCCCAACCGAGAGTGAAGCCTCATATGGATGGGCCCTGCAAAGATACATATAAGAAACAGTCCATGTCCCCAAAGGGTCTCAGTCACACATACAAAGGACAGGTTGTTATCCCCATTTTAGGATTGGGAAACTGAGGCATGGAGCAATGAGGTGACTTGTCCAAGTCAAAGTGGGAGTGTGTGGCTGTAAAATGGAACCACTGCATGTTGATCCAATGATTTAACCACTAAATAGTCCTTCTACCTGGAAAGAAATGGGCTCTTCTGAAAAGGTTGCTCCAATAGACAAACCTACCAGTGGAGGAAGTGACCAAACCTTAGACCATTGACTTTACATTTCAACAGGATATTATCCTTGTTTTCAAAGCAAGACACAAAGGGGCTTGAACCCGCCATAGCATGAGCCAGTGCTGTATGCTTTCCAGCTACCACAAGCATTGACTGCCCTATTGACAGCTCAGGGGTCTGACCACTTAGGTGACTCCAGATATGGCATGGTAAGAAAAATAATGCTTGTGAATTTAGACTGAGGTGTTGCAAGACTCAACAGCTGGAAGCTGAAGTCAGCAGCATTCCAACTGTCAATAAGAGGCACACTTTAAACAAGGAAAGTGATTAACAATGGAAGCAGATTCCTGGAGGATGAGACAAATTCTCCATCACTGGAAAGCTTTAAATCAACAGATGTCTTTCTAAAAGACACAATCTACTTAAATCACACACTTTGGGACTGGGCGTGTGGAGTGTGATTCTCCAGCCTGATTACAGCCATCTGGAATTTTTTTTTATTTCAATTTTTTTAGAGAAAAATCAAAACACAAAATAATGCCACCACATTGCCTTGTGAGAAAGGGAGTTCACGCTCCCTTTTTCCTCTGTAGGCTAGGATTCCACTATGCTGCAATAAAAGACAGTCCCTGCCCCCAAACAGCTTCTAATTAGACAAGGGATGAATTTGAAAGATAGGGAAACTGAGGCACAGATTGGTGAAGTAGCTTGTTTTAGATCACACAGAAAACTGGCGAGAGAGCCAGGAGCTGAGAACTCAGGAGTCCTTATTCCTAATGTCTAGTTCAGTGGTTCCCAATCTTTTTGATACTGGCGACCAGTAAACCCATCCACAAGCTTTTGGAGGACTGGTAACATCATTTGCATATTCATTAAGCAAATGATGAATATGCAAATAAATTGTGTCACTGGCCCTGTCCGGAGAGTTGTTTCGCTCCCCTCTTGGACCCAATCCCGGCCGCTTTATCGGCCGGTGCTGGCTCCCTTGGCTGCATCCGGCACCGGGCGTTCTGCATCGGTGCGCATGGCTTCTCCCTGGGGCCTAACGCCTGCCGGAACTAGCCCCACCACCCGGGAGCATGCCTGGCAGAGTCACCGCGGTGGCAGGCTCTCTTTCAAGAGGGCCACGGCGCTGCGCTCAGCAGTGCGGGGTGCTGCTACCCCGTCACACAAATTAATAGGATCGTGCAGGATAATTTTTCTAAGGACCAGTATTTTTTTTTCTAAGGACCAGTACTGGGCCGCAGACCACACTTTGGGAAACTCTGGTCTAGTTGATCAAACTCACTGCCCTTCTACAGCTGGCAATTCAAGTAGGAGTCCTGACTGCCAGTGCCCGCATGATCTAACCACTAGACTCCCCTCCCAGGGTTGGCAATAGAACCCAGGAATCAACAATTGATAGATTTTCAGACAAAAAGGAACCATCAGATCATTTAATCTGGCCACCTGCATAGGTCAGGCCAAAGAATTTCACCCAGTTATCCCTGTACTGAGCCCACTCACTTATGTTTGACTAAAACTTTTAATCATTAACCCAGTAATTCCTGATTCAGGACTCCCCCACACCCTCACACTACTAGACCCCATTCTCCGCTCGCAGTGGGAACAAAACCCAGGAATGCTCACTCACAATCCAGTGACTCTCCACTAATCCACAATGATAAGGAAAATCCTGCACTAGATATTTATTTTAAATGTGTCCATGGTAAACACAACACTTCCATTTCCTGCTGGGAGCAAAAGGCATTTTCTCCTCTCTTAATCATCCCTGAAAAGAGCCATTTTGCCTGGAGTTCGTCAGTGCTTGTGTTGAGCACCCGCTAGCAGCACAGGATGTGTAAAAGTGGCGGGGAAGCTGTTCTAAAAAACAAGCCACAGACAGAGACAATGTAAATTCATGGAGTCATCTCGAGTCACCTTATTTCACATCACCCAGGGTCACTATTAAAAATGCACTCATCAAACAGAATCTTGGATTAGCTCCCCATCTCTCTACTGTTCAAAAAGATGGACTTTGCGGAGAAGAGAGAATACGATTTTAATCTTTCCTTTGAATTTCCTCTAGCAGGTTTTATCTGATGGCATCTAAAAGGCCTTATTAAGTTTGAGGGCTTCCTATCCCATTGCACCAATTCCAATTGAATCGCCCCCCACCCCATCCTGCTGGGCACTGCACCAACCCCCAGCTGAAGCCTTCCCATCCCATTGGGCACTACCCTGACCATGATTAAAACCTTACTGTAATGGGAGTGACACAGACCCTGACTGCACCCAGACCCCATTATGCTGGGAGCTGCACAGACACATTCAAAACACAGTCTCTGTCCTATAAGCACTTGACATTTAAATAGACGGGACACTCAAAGGTTTCTAAGGCGACATGGAGCCAAAGTGACTTGTCCAAGGCAACACAGCAAGTCAGTGGCAGAGGAACCCAGGAATTTTTATCTCCCAGTCCCCTGGCTATACCCCAGGGAAGAGCAATAATTTTTGGGACCACTCCAAGAATTTGGTAAGTGGTCAAAGACTGCACTCTCTGTAAATGGCAGAGGTGGAGGGTCTGGGATGGAGGTTAGGTGCAGAAGAGAGCTTGTTGTAAGGAATTGGAGTACAGGAGGGGATCTGGGAGGGAGTTTGGGTGAAGGAAGGGCTTGTGACCCAGGGCAGGGGTTTGGGTTGTGACCTAGGAGAGGAGACAGTTGTGACCTGGGGCAGAGGACTGGGGTGTAGAGGTTTGGGTTACAAGGGATAGGGGTGCATGAGGCAGAGGGAGAGGCTGGGGTGCCAAAGGCAGGCTGTGGCCAAGAGGCTGGATTTTACCTACCCCTGCTCTAATTTACTAAACAACATAACTCTCCTAGAGAGGTGATAGAACCGAGGAGTCCCAGCTTCCAGCCCCCTTCTGTTATAACTACAGTACTGTCATACAGTACCCACTGCAGGCATCTATGGCCAAAAACACACAGACAGCACACCTGAGAGGGTCCAAACAAGACTGTCTCCTGCTTTTCTAATCTAGTCAAAGCAAACCAGGCAGCCAATTGCAAACCGCTTCCATCCAGCATCTCTTATGTTCATTCACACTCTCTCCCTTTAATTCCCAGAGAGATTCTTCCTTAAATCTTCTTTTTCAAGGAGTGCAGAGAACATGATGGTTATTAGACATGAAGTTGGGGGTAGATTCCGGGCATGTCTACACTACAGAGTTTTTTTTTTTTAAACAGCCATTTTCTGAAAAAACTTCAGTTACGTCCACACTGCAATCGGGTTCTTCCAAAAGAAAATCGAAAGAACAGAGAGGTTTTTCCGACATTGGTAATCCTCATTTTACGAGGAAGAGGCCTTTTTCTGAAAGAGCTCTTTAGGAAAAAGGCGTGTGTGGACGGGGTAGAGGGAGTTCTTTCAGAAGAAGAGGAAAGAGGCAAAATCACAGGTGCCCTGGTGGCCACTCCATCCATAATAATCACAGCTGAAATGCGAGAGAGGGTCCATTCAGTGTGGATGCTATCTTTGAAAAAAGCAGATCACTTTTTCAATGCGCTTTTGCAGTTTGGACGCTCTCTTTCGGAAGAAGTTTTTCCGGAAGATCTCTTCCGGAAAAGGTTCTTCCGAAAGAAGCCTGCAGTCTAGACATAGCCTCAATAGCAGAGAAAAATCCCTCCCATTGCAGGAAATAAAGGGACAGTGAGCAGCTGAATTTTAGATTATGGTGTGATTAAAGGGATTAAAGCTGCAATGGGGGGCTCCTGACCCCTTTGTAACACCGAGCCCAAGAGCAGTTGCTCCCTTTACTACCCCCACCCCCCTCAGCAGGCCTGCCTTACAATCTATGAATTTGGAAAAGCAGGTCTGAAAACAGCCTGAGATCTGAGTTTCCACAGTCAAGCCCTGTATTAATCTTCAGTCTGTGAGCGCAAGAAAGAACGGAGCAAATTCCATTGTGCATCCCTCCCCCCGTAAGGTATTTAGACAGCCTCATTACAATAATACCCAACCACCTCACAATCTGGAAAACATCAGCTTCATATGCACCCCTCTGCTTATCAAGGAGGAAGCTAAAGCACAGACCCAGCTCCTCAAAGGTTTTTAGGCACCTAGGTCCCATAGATTTCAAACAGCAACTTGCCCAAGCTGCCTAGAACAGAATTAAAGCCTGGTCTCTAAAGTCCTAAGTGAGCACCCTAAGCATGGTCCCTCCATCACAACAACGCCTCACGTGCCTCAGTAAGGCTCCATACAGCAGCAGCTACAATTGAACCCCAGACTCTCAAGACCGCCAGTGCAAAGTGTTGTCATTTGAGCTACAGGCGTAGAGATAAGTAAGGCTGTAAATCTTCCTGCTTGTGGCCATAATGCAATGGGAGTTCGGAAGGAAACTCGCTTGGGCACCAGCCAATGTCAGAGGCCAGATGGGCATGCAGGTCTGACCTGGTTTGGCAATTCTGATGCCTCTAGAACAACAGCCCCAAACCATCACTGCTGCAAGCTGCCGCCCTAGGAGCAGCTCCTGCCGCCCCTTTTTTAAATAAGGGCTCACATGCCATCAAGTTAGTGGGAGGGTTTGTTTGACGTGACGTGATATTTACATAAGGTTCAACAGAAAGACGAGACGTGCAGGGACAACATAAGCTGCCGGAAAACTTCTTTTGCATTTTTACCTGCTTGCCTCCTTCGTGGGCAAAAATTGGATTAGAAGCAAGAGAGAAGCAAACCCACCTGGCATGGAGCACAGAAGGGTACTGTGCCTCTTTTTACTCCCGCCCTTCATCTACTTCAGTTGTGAGCTCTTTGGGGAAGACTGTCTGCCCTTATGAATTTGTGTAGCACCAAGCACAACAGGGTGCTGATGTGTTGGGGTCTTTGCCATGCTCACACAAAGGCCCTCAATTGCAGTCTGGGTCTGAGAAACATGTGACAGGACAGAGTCTGTGGAGCACCAGCCTGCCGGCACCCCACTCTGCGTCAGGGTCTGTGAAGCAGTGTGGGCCTCAACCACGCTCAGTATGTGTGGTATTTCCAGCTTGCCATGGCCTCAGACTGCATTAATGTCGTAAACATAACTTTGGTAGCGCGTCACTGATTTACAGCAGCTAAAATTTCAGGCTACAGCCCAGCCCACCAGCAAACACAGCATTAAAACCAAAGCCTAACTGCACAGCTAAGTAAATAATCATTGCCAATTAGAGGCATATTTGAGCCAATTAGAAGCAGTGGGGCCTTGCTTTGTGATAGCAATGGAGTTTGTCCATATGGCTGATGCTCTCCAGATGACAGGGCTCCGAGGCCTGATTGTGGGTCATCCTTTTTCACATGATCCTTATATTCCTGCCTCCCAGCGGGCTGGCCTGCCAGTCAGTAATTAGAATGACGCTTGCTGGACTTGAGGTAATGCTGGGAGCAGTCTGCTCCCTGCCACAGCTTGGCCTGGTCACAAAGGGCAGGGCTTCTGCTTTCCGAGCATAGGGGAGTCAAACAACATTACAAACAAGACAGAAACCAGTTTGAAGCCAAGCCCAGGTTGGGCTGAGAGTTGGGACTTGTAGGTTCTACCCCTACTTCTGGGAGAGGAAAGGCCTGTACCTATAATAGGTAATGGGATGAGAAGGTC
This sequence comes from Apalone spinifera, assembly GCA_030068395.1. Taxonomy (NCBI): domain Eukaryota; kingdom Metazoa; phylum Chordata; order Testudines; family Trionychidae; genus Apalone; species Apalone spinifera. The sequence continues at coordinate 15,772,732 of JANRFK010004440.1, read as the reverse complement.
CAGGCCCATCCAAATCTAAGGCCTGACCACTCAAAGAAGGGGGAGAAGCCACTGATTCCAGCTGGCAAGCAAATATGAGGGACAACAAATGAAAAGATACGGTGGGAGTGAAGGTCAAAGGTTGAAAATCAGGGATCCCCAAGGGGACACGGAGCAGAGATTCCCTAGCAGCACCCATCAAGTCTCAAAGGTTTCTAAAGAGTTAATGGGCACCTCCTCTGCCCCCCGAAGAACATAAGAATGGCCGTACTGGGTCAGACCAAAGGTCCATCTAGCCCAGTATCCTGTCTGCCGACAGTGGCCAGCACCAGATGCCCCAGAGGGAGTGAACAGAACAAGTAATGATCAAGTGATCCCTGTCCTGTCACCCATTCCCAGTTTCTGACAAACAGAGGCTAGAGACACCATTCCTACCCATCCTGGCTAATAAGTATTCTGCCCAGAGCATAAGTAGAGGAGGGACAGGACACAGACCCAGGCACAGCCCCTTCCCCCACACACTCTCTCTCGCTCTCTCTCCCTCTCTCTTACTGAGCTTCCTCCTCTGGTTTGCAGGGTGGTAGCAGGAGGAGGTTGACAAGGAAGTCTCATGACTCTGCGGAGCCACAGATAAACTTACAGATAAACTCTTCCAGTTTATGAGTTCTAGGTAACTAAGCTCAGGGACACAATGACGCTTAAGCTGGAAGTTAAGGGTGTGACTCCCCTTCTCATGTACACAGTCTTGCCCTAGTGCAAATGTAAACAGCCATGTGGCCATGGGCAGCAGATATAAGAGGCAGGGGAAGGCTAGGGCCACCCGCCCTCCCCATGCTCTGGGGCCAGGGAACTTTGGTCCGCACTCCACCTGCCCTCTTCATGCTCCAGGCCTGGTAGGCTGGGGCCACTTGCTGCCTGTCCTCCCCTCCCACCCGGTTCTCCAGGACCAGGGAGGCTTGCCCCTGCAATGGCAAAGGCTTAGTGTCTGTGGGGGGCAGGCTCTTGGACAGAAGGGGCAGGGCTGGGGGAGGTAAATCCCCAGCCCAACGTTCACCCATCATCCATGCATGTGGCCAGAGCAGATGGGTAGCGGCAGCAGAAGCATGGCTTAGCTGTGCCAAGTACAAACCCCGCAGTTCCAGGAGGGTTTTGTACTCAGCACAGCTAAACCATGGCTCTACTGCAGCTACACTGCTATTTATACTCCTGCTTCCTTGATGAGAACAAGCACAAGTACATGTACACGAGCAGAGGAAATCACAACTCTAGTTTACAATGTACTCTGAGCCCTAAAGAAAGCCAGGGGGCAGAGGTCACCTCTTTTGGGGCACAGTGCTGGCAGGAGGAATGTAGGGCAGGGATTCTTTGGAAGGAAATTGCACGTGAGGTGTGTGTTTCACATGCTGCCAAGGAAATGGACTTTTTTGCCTTTTTCTATAAATTGCACTCAGGGCTCCTTTTCTTCCAAACAGAATCACACCCAATTTCAACCTATGGGCAGCAATAACAACAGGGGTGGAGGATTTTTAGTGGGAGGCTTAAAAGCAAAGCGCCTTTAAACACAGGCGGATTTAACAAATGGAGCCCACATGTGGTGCCTACATTCAATTTTCTGGCCATGCCACCACATAATCCCCCTTTAAATGGACCTGACTTGCAGGGCATTATCCAGGAAGAAAGGAGAAAAGTTCTGACACTTCTCCAACAGTCTCTCCTACTCCCTTCCCATCAGAAGCTGTCCTGAGCTGTGAACAGCACACCTGATCAGTCCCATTCCTTGAATTTCAGGGCAGTAACAGAGACAGGGAAACAAGGGGCTGAGGATGAGGTTCACAAGGAAAATCAAATGTCAGTGAACTGGCACTAACAGGGACCTGTGTAAGGGAGGAATTGGGATTTCACTCACAAAGCATTACATTGCTCTCATAAAAGCACACATCAGCTGGATAGGAGGTGCTTACCTGGCTCCCACCACAATAGTATCTGAGCCCTTTACTGTCTTTAATGTGACAAAACCCCTCAGAGATAGGACAGTGATATTACCCCTAATTTACAGAAGGGAAAATTGAGGCACACAGCAGTTAAATGACTTGCCCAAGTTCTCCCTAGATTCCCCAGGCAGCCAGCTAACGATCTGTCCTTCCCTAATCTGCAGATCTCAAGGCAGGTATTTCAGCATGATTAGCCCAAATCTCACTGACATTTTTAGCACTCTAACTGCAGAGGGGGGTGTTGGGCCATTTAAAAAACCCCGGTATAATTAAAGGCGCATGCCTGAGTGTGTAGACAAAGCATTCCGAGCCCTTTAAAGGGTGCCAAGGAAGGGCAAGGCAATTTGGGAAAGGGGAGGTCTCTGGGGCTCTGCATCTTGCTTTTTGCTTCCACAGCACCATGCCATCCTCCTTCAATTATTCATGTGCCGTTCACTTCCCATCACTGCTGCTTGGGTTACCAGAACCCAACAGTGATAGAAATGTAGCTGTGTTAGTCTGGTGTAGCTGAAACAAAAAACAG
>JANRFK010004440.1:15740681-15758361 GCA_030068395.1 Apalone spinifera | reverse complement strand
CGTTAAAAGTATTTCCGCAAAATCATGCCAGTCTAGACGTAGCCCCTGTGTTTGATAGATGGTCAGATAAGATGACTACAGTTGTCCCCTCCAGCCTCATAATCTATAAGAGTGGGGACACTGCAGTCTCCTGGTGAAGAATAACTGGACTTGGTGGAGGAAGCATAGATGGTGGGTGGAACAAAAGAGATCCTGGGCTCTGCCAAGGCCACCGTCAGGGGAGGGGGGAAAAGGGGCAGTTGCCCCTGGGGCCTGGCAATTCAAAAGGACCCAGGGTTCCCTTAAATCACCAATGGAGCTCTACATAGTGCGCTCCAGGCAGCTCTGAGGGCTAGCTGCTCCCAGTCCGGCTCCCCCTGGTGCCCAAGGCCCTTCCCCTTCCAGGAATGTGGAGCCAGCCTCCTCCCACCATGCCTAGGGGCCCAGCAAATGTCAACCCCCTTTGGAGCCACTGAGTGGATTTTGGCCCTGGGAACTCATCATGTGAAAACAATTAATACACCAGCGCTAATCCTGTCTCAAAGGGCTCTATGCCAGCTCCAGAAATGGGAACTGGAGGATAAGAGCAGGAAGAAATTGGGAGTTCTAGTGCCAGCTCTGAGGAGACCACAGGGCTTAGTGGTTACAACAGTGGGTAATAGGGGATTGGGAATCTTGATTTTTATTCCCAGCTGAGGGGAGCTGTGTTGCTGCTGGTGGCCAAGGTGCCAGCAGCTCTTATCAAGATATAACAAGCAACTGTCTCAATTTGCTGTTCCTTGCCTTTTTCCCCTAGATGAAATCCCTGGGCTGGGATGAAGAATGTCCGGCAAACTGCGCTGCAGCAGAAGAACGGGACCTGGCTGTGATGCCAGAAGAGGAATCCCTCCGAGACGGTCATGAACCCAGCCTTTGGGATCTGGGTGAGGATACAGCTGGCAGGTTCCGGAACACCGTGCCGCCATTTATCATTGTAATCTTGAACTCATTGTCAGATAACGACCTTCCTTAAAACTCTGATGAATGTGGATGTGTCAAAAGGAAAACAAATAGACAAAGCTGGCACATTTAGTGCTGTGGGCTGGAGAGAAACTGATTGGAAAAAAAAATGGTTTAAAATCTAAGCCAAAGGGCCATAGAAACCAGCCATTCAAGACTGTGACAGGCAGGACCTCTTGGGATTTTCAACACTTTCCAGTCTTGCTGCTTTGACTAAGAGGACATTGGACCTTTCAGCCATTGTCACATAGACAAGTGTGGTCTAGGCACCCTACCACTTAGGCCAGGAAAATGGGAGTCAGGAATCCTTGACTTCGGTATTTGGCTCTTCATGAGGAGTGAATCCAGTGGTTAGAGCAGACACAGCTGGGAGGAGAGAGGGTGTCAAGTGATTAAAGCAAGGACTTGGAAGACTCCTGCATTCGAGCCCCAAATTCTGGGAGCACAGTGGTGTCTGGTGATTAGAGCAGAGAATGGTAGACAGGACAACCGAATCCTTCTGTTTCCCAGCACAGAGTCCGAAACTAAGAACCGGAGGCGTAATGGGTTGGAGTAGGGGGCCACTGGGAGCCAGGACTCCTGGATTCTGTTTGCAATTCTGGGGTGGGAGTGGTGTCAAGTGTAAAAGCAGGGGCATCAGGTCTCTGGAGTTTCATTCTCAGAGCTTGTCACCTTGGGCAAGCATAGGAGGTGAAGCTTCATTGGTTGAGTTTTGGGAAACACTTTGTAATCTGGGGCTAGCGAGGTGCAGATAACACAGGATTGAGAGAGGTGAAAACCGGAGGTAACGTGGGGAAAGACGACAGCTAGAGGGGGAAAGACGATAAGCACAACTGCACCTCTCTCCTTCCGAGGGTTCTAGAATGTTCCATTCAACCACATGGACACAGGATACTACCACTAACCCACTCTGCCTGTCTCCAACTCAAGAGGATTGGTGTAGAGAAATTCTTCCCCGCTCTCTGCTGGAGCAGTATACAGGGGCAAGGACGAGCAGCTGAGGTAGTTATGTTAGCCCCATTACCATAATATTTGGGCACCTTACAATATTTTAATATATTTCTCTTCACTCCACTCCTGTGCGAGAGGGAAGCATTATTCCATTTTACAAAGGAGTAACTGAGGCAGTGAATGACTCAAAGATATCTAGGCACTGAAATAGATGCGTTAGGCACGTAAAAAGCTTTGAGGACCTCGGCCCTGAGCGACTTGCTCCCAGTCACACGACAAAGTGGGGAACTTGCTTCCAGTCACACGACAAGGTCCCCCAAAGCTCAGACTGCCATGAAAACTCTTACACCAACCACCTGTGGCAGAGTATGCCCCATCCTGTACACGCATGTCTTTTGCCTCAAAGCCTTCAAGCAGCAGTGTAGCTCCAACACTTTTAAGCCTTATGTGGATGGATATATTTGAGCTATCCAGACTGGTCCCTCCCTCAGAGTTCCTGCGATCCATTCTCCCTTGGGGAAAGGAAGAGTGAATTATTCTCCACCTTTCTAACTCCCACCAATGCTCCTGGGAGCTAAGTGCATGCAGGCAACTGAGAAATGGTCTAAGTGCGATTTCCTGAAGCTGTCCCACAAGGAAGTTAGGGGCAGTCCTCCAAATCATTCCCTCTTTGAGCCATGATTCCAACCCTCCTTTAGCCTGGTGAATCCAGAAAGCTTAATTATGAATAAACCATTGACTCAAACATGTCTATGAGAGTTACAAACCCAGCATTGCAAACCCCAAGCATGCCAAAACCACAACTCAGGCTCCCAAAAATCACAAGATTAAAAAAATTCATGATTTTAAGATTAATATTAAACTGGGCAGGAGGGACTGAAGGAAGGAAGGATTCATATTCTCCTTCTGATTTGAGCTGTTAGAGGTCACGTTTTCAAGCTGAAGCAGCAAGGAGTCCTGTGGCACCTTATAGACTAACCGAAGTGTTGGAGCATAAGCTTTCGTGGGCAAAGACCCACTTTGTCAGATGCATGTTTTCAAGCTTTTCACCACAAACTTTTTTTAAATATATGTAAGCCAAGCCTCATGTAATCATGACTTCGGAGGCTGTGAGGAAGGAAAACTCCAGTTAGTGTCAAAATGAGCAAAGCTGCAAAACCCTGATATCACAGGACTGTACATAACGACATTTCCTCAGGCAGGGGCCCATTGGCCTGGAGTTTGTCACTGTTCTTCGTATTTATTTGGTTGAAAAAAAATAAAAAGGAAAACAAACTTGTCTTACAAGAGTGGGTTTTGTTTGAAGATATGGTTGCCACTGCAAGAGGCCCAGACTAAAAATCAAGTCTCCATCCTGCTGGAGCAGTGCTCCCATCATACCAACCAGTGTACAGACCTCCTCTGGTATTGGGGGCCCCCACCCCCGTCATGCTGGGTACCATAACACTGTGCCTGCAGTGAAGAGTTTAGTCTGAACAAAGGAAGGATTAACTACAATTTGCAACTGAGGAAAGACACACAGATTTAGGGCTCATCTAGACTACTCTAGAGTGTTGAAAGAGGATATGCAAATTCCCTGGGGATTTGCATATCTTCTTCCGATCTTTCAAAAGCAAGATCAGAAGAAGATATGCAAATCCCAGCAGAATTTGCATATCCTCTTTCGACACTCTAACGTAGTCTACATGAGCCCACGTGTTCAAATTTGTGGCACAGTTGGGAACCGAACCTAAATCAACTGATTCCAATCCCAGGTGTTATCGCATGTTAGAAAGAAACTTTGGCAAAGAAGTTTATCAATCTCTATAATGTAATATTTGCACTAAGGACCATAAAAATCACATGAGCCACTTAGAAAGCATTTCATGCAATTTTCAGCATGGAATCTTCTCTCCCAACCATCCCCTGCTCTACACAATTTAGGCACTAAGAAAATCTTCAGTTTTTTAATCTTATGTTGTTGCTTTTCTCTGAAGCCCCTGTAACATAGCTCCACTGCTCTGGTAGATGACTGGAATTCATCCCAATACAGCATGCTGCCATCATTTCATTTGAGCCCTAATTTAAAGTAGCAAATGGTCATTTAAAAACATGAAGGCTGTATTGTGATCTTCCTGGGAGCTGGGTAAAAGCAGGCTAACTCCCATGCGTTAAATAGAACTTCACTTCAGATTTACACCAGCATTCGTAGGATAAGATTGTGACCATCTGACACCAGCCAGTTATGTGCACCATTATTACAGGGAAACCACATTTAAAAAAAAAAAAAAGAGGCAGGATGTTTCCCTGTGGGGAAAGAATGGGCTATGTCACTACATTAGGTCTGAAGCAAGGGGGAGAAGGAAACTTTTCCATGAACTGCTTCCATGAACATTTAAATAATATTTCCCAAAACCGTGGCATTATTTAAAAAAAAAAAAAGTAGTCCTAGAGACAGCAAGAACACAAGACAAACCCACCTGTTCCAGAACAATCAATAGCCCAGTGATTAGTGGAGATGGGAGGGGGGACCCAGATTCAGTCCCTGCTCTGCCTTAGGCAGGGCTATTGATTATTCTGAGCTCTGTCTCACATTTCCACCCTACCTATGCCGAGTCCTAATACCGCACCACTAGGCTATGCTGCCATCCAGACCATAATCAGAGAGAACATTTTTAGTGGGAGGTGTTGGGTCTATGAAGTGCTGCAATGAACGATTTATTTTGAATTAAGCCTGGCACTAAAAAAAATTTACAGGACAAGAATGTGGGGGGAGGTAAGTTGGTGAAGAAGAGAATAAACAGAGCCCTGTAAATCTGCAGATATCCATTCATAGCTGTGAGTATAGCTGAGGCTCATTTTTGTCAATACAAATTTTTTATCTATAACCCTGCAAATCTGCGGATATCCGCAGGTATCTACATCCACGGATGTGGATATCTGCAATTCATTTGTGCAACTATGGATACCAATTTTGCATCTGCGCAAGGCTCTAAGAATAAGTTAATAAAATCCACTTCCCCGCACACGGAACTGAGTCACACTGAAGTCATAGCTTCTTCAGTCTCTGTTAGACATAACACCTGACCCTGTCTTACCTGTAGCTACTGATTTTCCCCATTAAGATACAAGGATGCAAATCTCTGGAAACAGCTAGCATTGCAAAGGTCACATTATACTCTCTCTCTCTCTCTCTCTCTCTCTCTCTCTCTCTCTCTCTAAGAGAGACATGATCTTAATTTTAACAATTAGAAAAAAAGGTTTATAATCAAATGTCCTCTAACTCTACTAGGAAGCAGAACATTTAGCAATGAGAGCAAGACAGAGTTGGCAGTGCTAGGAAGCTCAATATTCTTAGAGCTGTAAGACACACTTGGCAATGCAGGACACCTGGGTTCTATTCCTCGTTCTGGGAATGGGATTTAGTGGTTAGAGCAGGATGGCTGGGGGCAAGGACTCAGACTATGTCTACACTACAGGGTTTTTGTGTAAAAACCCGCAGAGCATCCACACTTCAAGTGCATTTTTGCACAAGTAAATTTACAGTAAATCAAAAGAACAGAGGGGTTTTTGCAGTGTAGGTATTCCTCTTTCTATGCGGAATAATTCCTTTTTGCGCAAGAGTTCTTGTGCAAAAAAGTGTGTGGGGACAGGCAACAGGGTTTTTTGCGCAAAAAGAGCCAATCGAAAAAAGCACAGGTGCTCTGGTGGCTATTCTATGAATAGCCATCAGAGCTATCTTTCAAGAGTGTCCATGCAGTCTGGATGCTCTCTTGCACAAAAGCGCATTGCTTTTGCGATACACTTTTGTGGTGTGGACGCGCTCTTGCGCAAGTTTTTGCGGAAGATCTCTTCCGCAAAAAGCTTCTTGAACAAGAAGCCTGCAGTGTAGACATAGCCTGGGGTTCTATGCTTACCTCTGGGAGAGTGTGGGCTGGTGGCTAGGCATGGGATATGGGGGGGCACATGGGCTCTCTCTTTGACAGACACCCAGGGGGCTTCCATCAACAAGGCTGACTAAGCATCTTGCATAAGCACCTGTGATAAAAACTTCTCTCCCTGGTAACACCGTCCTGGGCATGCAAAGCACAAGTGTACCCAGCAGTTGGGAACTGTCAGTAAGGCCTTTTACTGGCCCTTACAGCTGGACTACACTAAGGCTACGTCTACATTACGAGTTTTCTCTGCAAAAAATATGCTAATGAGGGACTCATTTGCATGAGTTGCGATCTCATTTGCTTATGTTCTGCCGATCCGTTTTTGCGCAAAAACAAGCAGTGTGGATGTTTTCTTTTTATGCAAAAACCCTTTTTCCGCAAGATCCTTATGCCCCCAAAAAGGAGGTATACCGATCTTGTGAAAAAACGGGTTTTTGCACAAAAAGAAAACATCCACAGCTTGTTTTCGCACAAAAATGGATCTGCAGAAAACATGCAAATGAGATAGCAACTAATGCAAATGAGTTTTTGCTGAGAAAACTCGTAATGTAGACATAGCCTAAGAGTTTAGGTTGAACTTAGCCACATTAGGTCAACATTCTAAACAATGAGCCCTCACCACCAAACCTGTTCTGTTGAACGTCAAGGGATGTTAAAGTCAGTTTCAGTACTCCTGCTTTTCATGAGGAGTAACGATAAATTCAACCTTGCATGGTCGATTTTAGGGTTGTACAGATGCAGCACTGTGAAAGGCAACATTCTTGGCCTCTAGGAGGTGTCCTACAGTCCCCCAATGTGACCACTCTAGCCAGGACTTTCAACTCTGCTGCTCTCCAGGTGCACAGGGAAAGCCCTGGGAAAATTTGAATTTCCTGTGTGACCATTGTGGTAAGCAGATCTCAGAGCTGGCAAGCCACCTCAGCAGCACACCTTACTATAAATGCCCAGGGTCACAAATGAGGACCAGCACGGAGCACGCAGGAGATCCTGGACCTCATTGCTACGTGGGGAGAGGAATCTGTTCAGGCACAACAATGAAGCAGCAAAAGAAATGCTGATATCTCTGCCAAGATCGCACAGGGCACAGTGGAGAAAGAATATACAAGGAATGCCCAGCAGTGCCATGTGAAAATAAAGGGCTCAAGCAGGCAGAAGAGAAAGGAGGCAAACGGACGGTCTGGGTCAGTGCCACAAATATGCCACTTCTATGAGCAGTTGCATGGGATTCTAGGGTGGGGCCCAACCAGTTTTCCAAGCCAGTCCATGGATTCCCCCAAGACACTCCTCCATGCTGCTGCCTGAGGCTGCCAGAGGACTGTATGGATGAGGAAGAGAATACTGAGCAAGCAAGTAGAGCATCTGATCTCACCAGCAGCCAGGACCTTTTTATAACCCCTCCTTCCAGGAGGAATCGCTGCTGGGCCCTGATGGTGGTGAGGGGACTTCTGATGAGTTCATATTTTTAATCATGCTACAAGTGGAGTAAGGCAATAGGGTGCGAGCTCCTTGGAACAGTTTAACACCATGTTTCTCAACCATTTTTTTATGAAGTACCCCCTTTTAAATATTTAAATAAGTACCTCCAGTTTTCAGACACAAATTTTTTTTCTACCATTGCAACACATTTGTTCAAACAACTTAATCGTAGCTGGGCGGGCGATGAAATTTTTGGGTGTAAAAAGTACAAAAATAATAAAGCACTGTAAAACTTAAAACAAAAATTCAGTTTTCTCCAAATTTCAGTTGTGTTAACGTACCCCCCAGACTTTTCTCAATTACCCCTAAGGGTACTCGTACCACTGGTTGAGAAACACTGGTTTAACATATCTGGAGATGGAGGGGGAATCCTCTCTGCACATCTCCATGAAGCTTTCATAGAGGAACTCTTTCATCCTTCTCACAAGGTTTCTTGGGGGGAGCTGCCTTATTCCATCCTCCACAGTAGGACACCTCCCCACGCCAAGCCAGCAGTGCGTGGTCTGACATCATTGCAGCACAAAGCATTGCAGCATAAGGCCCAGGTTTCTGACCACAGTCAGTCAGCATCCACTCATCATTCTGCACGATTCGGCAAAAACAGATATTGTGCTGTAACCACAGCTTCATGAAGTACAATAGGCACATGTTTAAGGAACTGCCAGCCTAAAATAATGATTCATTCCAATTATGTATCCAATTTAATGCTATCAAGTGTCTTCAGGGTGTTAGATATTGGTGATGCCCCACTCAATGTCGGACCAACGGCTTATAAAATACCACTGAATAGCTGAAAGTAGGAAGCTCGCACAGTCTGTCCATATCTCTCCCTTCTGCATCAACTCTGCTCCAGCACTGGAGCTGAACCAAGATACCGGCCTAAATCCACAACTTTTGGATTCAACACTCAGATCTGTGTGTGACCCTGGGAAAATCCTTCTCTATGGGCCTCAGCTCCCCATGTGCAAAATGGGAAATAACCCTTCCATTGCCCTAGAGTGCAAACTCATTGGGGGCAGATGCCATTTCTTTGTTCTGCATTTTTATGGCACCAAGCACAAGCTGCCCCTGGTCTATATACTGCAATACAAATAACAGGGTCAGACTCCAATCTAGTACTATTCATTACTTTTAAAGAGGAAGAAAAGCCTTTTCTAATACTCCCCATGGCCCAGATTCAGCAAGGTACATGTCTGATGGCAAGTATGATGCTAAATTGGAAAGGTTGCCCCAAATGTTTGGGGGGGATGGAAAAAAGTTCTTCTGCTGGGAGAGGTATAGTGTTCATTCTGGTTAACTTCAAGAAAAGGATAAGAGTTGACTTGATTATGGCATCTAAGTATCTTCATCTGGAGAAAATACCAGATACTAAAGGGCTCTTCAATTTAGCAGAGGAAGGCATGGCATTAAACAGTAGAACACAAAACTAGAAGTTAAAGCCAAGTACTAGTTAAAACACGAGTTAATTCAGAGCAATTTTTGACCTGTGTTATATAGGAGGTGACACTAGATGATCGCAATGTTCCCTTCTGGCCTTATGATGATGATGTTACACTGAACTTTGAAATAAAGCACTATCAAGAGTGATTATCCATTAGAACAAACTCCTAAAGGGAGTCAGATTCTCCATCTCTATATCTTTAAACCAAGACTGGAGGCCTTTCTGGAAGATGCTTTAGACAAGCACAAGTCACTGAGATCACTAACAGTCAGTCACTGGGTGAATGAAGTTCTGGCTTCTGTTATGCAGGTCAAAATAGGTGATGTCATAGAATATTCTGGCCTTTAAAAAAAAAAAAAAAAAAAAACTATGAATCCATGGCAGTGATATCCTTTCCCCACTCCTGTTTAGAAATTGAAGACACAAGCTTAAGAACCAGACGAATGGGAAAAACAGAACAATGAAATAAACACCATTACCTGAACAGTTTTTCCTGGAGAACTGAATAGTAAATCAGAAGCACACCCAGCATCTAATCTCATGGCATCTGTATCAGTAACAAATAAAACAGCTTAAAATGAGAGAGCTGTGTAAAAATGTTTATTTACTAATGGTTTTTTTAATACAGTACCTTAAAAAATTACACACCTTGGCTCCACTTAAAGTGAGGAGGAAAGGGGAATAAAGGAATCTTAACAGCAGCAAAATATTCCCACTTGTTTTTTACTCTGTAAATTAACAAAAAAAACAACCCAAAATATGCTTCTGAAACTTTGTGATTTAACTAGGTTATTGAAATGGAAAAACACAAGTCCACTATTCTCAACACATAATCAGCTATTAATGCGTTTGCGTGTGTGCGTGTGTGCATGTGTGTGGGAGTGGGGGAGGCAGCTTGCTAAGTCAGAGCAAAAAGCTGTGAAAGTCAGTCAAAGACAAAAACTAACTAAGCAGCAGGCGGTTTTCCCTGCTCAGAACTATTTGACATTTCTCCTCCAAGGGGGGGGTGAAGCAGCATTATAAAGAGTAGAGGAAATCAAGCTGCTTCCCCACTCCATCCCCTGAAAAACATTACAAGGTGAAAGCACAGAAATTAGCTATCTAATACTCCCCATCCCAGCCCTAACGAGCTTCCTTATGGGAAACCAATGTATCTGGGGACACATCTGACCTGAGCGTTGAATTCCCATTGCAAGGAGAGCTACACACAAATATAAGTAAAATAACTGACCCCAAAGTGACAATATAGAGAGGTTTAACAAGCCATTTTGGTGATTTTGGGGGTAGGTGGGATAAGACACACATGTGATACTTTGCAGGGGATTATGGTCCGTCTAAGACAAGACACTCAGGGCCCTGCAGTGCAGGCAAGAGCTACTGGAGAACAGCCAGTTTCAGTTAGGGCAACAGCTCCCCAGTTAAACAAGCAAGGAAGATTTGCTTAGTGACCGAGCCCCATTCATTAGAAGGCTCTGGATGGAATCAGAGGCAAAGCAGTCTTCTGCCTCTCCCTGCATTGAATCTCCACCCACTTCAGCTTGGACATTCATTCTTAAGAGTGGATAAGATAATGAAATGGGCAAAGCTATGCTTCCCTTTCCAGGTGGTCTCCAACCACAGCTGAGCAGGATACCGGATTCCAAACAAATGCAGACAGGTCACTGTTGTGCAAGTTCGGAGGAAGTGGGGTCTTTTATTTAATGATTTCCATCTGAAGTTAGTGCTCAGAATTGGTCTGGACTGACAGTCTACTTTTAGCCACATGAGACATCATGGCAAGCATCCTCATTATGCCACTATGTCCCTGAATCTGGTGTTTTTGTATTACACTGGATTGAGACCCACCAAACTCATTTCATACGGGCCACCAAATCACCAGTGGCTGGTAATGTCTTCTGATTGCTACCAGCATGGGCTGGATTTGAACCAGTGACCTAGCAGTGAACGAGAACGTCCCCCTTCACCAACCCCTGAGCCATCCAGCCCCTTTTGTACAGGTGAAGTGTGTTTTTTTTTTTTAAATGCGTTTCTAGTGAGTGAGGAAGAACGTAAAAAGGGATTTTGGAGGTAGGTTTGAAGTCGAGTTAGAAAAAACAGGCACATTATTTAACAGAACCCTTGTGTGTCACCTTTCCGAAGATGCTTCATCCTATACTAGAGCTGTACAACAAAAAACGTCCCATGCACCTTGACCCCGCTACTGAAAACAGCGATGCAAGGAGAGCTTTAAAAGGTCACCAGCGGGTTCCGAGTCACATGATTAGATGAGATTCCTGCAGAGCAGAAACAAAAATTGCGAGGAGGGGGATCCTTATTTTCCAAGAGAGCGAGCTGGGAGGAGAAAACAACTGGTTTAACTGGCTTCTCTTCCTCCATCGGCGAGCGGAGCAAGGTCCTGAAACGAGCCAGCTTAACCTTTAGGAACACACCACAGCAGGGGGACATGGGTCCCTGCTGGCATGCATTCATACCCATTGGCTGGAACAGGCACTCCCATGTCTTGGGCATGCAGCTCCCTTGCACAGGCACATTAACTGGAGTGGCAAAGGAATCTGCAAATCAGAAGACTAGTCCATCCACACCTTGTTCCTGGAAACACAGTGGCCTCTGCTTGATAGCCTTAGTCCCAAACCGTCACCCTTCTATCGGGGTCATGGTGCTGTCATTGCTACAGCATGGGAGGATTTAAGCCACTTGCAGGGGTGGCAATCAACTAGTCACTGTATGAGACTGTAAGAGTCCACAATGAAAGCCCCAACTGTAGTTTCATAACGATATGAAAATCTACAACATCCCCAAAAGCTGGGACCATAGGCTTTGTAGGTTAAAAAAAAATAGGCAACACACCATTAAGATGCTTGAGTGCAGGGGATGTACATGGGAAGGGGCAACTTACACATCTGAACTATGTTAAGGCAGCAGTGAAGAATCTTAAGGACCACCCCTTTCTCCTCTCAAGAAGGAAGTCTGAAAAGGAGGCAGGGGCAGACCTTTTCCAAAATAACCTAGGGTGACATTTTAAACCCTGTGTGACCATTAGAACCTGAAACTGTGAGTGTAGTTTTACAGGGCAGGTGTAAACACACCATCAAGCTCAGACACTGCAGGGTCTATGGATTTGACTGATCTCAGTCAGACCAGTCACTTCACATTTAAACTGGTTTGACTCAGGTGGAAATCAAAGGCCTTTGCTACACTGGGATATTGATCCATACAATACCATACCCTCATCCACACAATGGATCCCTTCCAACCGGTGCTGGAATCTATTCTCTAGCAGGTGGTGCTGAAAGCTGTGGTCTTGTGACCTATACCAGTCGAACTGCTTTCAACTTGTGGAAGGAGGGGGAAATCAGTGATCAATGCCCTCCTATTAACCAGGGCATATGCTTCCTGCCTACACTAGGAAAAATGTGTTCACTTAAACCCAGTAATTAGGGTAAGCAGAGAAGGAGGATTTGGGATACGAAGAATGTCTGGAGCCATTTCCCTTTACCTGACAGGTTGATTTTGCTCAGACAAACTTGTAGTATAAGAGCGTGGATGACAGGAGCTCTGGAGGTGGCTGCTAACTTGGTAACACTGAATGGCAAAACAGACTCAGGGATAGGAGCCATTTAAGCAAGAATGTAAGACCCCTTTTCTTCTATGGGGTTTCTTTCTGCAGTTCTTGCACTGCAGAGTCCAAGAGACACTTTCGCCAGCATGAATAAGGCAATTCTCTCTCCTACACAGAGAAGAGAATCCTGTTCATCGCATGTCATTTGCATGTTGGGACTGGTTTTGCCTTCAATGAGGGTCAAGCATTGGTTCATGCTATATATGTTTGGAGCAGTGTCTAGACAGAGGCAGAAATGCAGCAACAACCAAAGGAGAGCCTTGTGTACAAGACTTCACCTGGGATAGCAGGGGAAGCAGATCCACTTCTAACCCCAGGCCAGGATGGATCTTCTGGTAACAGGCAGAATCCAATCTGCTTTGTAAAGGAGAGAAATTGAACAAAAAGGAACTCAAAGAAACACAGGAAAAGTTAAACCATAAAAATAAAGAGAAAATAACAGAGCCCTGTATGTAATGAATGACTGGAGGTTACTCTGTTGAGCCACGCTTTGCCCTCCAATCTAAAACTGGATCAAGAGGAGTTCTGGTTCTGGTAGATCGAGGCTTTCTCCTTCAGCAAATCCAGACACAAGTGACAGCTCCAGCTCCCTGCAAGAAGAGATGAAGACTCAGTAACTAGGCTTTCCCAGAAATGCGTAGTGAACGGCACGTGTGAGGGGGCGATTTGCCTGCTGCTGAAATGTTGTGGCCAGCTCTAGGGTGGAACATGGCAGCTGTTTAACAGGACAATAGAGGAATGTTAGAACAACAGATTAACAAGCAAGCTGGTGGCTATTTAAGTGCCAAACTGGGATTTATTTCTGGCTCTGCCACTGGACTACTGTGTGATCTTGGGCAAGTTACTTCCCCTCTTTGTACCACTAATTCACCTCCCAGCCTTTGTTTATTTAGAATAGCAAGTGCTTTGAGTCAGGAACTGCCCTCACTATGGGTTTGTCCATGCAGTATCCTGCCACAGGCATTGGCGGCCCAGGACCGGGAGCATCCTGCCGCCAGCAACAGCAGCAGCCCCAGCCCTGGGGCAGGATCCTGCTTTGTTGGTTTACTGGTTGAATGTTAGGTTAACCTAACGTTTAACCTGTTAATTGATTAATCAGGATTTGACATTCCTAATATAAACATACTACTATTAACAATGCACATGCAATAATAGGCCTCAATCTCATTGAAGCCCTCAACCATTACCACCATATTATTGGCTGAGTTTCCGAGGCACTACCATAATACTACCAATAGTGCACATGCTGTAACAGAGCCCAGAACTCTGCTGGGGCATCCTAGGAACTACTGTCTTACAAATAAATGACTTGGGACAGAGTGAGCTGGCAACAGAGAGATCAGAAATTTGGTCCCTTTCCAACTAGCAGTAAATATGAAGGAGGCATTAGCCCTTTAAGCCCTCCCACTCCCTAGTGGGCCTTTTAGATGCAAAGGTGGATGACATTTGTGCAGGTTACTAGACAGTACTGCTTTCCTCTTACAATCCTTGCCCAATTCCCACAAATGTCCACAAGATTCATGCCCTTGCTCCTGGAACATAGCCCAGCAGTTGTTAATCCAGAGCTATGTGCTATCAGTATGCTAGAAAACAAAACCCCTTCAAATCTTCAGATAGCTCTCCGTCTAGATAATATTAAGTGAAAGACTTAAAAGATTATTTAAAATTGACACGAGTAAATCTAGGTCAGAGATTGCTTCTGCCTGCTCAAAAGTTACAAGTTTGCTTTGAAACCATGAATCAGCACATTATGCGAGGAAAGGTGGGGCTGCTGGAAAATCTGGACTCTGCCACTTTTCTCTTGGGTTTGCTACCAATGCAGAAACATTTCCATGCTTGGCAGGATGCTATTCCTATGCTTCCTTCCTCAGGATGCCTAGCGACATTCCCACCACATCCCAGGTGGCATAGAGACAGTTATGATTTAGTACCAGGAAGATCTACTTGCAAGGGCACTGCCCGGAAAAGATATATCTGACTATTTTGACAGAAGGCTGATGAAGGGAGATCCACAAACCTCATCTAATCTGACCTCTTGTATGACACATGCCAAAGAATTTCATGGGTTCTGCTGTAAACAGAAATTTTTCTGATCAATTTCAACCAGAGCTGCACCTGCTTCCTTCAAGGCTGAATGTATTGGCCCTTGTATCCATAGCCTCTTTTTAAAAAAATCAATAATGGATTTTTAAATCAGATATGCTCCAACTCAAACATCAACTAATTCAGGATAGTCCTAAGGCCTTTAATATACACAAGATCAGACAAATTGATCACGGTGGTTCCTTCTGGTATTGGAATCTGACAAAAACACAAGGCAAGTTATGGAGAAGCAGAGTATTTGTATAGCACCTGCCATAATGGGGTTCTGTCCCAGGACTGGGCCTCCAAGGGGCTACCAACAATATGAATAAGTAAAGTTCCATCCTAACCCTACACATGGTACAGCGTTCCCCTTGATCACAAAATCCTACTGCACACCACTTGGCACATTTATCAGTTTTAAGAGGCACCCAGGGCTGCTGCTGCAAGTTAGGACTGTGGGTCATTGGGGGGGGGGGAGGACTCCCAGCAGAAGGATCTGTGGGTTCGGATCATAGGGGAACAGCAAAGCTACATGTGTCGAGGGGTTCAGAACCAGAATAGCAAGGGAGGCTGTGCGTCAAGTTTGAGAAACACTGGCAGAGCTGTGGATGGAGCGGGAAGCCAGACCCAGAATCACAGAGGTGTTATAAGGGATTCAGAGCTGCGTGGGAGAAGGTTGCACATTTCCCGCTCATGCCATGGCATGCTGTGACCTAATGCTACAACTCACTAGTGCTTAGAACCAAAACCATACAAAGTTACCAGAGTTCTACAAAGACAGACGTACAGATGAAAAATGGGCCAGGGAGGACTACATTTACCTTCAGGTGGTTCTGACATAGGTGGAGTTAGACAGTACATGTGATACCCACGATCACAATCGTCACAAAAGAGCAGCTGGTCCTAAGCAGAAGGGGGAGGAAAATAAAGAAAAATTTGGATGATTCAACAAAGCTTCACAAAGGGGCTCTATTTACAGGTCACTGCATGATTCTGCCACCCCACAAACAACAACAGAGAGTGCTTTAATAAAATGCGAGTCTGAACAACTCCTCAGGGTCTTCACAAAGGACTGGACCTATCATGTTTTGACACATTTAAACCACAGTAGTAACCCATGGGGCTTGCCACGGACAGGGACACTCCAGCTGGGCTGTAGCAGCCCCTGCCTGCAGTGGGAGAACCTCTCCAGCCCAGCCATGACGCGCAGGAGGTCCCAGCGAGGCTGGAGAGGCCTCCCCGCCCACCAGCCCTTTAACTGGTTAACTGAATAAACACAATGTTTAACCAGTTAACCAATTAAAGAAGATTTTACATCCCTACAGCCACTGAAGATGCCCATGTAGCACCTGCAGGGCTAAATCAAGACACACTCACATTCCTAGAGTCCTGGCTCTTAGAAGCATGTTAAAAGGTCAGGATTTCAGTTTTCAATTTTCTACCCTTTGGAATGAGGAAACAAATTCTGACAGTGTGGCCTGAATGTAACTGATTCAGAGACATTGGCCTGAGTCCTTAGAGCCTAAGACATTAGCTCTGAAAGGATGGAGCATTTCACTGGTGACCTCCGCCTGAGTCTACAGAGAGCAGATTAATTACTCAGAGTAGAGCTGCCACACATTTAACCAAACACAGCTTGTCCTCATCAGTAAAAATCCTTGGGTAATGAGAGAAGCATCCACCAGAACCAATGAGGAAGCCACACAACCTAAATGGAGCCCTACTCCCCACCCCAACTTGGGGGAGAGTGCAATGAGATGGTATGCCTAGAGCAGGGATGGGGAATCTTTTTTGGGTAGGGAGCCACTGACCAACAGAAAAATCAGTCAGGGGCTGCACACAAATGAGAAACCAGCCCACTCCCCACCCCGCCAACTCTCACTCATGTGGTCCCCAACTGAGAGGGAGAAAGTCACTCCCCACATTCTCCTTGCATACCAAAGCCTAGGGGAGCCCAGCCCAGTAGATTTTGTGTGTGCCAGCCCTACAGTGGTGGGGCTGGAGCACCAGAGCATGCTCCCCCAATGATGGGGACCTTAAGCAGCGTTCTCTCTAAACTGTGGGGCAGAACAGCTTCACAGGTGATTAATTAATCCTACCCAGTCAGCCAGTCCTGAGCCTCTGACTGGGCAGGGCTGATTAATGGCCTGTGAAGCTGTGCTGCCCCGCAGCTTAGAGGGACCACTGGCCCTGAGCCTCGGGGTGAGGGTGGGAGGGCAGATCCAGGCAAGCTAGGGACCACGTCCAGACCCTGGCCTAGGGTCTCAAGGGCTCCAGCGCAGAGTTCACCCACCCTGAGATCCTACCTTGGACATTATCCATAAATCCCAGCTTTCAACTAGTCTCCATTCTGAATTTAAACTCCCACAGTTAATTTCCATTCCAAAGATTATTCTCATCTCTCTGCCAAAACCACGCAAGCTGCTGCTCTCACTGTGCAACATGGCAAGATGTAGGCGGATAATGTTTGGGACACAGATGCCATGCACCCCTTGTGCAGCTCGCTGTTCCCCTCTAAGTCCCTGTTTGGAGCTATGGCTGCCCAAAGCATCAAGCCTGCTCTGCCTTGGTTGATCCCCCGCAACACCGAAGGATACTCACATCATTCTCTGAGGTGCCACAGATGTTGCAGCACTTACATTCGATGCACTGCCAACGGTACGTCTTCACTGCTGCCATCATAACTGGGGTGAACTGGAGGCAAGAAGGATGCCCTGCCAAGGGAGATGAAACAAAAGCCACACATGGATATTGGCACATCTGGCCTGGACAAGAGGCAAGAGCTCAGAGAGGAGACATGGAAATGAAGCACCAAACATAGAAAGGCAAGAAGATACATAGAGGCTGTTTCCAGATAGCAGCAACAGCAGTGGTGATGGCTCTTGCCCCCAGAGAGAGGGAAACAAAGAAGGAGCAGTGCTAGACAAGGAAGGAAGAAGAAATATACAGAGAGGCTGCTCCAGACGGCAGCAAAGGAGATGGCTCTCCAGCTAACAGGAGAGCAGGGCAAAGAGGCAGACAAATGGGGATGCTGAAGCACAGAGGGAAAGTGACATGCTCATGGTCACATCAGCAGCAGAGCCAAGAGCTGAAGCCAGGAGTCCTGTCTTCCAGTCTCCCACTGCTCTAATCACTAAAGACAATTCTCATTCTACATTTATATCAAAAAAGATATACTGGCATTAGAAAAGGTTCAGAGAAGGGCAACTAAAA
>JANRFK010004440.1:15707026-15734706 GCA_030068395.1 Apalone spinifera | reverse complement strand
CACACCCTTAGTGCTGTGTAAACGTAGTACAAGCCAGGCCTGGCTAGCTCCTCCAGCAGCACTGTTCTCTGGATACTTTTGCTGCATCAGAGATCTTGTATGCACGGGCTTGGATGGAATGGAGTTGGACTCTGAGCAGTCACTGGGATAGCGATGGCTTGTCTCTAATCCAGGTGATATGTTATAGGTATTAAATAATAGTAATTTTAATGAGAAATAAAAATGTTTGTTCTTATGCAGCATATTTCATCCAAAGACCCCAATTCACTGGACATTCACCACTTTATAGATAAGCCAAGATCATACAGCATCTCCAAGGAAGAGCCCGAAGCAGAACTCAGGAGTCCTTACTTCCACCCACCCTCTTATTTTAACCACTATACCCCACTTCTCTCCTGGAGCTAAGAAGCCCAACCTTCCCTCCCCCAATTCCAACCCACTAGACCACCACTCACCCCTCCTGCAGGTCAGACTAGAACCCTGACTCTCAGGCCCTGGCTGTAATCAGACCACTATGTTGCACCATAGAGAACAGAGGCAGCAAAGGACTAGCAATGAGGTGGCTGGGGAAGGGGAGAAGAGCCAACATGCTGGATTTCTCTTCACTACAAATGCCATGTAACAAATGACGGATTATCAGGCCCCATGTGAGGAGCTTAATGAGGCCACAGAAGTATGCGTTGTTGCAGAAAACTGCAGTTCCATAACTTTGCCAATCAAATATTTAACAGAGCCTGCAAATTCCAGAGACCTAGCCAACACACTGGCTTGCCCAGCAGCCTTTTGAACCTGGTGTTGCATTAATATCTAATCCCAGCTGTGGAAGAAAAGGGAAGCAGTTAGCAGAGTCGTGCAGGTGCAGCTGAAGCGAGATGGGGTAGAGATTAACTAGGAGGCATAGGAGCCCAGTGAGTCAAAAAAGCCATCACAAGTCTGAGCCAAGAAACAGAAGAACAGCATAAGGAAAAACAAATTTGACTCTTATTACACCATCATTTACCACCTGAGCATGTCACTGGTGTCCTTGCCAAGCCAGGAGCTAATGCTACAGCAGTCAACAAGGAATGGGTTTAAGCCATCCCCCACCGCTTCAGAATTCTGAGGGCAATGGTCGACAACACCCACTCCCCATGATGTCTGTCATTCATTCAAGCATCTTGCAGTTTTAATGGACCCAACATCTCTATTTCCAAAAAGACACCTCCCATAGTAACCAGAACCCCGAGAATAAAGCCAGTTATGCTTCAGAGGAGGCCTCAGCCATTCCAGAGTGGGTTTGCATTCATCACACGAATATAGTGTTAGCAAAAACGGACAGATTGACATCCCAAGACAGTGAGGCCTCTGTATCCACAGTGCCAGTCAGGGCACTTCTCCCTGCACTGTGGGCAAGAGGCAAGATTTTCAGAAGCAACTAGCAATTTTGGGTGCCCTGTTTGAGACATCTCCGCGGGGCCTGATTTTCAGCAAGCGCATGGGCTCGCCCTCTGAAAAACAGTATGATGAGGGAGATTGATAAGTTTATGATCATGCTGACATGACATGAAATAGCAAGGACTGGACTCAATGAACCAGGAGAGGTCCTCCTTAGTGTCATGTTCTGCAAATCAGGTCCCTGTAATAAAGGCTCTAGGGTTGGGTTACCCAAGATCACCAGTCACATTTGAAAACCATGGCCAATGGGATAGTTAAAACTCAGTCTCCATGGCCTCTCATGCAGTAGGAGAGCCAACCAATGCAAACTGTGGTGGTTTTGCTCTGATTTTTCCTAGTGCTCTGGATTGAGACCCCACTCCAAAGAATTTTTAAAACTAACATTCCAGGAGAACAAAGTCAGGAGGAAATAAAAAAAGCAGACAGAGAGAATGGACTACCTCGGTCGGGAGGTTTCAAGGTATGCTTTTGTTTGTAACTATCTGAAATACAGAAAGAGAATAATGAGAAAAAGGTGAACACACCATAGGTCACACACATGGCAAGCAACAGAGAGCAGAGTGATTTTAAAAGGAGAAAATAGAAAAAATATTGCTTCGTTTTTTTTAAAAAAAACTAGTAGCAATTCTACCAGGACAGTAGTAGGAAGGAGAGAGAGAAGTAACTGCAAAAAGTCAGGATTTTGTACATTCTTTTGCCAATTTAAAGTTCAGAACCATAGGAATAGCTGCTCCATTGCGCTCCTTGAGCTTTTCCAGTGGAATTCCCACTGAGAGTAGGGAAAGAAACAACAGCACAGAATTCTGCAAGGGGCAGCATGGGACAAAAGTCTTGGGGGACGTAGTGGCTGCTACCAAATCAGAAACAGACAGTAACACACAACAGGATGTCATAGAAATCCCATTTGCTTGCCCTAGACACACGCTTGACGTATTCATTCCCAGCAGGGCCAGCATGTCTTTCTGTTGCCAATAAAATTACTGAAATTTAATCCCGTGAGAGCTAAATTAACTCTCCCACACCACAAGTGTGGAATGAAACCCACGTTTTGTGGCCACAGCATGGACCAAAAGGTCTTTAGGACAACAATCAGCAAAGCAGCAACTATATCTCCAGTAGGACAGAACTGAACCCTGCCCTCCAGCTGCACTATGAGGTCTGAGAAGAGGGAGAGGACAAAGTAATTGGATTCCACAAACCCTGCAGCAAACAGATAGTTGAGTCATGTATTGAATAGCATAGGGAAGGGTGGGTTGGGCTATTCCAGGCCCATAAAACAGACAACCTAGAAATCAAAGACAGGAACCCTGGGTTAGTGGGAATGAGATCCCAGTGTTCATTCTCCCCACTACCCACACCCATATCTCAAGAAACAATTTTCAATCAGATTCAGAGACCATGGCTGGATATTAATATGGAGCTCTAACAGCTCCTTGCAGCCAAACAGAAAAGTAATATGTTGGCACTGCAGCCAGAAATGCCATTCACACCTGTGGTGCAGGCTGAAGTGTTGCAAGAACGCAAGCAGAGTGACTGGCTGTGTCAAGCCATCCAAGCATCGGCAATAGCCTTCTTGCTTAGTGAAGATTCTGCTAGAGTGGGAGAACCTGCCTGCAATGCCACATATCACAGGTATCCTTTTAGGAAAAACAAATTGGACTCTCCACACCCAGCAGAAATTACATCTCTGGATTAGGGCCATGGCTCCCAAGAAAAACAATGGGGAAAGCTTACAAGTCCTCTGAATATTCTCAGATCCACCTCCATTTTGAACACTATTACACCCCTGCAAAAATCCCATCCTGCCACCCAATGGATTGCAGAACATTACTCCCTTCATCCCTCACTCCAAAAGCAAATACATTTAAGACAGCTTCATTCCAGAGTGCAGACTACAGGGAGACAAACGCCCTTCATACTCACTGTCACAGGCATAAGGTTTATCTCTATCTTCTAATATGGCTGCATCCAGCTTCTTCCGAGCACCACTTACACCTTTACCCTAGGAACCAAAAAACATCACATCAGTGAAGTGCTGTAGCCAACACATTTGCTTCTGAAATTTGGTAATTTTTATGCTATCAAATTAGTTGAGTTTGTAAGGTATTAGTCAGAGGCTCCTGCCTCGGTGTAGCTAAACTAACAAATTAACCAACCTGCTTGAGTAAAGTCAATCAAATAGTGCCCCTTAGTGGCCTTTGCCTGAAATAATTCATAGATTTTAAGGCCAGAATGGACCATTAGATCATCTAGTCCAGGGGTCGGCGAACCTTTCAGAAGTGGTGTGCCAAGATTTAATGTATTCACTTCTATTTATGGATCTGCGTGACATTGATACTTTTTAAAAACTCAACAATAGTCCTACTTACATTTTAGCAGCTTCGTTAATAAAATGCATTAAGATGCAGATCTTACATTACTTCAGTCTTTATGGACATTTAATTTTTGTTCTCTCTCCTGAGACTGTCAAAGTGGCTGTGTTGTGTATTCTCTGTGATATGGACTCTTGTGTGTCTCAGATTGACTCATTTCACTTAAGCCACCAAATTTACATGACTACCTATGAGGGCTGGGTTTCAATCTGTGGACCAGCAGCCACCCCATCCCAACCACCAGCTAGCACAGGCTCAGGGAAACTTTGGAAGCCAGAAAGGTCTGCCAGGTTGGCTAGGGAAAGGGGGAGAGGGGAGATCAGCAAGGCTGAACTGCAAACCACTAAGCAGGGTTCCTGTATTATAGCTATTCCTCACTTGTCACCCTCCCCCCCCCCCCCCCCCCCCCCCCCCCCCCCCCCCCCCCCCCCCCCCCCCCCCCCCCCCCCCCACTCCCACTGCCTCTTGGGCTAACAGCTGAGGTGATTCAGTGCACCTGGGCAACTTTAGGCTGAGGACCCAATTTCAGCAGCTAGGGAAGATCAGAGACTCCCAGGCAGGTTAGGCTGCATGCACAGAAGCAGGATGCTCAGAGGTGCCCCTGAGCCAGGAGCAGGCTGGAGCCAGGCGGGGGTGCGGCAGCGGCCACGGGGAGAAGGGGGGCTTGCTTTCAAGTGCTGTTTTCCTGCTTCAGAGGGCGGAGGTGGTGCTGCTTTCCAGCCCCTCTGCCACCTTCACCTGGGAGTCCCATCCCCACCTCCTCCAGCCCACCGCTCTCACAACCCTAAATCTGCAGCCTCCTCTCCTGGCCCCAGGAGCTGGTGCTGCAGCCTCGCACCAACTGTGAGGCTCCAGTGGTGGTTCAGACTCCCTGCTGCGTGGGAGAGGAGTGGGGGGAAAGATGGGAGGTGAACTCCTGCCTCAAATCATGCATGTGCCACTCAAAAACAGCTCATGTGCCACTTATGCCATAGGTTGCCAACCCCTGATCTAATCTAACCTGTCTAACAGAGGCTGGAGAAATCTGGCCAATTACACAAGCCATTGGGCTCAATAGCGGTTTGACTAAAGCATCTTCCAGAAAGGCATCCAGTCTGAATTTGCAGACCCCAAGTATCCCCCACTTCTGTGAGAGATTGTTCAATGGCTAAATCCTTTCACTTTGAAAAATGGGTGCCTTATTTCTAATATGAATTTGTCTGGTTTTAATTTCTGCCATTGATTCTTGTTCTGCCTTTCTCTAGTATGTTAAAAGATCTCTTTAGTAAGCTAGGATTTCTCCTTTTAGAGGGCTAATGCATCTTAATCAATTCACTTCTTAATTTTTTTTGATAAGCGTCACAGACCTTTCAAGGTACATCTACACTGTATGTGCATGCCTCTTTAGAGCAGTGGTTCCCAACCTTTTTTATGCTGGGGACCAGCAAACCCATTCACAAAGTTTTTGGCAAACAATGAATACGCAAATAAAATGTTACCTGACCGCCTACCCCCAATCCAGCCCCTTTTTCCCCAGTGCCTAACAATCTTTGACCTCCACTCCTATGCCCCATGCCCTTTGACCTCTACAGCCCATGCCAACACCCTTTTGCCCCGTGACCCCACCAGCTCTCACCCAACACTCCTTAGGCTCCACCCCACCCCCGCAATCCCAAGAGTGAGGCGGCTCCCTCCTCCTTTGCACCCGCTCCCTCCCGAAGTGCATGTTGTGCCCCCATCAGAGGGAAGCACAGAGCCCTGTCCAGGCTGCCATTACCGAGGCAGCGGGAAGGAGAGAGGTGCCTCCTGCACCACCTTCTCCTGCCACCGCTGGGGGCGGTGGGATCAGCTGTTGGTGGCGTGCATGCTCCCTTCTCCTTCGTACCCCCTCCTTCCCCAAGCGTGGAGGGGGAAAGGGAAGAAGGGAAGGAGGAATATTCTGCTCCACCTCCTCCTGTCGCACCTCAGCCACCATGGTTGCCTGAGCTGAGCTCCCATGAGCCAACTTGAGTGCCGTCAGCCGCCAGCAGTCCACAGACCGGTGGTTGGGAACCATTGCTTTTAGAGTACATCCCAGAGCCAGGGCTTCAGCCCAAATCTAAATAGCTACACCACAATTTTATAACCCCATAAGTCTGAATCAGCTGACATGAACCAGCCACAGGTGTTTACTGCAACATAGATACACCCTAAATCTCTCCATGCATTTTCTCCAGCTCTTAAGTAATTTGTGTGTGTCTGTTTCTGGACCCTTTATGATTTTTGACATGCAGACACTGTGTCCAGTTCTAGTATTTCAGTATTGATCTCACCAATGCCATACACAGTCAAAATCACACCCCCACACTCCCCCCTTCCTATTTTTGCTCCACTCTTATTTATAAAGAGGGTTAAACACCAGGCAAGAACTAGCTTTGGAAACCAACACCAAGTGAGTCTCATATTAAAACAGGACTTCTCTCAGGGAATTCAAAGAACCACATTAAAGTGAACTATGATGTGATTATTTACCCAGTTGACCCAGCTCAGCTAGTCTGGTTCTCTGAGACATTTCTCCCATTTTCTAAACATGTGAGACAGACAATATGACTATTCTCTGATCTCATGCTTCAACGCTTCGGCCATGCATGGATTATGGAAGAATTTTTTCCCCAAAAACACAATTATTTCCTATTTTGGTTTTCTTTCATCTTCCTCTGAGATCAGCCATTAGAAGGCACCCACTGGGGTGGACTGGCATTCAGATGATCCTGTCTCTGACAGCGGGCTGCTGTGCCTTTCTTACATGTTCAGATCACCAGAACTGAGGTTGGGAGGGAATCTTCCCCCAAAACAGCCTGAAAGACATTTCAGGAATTTTTCATCTTCCTCTGCAGCATGGGGTGGGGATCATCATGCTACCAGGATCATCTGGACATGTCTCACCTAATTAATTCCTCCCATCATGCATTGATAGCGCCTCTGCCTCTCCTGTAACACAACAGTTTAGTTCCCCGAGGACTAAAATGTTTTAACCGAAGTAATTGTGGCCACTGCAGGCGCGACTAATTGAAATTTAATTAGCCTCCACTTTATAAGAAGTCAGACTAGATTATCTAATGGATATTTCTGGTTTTGAAGTCTATGGAACAGAAATAGAAGGGAACCAGCAGTAGCAATCACCCAGAAGATCTAACCCACAGATGGGTTCTCATTAAATTCTTCCAGGCAACATAGCAGCAGCATTTGAGCAACTGCTTTAGGGTTCTCCTGACTGGTCTACAGTGAAATTGTAATACATTTGTCCTGCCTGCATCAGTACAACTACAGTGGGCATTTCGGCTGCTGCATCAAGTAGACCCTATCTGATGACATGACGACAAAAATGCACGACACTATCTACTCCATTGCTCTTGGCATTTCCAGCCCAGTGGTAGTGTGACAGTGCGGGGGGGAGAGAAGGGCGGAAGAGAGGGGAAAGGGGGTAGGATTGGGCAACCAGGCTAGGGTTGTCAAAGCAGGGACTCAGGTATCCGAAATTCAGTGGAGTTCCCATAGGCTTCTTCAGAAATCCCAGCTCTAGTTCTGACCATGATGGCAACATGTTCTGTAATCATGCTGGATATGGATATAATGTGGTATTGAATAGCGTTTACAACATGGTCCCAAGCATTAATGGTGACAGACTTTTACAACGAGCAGTGGTATCTCAGTCTTCAGGAAAAATACATAGGGCAGACTCATCGGAATTACTTGGCTGGGCCCAGTGAGACAAAACCAAGAAAACCCACAGCACCCTAACTCATCCCACTGGCATTACCTTGGCCTTGCCTTTGCCTCGTCGCTTTGGTGTATCCTCTTCATAGTCTTCATCATCCAGATCGTCCAGGAAGTCATCAGGTTCAAGGATCCGCTACAGAGATGAAAATGTTTATTGTAGGGAGGAAAAAAAATCTTCACATGGTTTGGGGAAAAAAAGAAATGGAAAATGGACAGTGATGTCAGAACTTGGCTGAGGGATGTCTACTCAAAGCTACGTACACACACAGAAAAAGAAGTGGCTTTCAGAGCGGAGGGGAGGAATTTTCAGGTACATTTTACTCCCAATCACACTAAAGAGAAGACTGGTCTTGTGGTTATGGAATCAGGCTGTATTCAGGAGAACTGGCCCTCAGCTCTTGGCTCCTCTACAGATCTTGGGTGAGTCATTCAGGTTATGCCTACACTTGCAGTTGATTGACAAAAGTTTTGTCATTCACAGTTGCTTAACGCACACACCTCCCACAAACGATAAAGTTTTGCCATGAGTGAAAGTGTAAATGCTGTTTTCTCAGCAGGATCACTCTGCAGCCAGCAAAGCAAAATCCCCTCATTGGGGTGGAATTATTTGGTTGACAAAAAGTACCAACTGTGTTCACATGCTCTAACTTTAGTGACAGAGCTGTCTCGACGGTCGTGGTGCTAAAAGCTGCATAGTGTAGACAAATCCTTAGTCCCTGATACAGCATGAAACTTTAATATATGACTAACATTAATACTGAGTAGTTACAAGTTGGACCTCCCTGGTCCAGCATCCTTGGGGTCTGGATGAGGGATTTTCTCAGACCAGGGAAGGTCATTTCTAGCCCTCCAGCCCAACTCCACTCCTGGCCCAGCCAGATTCCCAGGGCAGGGCTTCCAGCCACCAGCCCCTCTGCAGCCATCCCAGCTCGGCTCCCACAGGGCTCCTGCCTCCAGTCCTGCTCTGGGACTATTTGATATAGCAACATCCTGCCAGACTACGGATGTTGCTGGACCAGAGTCTTGATTTAGAGAAGTTAAGCCCTTTTTTAAAAGGTTCAAGAATTTACTCCAGGGGAATATGAAATGTCATAGCTAAGGAGCTTATTGCAGAACAGACATAGTGATGAGAGAAATGCAGTGGCAGGAAACACTGCTCACCCCAAACTGGGAGCAGCTGGGAAAGGTCCTACAAAAGACCCTGCTAGGAGAGGAGCAAAGAAAAAAAATAATTACTATGGAGCAGATTCTCCATTCTCACCAAGAGAGGAAGAGAGACAGATAATGCTCCCTCTAATACCTTCTATCCATGTACAGAATAAATTTGTACGTGCACCAAGGTATGTGTGAATTTCACCACCAGTAGAAACAAAAAAACCTAGCTGTGGGCACTTTGTTAATCATCTGTGAAGCATCTGAATTTCTCTTGAGCAGCCGCCCAAGCACACAGGGAACACTGGACAAAGAAGTGATGCCTTCTACTTTAACAAATGCTTAGGTGGAGAAAATAGGAATGATACAATGTGTAGCGGATTTTGCTATGCACAAAGTGCTTAATGCTAACAAACAATGTAAGTAATGGTAGCTAATTATGGATTGCTGTGACCACTGCCTATCAAGTCTTACTGTTTGCTTGCACCCCCCTTGTCTGTTTGTAATGTCCACCTATTTTGTTTGGTCTTAGATAAGTTATTTGGAGCAGAAGACATTTCTTTGTTCTGTATTTCCATGGTGCCCAACACAATGGCCTCATATGCACTATTTACATGACAAATTAAATAAGACTACCCACAGACCTAAATTTAGGCACTTGTTAAATTGGGGCGTTCATTAATCTCCTGGTGCCTCAGTTCCCTACCAGTATAATGCATCTAATACTTTCTCACTTCTATTCCAACCCTTTGCCTGTCTTGTCTATATAGAACTTTTCAGGTAGAGACAGTCCCATTACCTAACACAATATGTGCACAACACCTGGGAGAATGGGGCCCTGATGAGGCCTCCGGATGCTGCAGTGATACAAGAAAAAAAAATCAGTCCCATAGAAAGGATATATAACAGACACCATAGTAAAGAGCGCTGTATAAAAGCTTAGAAAGAAAAACATTATTTACACTGAAGTTCCCAGGATAATATATTTCTCTAGCATCTTTTATCCCTATATGGTACACACAGCACTAAGAATAGAGATAGAAATGTAGCCGAGTTAGTCTGGTGTAGCTGAAACAAAATACAGGACTATGTAGCACTAAGATGACTGGTTCACACAGCACTAAGTTGCAGTTGTTTTGCAATGGAACACAGATTCTGATTGTGGAGAATTGGGAAACTTCTGATATATTCTTATCAAAGAATGCATCACTCAATTTCATCTCTCATTTTATTTAGTCAGCTACTGGACTTGAAGGGGTTAAACTTCTCTCTTGAAACAAGCCAAGCAGTACAGTGTCTGAGGGAAAGTCACTAAGCATGAACAAACTATCAGAAACCAACATCATCTGTAAAGATCTCCATAGCATGGGGGAAACTGCAGAGAATGGTTTTGACAGGTTCCTGAGAACCAGCAGACAAAAAATGGAAGTATGTACAAAATGGACAGCTAGCCGAGGCGGGAAGGGAGTGGACTCTTACTGGTTATAGTTTCAGATCAGTTCTTGGATCCAAGAGGAACAAACTCTGATGAAAGGTTTGGAAGACCTTGAGATATAACAAGATCTCCATGTGGAAGATGGGTAACGTGGCAAAACAGCATAGGTACAAGCTATTTATGGTTTTCAAGATATGTTTTCTTTGTAGAGCTTTGCGTTCTGAATAAATACCTCCCTTTATAAAAGATGGCTGGTCACCGATAAAATCTCTCACTGTCTGTAGGAATGAGGAGGACTAAGCTAAACTAAGCTCCAACTTGCTACAGTGAGCAGAATGAGCTTCAAGAGGAAATTGTGGCCGGAATCTCCAGAAAGAAAGGAGAGGAATGCACGTTCCCACCACAAGAAAGGTAATAGATCAAGACCTGAGTGGAGATACCCTAGGCCAGGCCACAAAGAACACAGAGGCCTGTTTCACAACAGTCCACCAATTTCATCTAGAGTTATTAATTTACACTAATTAACCCCAACAGTTTAGGACAAGAGGAAAAATGCATCTGCCTGAAAGTGTTTTGAGAATCCAGGAGGCAGAACTGGGATTTGGTCACTGATAGTGGGGCAAACCTCAACTCTTACAGAAAGAGCCAGGGGATATTTTGTGACCAAAAAGTATTTTGGAATTTAAGGGCCTACAAATCATGAACTGTATATGGTTCAATTTATTTACCAGAGAAGGATAAAGAAGAGAGACAACCCTCTTGGGATTGTAGTATGTGCTTCCAGCAAGTCTTCCTCTAAGGCTGTTGAACACAGTTGCTCAGCAGTGCAGTCTAGCAGACAAAACATGGAAATTAGGAGACTGAGGTCTTATTCCACTTACCTACTGTGTAACTTTGGCCAAGCCTCATCCCGTCTTGAGCCTCTGTTTAAACTTTTCAGCGCAGGAGCTCTCTTTTTTTCTGTAAGTTTGTTCAGTGCCAAGCACAGTGAGGCAAAGCTTTTAGTGCCATCGACGCAGTGCAGGCTCAGGGATGATCTTGTTGCTCCAGTGGCAGGAAGGGCAAGCTCGTGGTCAACTTTACTAGCTCTCATGCCGCCTCCAAAGTGTCCTATATAGAGGGCCTATCGACAAGGACCGACTCCTCTTGAAACCTACCAAGGTGCCATCTTCTGCACCGCGTCCCCTAGTCGCACTAGACTGGCCATGCTTGGGCCCAGGAGCGGCAGACCTTGAGGCCGGTGCAGGCACATCAGGGTGCCCGGACTGGGGGTGTACCATGGGCGCGTGTCAGGGCAGTGATCTGCCCCTCTCTGCTTGCTTCTTCTTATGCGGCACCGGTGATTGTGAGCGGTACAGGGCCAAATGGCACCTTGATGACGCCAAGGCCCCTGAGGATCCTGGAAGCCTCCTGCACCGAGGGCAGTGCACTGTGGGACTCCAGTGCCACGTCTGCAGCCGGGCGAAGCGCTGACTCCATTAGGAGTATTTTTAAGCACAAATCTTTCTCACGCTGAGTCTGGGGCTTAAAACTGCAACAGATTTTGCAGTTGGCTGGGACGTGGGCCTCACCCAAGCACTTTAAGCACAAATTGTGTGGATCACCACAGGGCATAGGTTTAGCACAGTCCACGCAAGACTTAGGGACTGAGGGGGTGGAGGGCCAGCAGGGGTATATATATGCGCTGCTATAGTGGTGCCACTCCAGGGGGTTTCCCTGCTGGCCCAATGGGTACTGCTAAGGGAAAACGCTCCAATCTGTGCACGCAGCATGCGCACACCTAAATGGAATGGATATGAGAAAGCACTCGCAGAATAAATATAATTTTCGATGGTAACTGAGACCCATGAAACTGGAACATTTACAGCAATGCATTGGGTACGAAATAAAGGCAGTTATTGCCAATCTGATATTCAATCTACTAAACCATCCCCTCCCTCTGGATCACAAAGCCCAAGACAATTATGCAAAAGAAAATACCCAGGCAGAGGCGGGAGCAGTTTTACACATATAAATCTGAAAAACTTTCAACTAGAAAATTCCCACCCCAATCCTCCTTCCACAAAAATAGTTTGACAATGGGGTAAAGGATTAGAACAAAATTCATGCTGAAGAAATTTTCTCCAATCAGCACCAATCCTTACTAGGCTTGTAGAGCTGTGGTATGTGAGGCGTTCCTGGAAGTCAGCCAATGCATTTAATATACATTCAGCAATTCAACAGAATATGACGAAGAGCAGAGCCCCCTGTGACTTTGAGGGTCTAGTTTACATTTCACAGCAAATTCCACTCTCCTTGTGGGGAAGAAAGTTCCTAGAAGCCAAAGTTAATTTGCAATTGGGATGGGGAGAGCAGAGAAATCTTTAACAAAGAAAATATTTAATATTTTACAGAGGGAGACTCTAGCATCCCCCAGGATCTTAACTTCATACAACAGAAGGATTAAACATGGCATTGTACTAACTGCACAAGCTAAACAGAGAATTCTTACACATGCTGCTGCAGCTCACAAGCAGCCCTGGACTCCTGTCAGAGCTACTTAGTGGATAGAGCATTGGACTAGGACTCAGGAGACTTGGGTTCTATTCTCAGCTCTGGCCCTAACCTACTGGGTGATTTTAGTCAGGTACCATCAACTCTGTGCCTCAGTTTCCCTATGTGTAAAATGGGAATAATGGTACTCTAAAATGCTACTGACAAAACATGCTATACAAGAGCTAGGTATTATTTTTGTTATTATTAATATGTTAGATAGTGACTGGGAACATGGGTTAGGACACAGGGATTAATACCCTCATCTCTTCAAGAAGTGAGGGATGACATAGAGATCAGGAGAAGAGGAACTTTGGTGTAATACAATTCAAAGCATGGCACCAGCACACACACCACAGCTGTGGACGCAATCAAACAATCCAGGCTAAGATGGAAAGTTTGAACCCAATACCTCCTTTTTGCAGAAGCAAACAGAAGGACCAACCCCAAAGTTCTTGTAGGCTGGCCATCTTGCACAGTTAACAAATGCACAGATCAGATCACATCTGCAAGCACAATACTTGAATAGTAAAGATCCAGCACACCGACGCGCCATATCTGCTACAACAGCGAGGTACACCTCAGATGTACAGATAACAAAGAGCTACAGTGAGTAGTAACTGCAATTCAGTAGAGGGTCCTCCTCCAAGTCAGTGCTGACCCCAGTGCCTCACTCAGATACCAGGCAGTGTCATGTGCAAGGAATGGTGTGAGCAACTGAGCAGAGGGCATTCTTCCACGTCAGTGCAACTGGCCCCAAGCATTCCAGAACACTCTAAGGAAGCACAGAGGCACATCTTTCAGATGACAAGGAAAATAAAATTCCCATTGCTTATGGCGTATTACAGCTTCCATGGAACTGTGTGTACCAATAAGAGTGACATCCTGCCTAAATCCCAACTTGGGTAATTCCATTCTGTGTCTCAATTTCCTTGCAATTTCATTTGGATATAGTGTTCTTTGCTCCTGCCCTAATCTTCTGTGCAGCTGCTAAATAGCTCCTGCATTCCACAGACGAGATGGCTGCATGTGAGGCAGGATGAGAGTACCCCATTTTCTGATCTACAGATGACAAGTGCTTGCAATGGGGCATACAAACCCCATATTGCCAGGAAAAGGTTAATGAGCTGCTGTGGGCACAATCAAACCCCTCTGCTATATCCACAATAGGTATCAGGCTCAACGAGAGGGTTAGAATTGAAAAGCCCACCTCTCTTGGGAGTTGGATGGGAAGGAGAGATCTCACTCTGTAAGAGAAGTCTGGCTAGGGCCAAGAATAGCTGCCTGCCAGAGCCTCCTGAAGAAAGGTAGGCTTGACACAGGAATAGAGTTCTGACTTGCTACCTGTGTCTTGCCTATAGATACAGAGTAAGACTAATGCAAATAATGCCCTACCTGAAAGGGGGTGATTGTCTAATAAAATCCTTTTGTCTTGCACACCTAAGGATGCAGAAGTGAGTTGTTGTGAACCCAGTGCTATGTAAGAGGTAGATATTATTATTACTACCTATCCTTACATGGGTATAGTCAGGGTTTGTACTTGTTAAGGGCTTCCATAAACTTCAATCATGGCAAATATTATTCACTGAAGAATTCACATAAAATGCATCAGCTACAAGCCAACTCACTTCAAAAGAAATGAACAAGACTGACTACACAAGTATCTACAACAGAGGTGGGGAACCTTTTTTGGGCCGGGGGCTGCTGACCCACAGAAAAATCAGTTGGGGGCCAAGGGCTGCGGGGAGGCAGTGGGGGGCTGGAGTGCCAGCATGGACTCCCTAATGCCGCACGAGACCCTAGCCTCAGAGTCCAGATCCAAGCAACCCAGGGGCCGCATCCAGTCCCTGGGTCTTAGGTTCCCCACCCCAATCTACAAATACAAAACTGAGTACACGTGGCTCCCCATAAAATAAGGCTCCTAGGATAAAACAACTTAACCACCAAGTGATCATCCTCATACAACCAAAAAGGTAGGATTAACCGCTGTTCAGCACAGCCATGTTACTCAGGACTGTGTCAATCAGTTGCAGACTGAACTTGTGCCCAGAGGTGAGAAAAAAAGTAAAAACACAAGGAATCAAAGGAAGAAAGGAGTGGAATGGAAAGTGCTTTCCAATTATTTCATCCTGAGCAACTCATGACTAAAAGCCCTAATTACTTTTTAGCATTCCCTTTACTGGCTATAAAGCATGGTAA
This sequence comes from Apalone spinifera, assembly GCA_030068395.1. Classification (NCBI taxonomy): domain Eukaryota; kingdom Metazoa; phylum Chordata; order Testudines; family Trionychidae; genus Apalone; species Apalone spinifera. The sequence continues at coordinate 15,719,844 of JANRFK010004440.1, read as the reverse complement.
CATAATGAAGCAGGCAGCAGTCATACCATCAGCTGTATTATTTGCAACCTATAAGGAAGAGCAGAACTGCAGTTTATGTAAGTAATAAGCTCTCTGGGGCAATACTATGATGAGAGCTCTGTAAGTATATACACTATGGATGATAAATACAGGTTAATTCCGTTTCTCAAACTGTGGATCCCGACCTCCCGGGAGGTCACGAGCAACTTAGAGGGGGGTATATCAAAATTCACGGTATATCAAAATTTGAGAACCCTGGGTTAATTGAATAGTCAATTAACTTCATGAATTCTTATTGGTTACTCAACAGTCCCAAGAGTGGGGCCAGCAGCTGTGTGCACCAGACCCATTCCCGAGGAGCCCCCTGCCACTTTCACACTGCTACCTCTGTATCAGAGGCTGTGTAGGGTAGCATCAGCCCCTTTTGGTGGGGTAGGAAGGGCAGTTTAGCTCCCAGACTCAGCACAAACCAGAACTCAGCCAGGATGCTTGCCCACCTAGCTCCTAATACACTTTAGATGCAGAGCTGCAGCAGGGGTAGGTCCCGGACCCAGGGTGAGCCAGGCTGCTGGCCAGCCTGCCAAAAAAATAAATGTACTGGTAAGGGGAGGAGGGGAAAAATGTTCGCAAATGCTTTTGCTTATCATTTAATCAACTACACTATTATATCCCTAATATACACTGCACCTCAATTTGTAATGTAAAAAAAAAATACCACCCTTTCAGGGTTTTTTCCATCATAATACAGCCAAAAACCACCAAAACCATATGAGCAAAGTTCTTATTCCACTTTCACAGATCCTTTTAAATTACATCTCTACTCTTGCTGCAGATTACACAAATTCCCAGATTGGTGTCCATTGAAATTTTTGAAATAGATACTTTTTAGAGAGAGCCTTGCTTGTTCCAATTTCCTGGGAACATTTATTTCTCTGCAGACATCCCAAAGCATAGTAAAAATCACTGCAGGGTTTCCTGTGTTGAATCATCGTTGTTTAGGAAGCAAAAGGCAGCGGGACCAGGGGGCAAGTCAGATTATAGTATGTTCCATGATATTAATCATGACAGCATGTTTTAACTGATGTCAGCTCCTTCCTTATCCCACTTTTCTTTTAAACTGCTAGGGGTTGAACATGAAAGCTAAAACTTTAGGCCAATACAAAACAACAACTGAATTATTATTAATAAGACCCTGTTCATCTATAGCGCTTTCATCAGCAGATCCAAGAACTTTACAAGAGAGGTTGATATCACTATCCCCATTTTATGGATGGGGAAACCAAGGCACAGAGCCTAGAAGTGACTTGCCCGAGGTTGCCCAGCAGGCCAGTATAAGAGTCAGGAACAGAACCCAATCCTCCCAAGTCCCAGACCAGTGTTCTCTCCAATAGTCTACATTGCTCTTATAATAGCCCCCATCATAGTCAGGGCAACAGCAGCAACAAATTCATAGTAATGGTTGTTAGCTCTCATATAGCACAATCAGTGACAGAGCCAAGAACAGAACCCCAGTCTCCCAAGTCCCCGTTCAGTGCACTACCCATATATCCCCTCTAATATCAAAATGGGGCCTGGAAAAAATGAAAGTTTCCTTTTTCTACCACCAGAAAGCAAATCCAATATTTCACTGCACTTCTGGCTTCCTGCTCTGCCACTGCTACCTCCTGCTCCCTACACCTAATGGAAGATTCCCACAACAAGTTCAAAATTCTGAGTGCTTAGTTGCTCCCTTTGTCGTGCCAGGACTTCATCAAAAGACACCCCCCACACACACACCCTAACCATAAAAGCAGCAGCCAGAGAGAGACCCAAGAAGAGGAAAAAAAGAAGCACACTCTGTTTGCCTTGGCAGCAAGACATGTGTTTTACCATGAAGCCCCCTCTTGCAACATAGGGGAGAACACTCTCTCTCTGCCGTACCTTCCGTGCACGGCTGTTGGTGACAGGGAACTCGCTCAGGCTGTCTTCATCATTGCGCAGGTCTGGCAGGCTGCGTTTCTCCAGGGGGTCAGTCCTCAAGAGGGCCTCCAAGCTGCTACCATCCTGGGAGATCAGCCCCTCTTTTTTTAAGGTCTGATCAGTATCTGTAGAGAGGGGAAAGAAAACCATAGCCAAAGTTACCACTACACCATCAAAATTAATTAATTGTGTGCAAAGGCGAAAACGCAGTCAAGACATTAGCACAATTTGGAGATGTAGTTAGGACCTCTACAGTGTGGGGGACAGTTACCATGTAACAAAAATATTAAAAATGGGTCCTGCAATGCAACTGATTCTATATCACAAATGGGAGCTGGAACTGCACTGGCACTCTGAAAGTATCATTACAATCCCTCTAGTCCAGTAACAATCTTCTCGCCGTGCCCAGAACCCTGGTCTCTCCACCATCCAACTGCACTGGATCAGAACAATGGATCAGTCTAGGCTGCTACCCTTCCACTCCCTGTAACGCTGAAACAAACCAATGGATCCATGTAACCTGGTATCACAAAAATGCTAGATCAGACCAATGAGCCAGTCTAAGCTAGTATCTCTCCAATACTGACCATCAACAGGTGGTTCCCAGGGAGGTATATACCCTCCAAAATACAAAATTCTGCAACAGTATTTAATGGGAAAGGGGATTTTCCCCATAGACTAGATGCTTAGTACAAGTTGGACTTCCCTGGTTCAGCACCCTGACTGGTCCCAAACGAGGGACTTTGCGAGACCTGGGGAGGTCGATTCTGGCCTCCCAACTGCCAACCCTGGCCTTGCTTCGAGCTACCAGCCACGCTACCACCAGGTCTAGGACCAGAGAGTCCTACACCCAGACCTGCAGTTAGCTTACACTCCAAAGAGCAGTGGCTCTCTCCCATGTTTACCCTACTTGGTACTTCACAAATGTGATGTACACCATACTGGTCTAGAGAGCTACAAGGTGAAAACCTGGGGAAAGCGGCAGAACACTGATTTACTCCACCCATGATGAAAAATGGGTGCAGAAAGGGGTGGAGGTGCAGGGTCTGGGTAGGAGGGAGGGTGCAGGAATGGGATGTGTGAGTGGGGTCTCAACAAGAGGAGTGTGTAAGTATGATGGGGGGATTGCCGGTTCCAGGCATGAAGTGGATGGAGGGGGCTTATCGGGCTTTGTGCCTCCCATCACCCCTAGGCCCCGCCCCTCACTGCTCCCACTGGCTGTGATTCCAACAAATAGGAGCAATGGGAAAAGCTTCCAGGTGAGTGGTTTTCTGTGCTGCTGTTTCTCCAGTTAAGGTGAGAGAGCAGCAGCAGGCAGAGCTGCTTGCTTGCCCCAGATCCAGCCTGAGAGGCTCAGTCCTCTCCCCACTTGCAACAGGAAGCCAGTGCTCAAACCTCACAGGGGGAGGGGTTGGAGCGCTAGCACAGACTCCCCATTGGGGGCATGGGGGAGCCCCAACCACACAGCCCACCTGAAAGATCGTCACGGACCACATGAGAACCACTGATTTACTCCAATTCCACACTGAAAATGTGTTCATGTGGGGTAAAGCAAAAGGCAGCTGCTTCAAACATGCATCCTCTCCCTGTTCCTGCAATAGTCTCAAATCAGCTGCCCACAGGAGTAGCTCAGGGGAGGCCCGTGAGCTGAGCTCTGTATAACAAGCTCAAGTTCTTGTTATACAGAGCTCAATCACAACCCATACCATGCCAACAATGATTTCTACATCAGGTGGTGTAATTGTGGCATTCAGGCTACAGCTACACTGTCGAGTTTTTTTCGGAAGAAGATCTGCAAATCACGCTCGCATTTGCATATATTCTTCCGATTCTTTTTGCGGAAGAGGTTTTTCTGATATTTGGCCCTGGCCCTGTATAGACAGGGCCAAATGTCGGAAAAAAACCTTCGCAAGACCCTTTATTCCTCGTAAATCAAGGTTTACAGGGTCTTGCAAAAGAGGGTTTTTTTCCAACATTTGGCCCCATCCACACAGGACCAAATATCGGAAAAACCTCTTCCGAAAAAGAATCGGAAGATATGCACATGCGAGCACGATTTGCATATCTTCTGAAAAAAACCTGCAATGTAGCCATAGCCATAGCAGTACCAAGAGGTTATTTCCATCCATGTTCTATACAAACTATGACTATGACATGATTGAGGCTGCATCCTCAGTCCAAGAGAGGAACATATGAACTGGAAGGGACTGTCTGGGTCAGAGACCACTACCCTAATATCGCAGGCAATTGTCTCAGGAGAGGAGCCTAATAATTGCATTGCAAGCAGAGATCAGACAGAGGGAAAGTGTCACCTGGTTTGATGGAGGGGAAGGAAAGCCTTGGGTCCTCAGGAGGGTGAGCACGACGTTTTTTCCTCCAGCGACGAGCTGGGTAGGAGTAGAGCTGGCCAGAAGCTAAACCTTTAAAAAATACAAAAGAAAGCCTGAAACCCGATATTCTGACATACTGATGCCACAAAGCAATGAACACAAGCATTGTCTTCGGAAAGCAATGGGGATCGTGGGTAACCCCACCACCTTTAGAGATAAGACCACATGTTATTTTAACTATTACAGTAGCACCAAAAGGCCCACACCAAGATCAAGGCCCCACTATTTGACACCTTCAAACAGCAAGGGAAAGTCTCTACCACCACAGAGTTTAAAATCTAAACAGATACACAGTGGAAGGGGGAAACTGAGGCACAGAGAGGCAAAGTGACTTGCTCATGGCCATTCAGAAGGTTACTGGCAGAACCAGGAATAGACCCCAGGTCTTCTGACTCCCAGTCTAGTGCCCTATCCTCTGGCTCCCACAGCCTCTCTGTAAAACGGGATAAGTGTTAGGAGGAAAAGTTAGCTGTCAAGGGTCAGTCTTCCATTCCCCATTGTATGAGAGGCTCAGTCTAATATATGGAAAGCACAACACACAGAGTGTGGTAAGATGCACTCATGAATGAAAGTGCCGAAGGGAAGTTTTTACCAGAAGCTGCACATTTGCAGCCCAGTTTCTGTTTCTCAAAGCCATCATCAGGGGAACCTTCAAAGCTTCAATCCCACAAATTCCTCCCACACACACTGAAAAAGGCTGTGAGAAGCCTACAAAACAATGCTGCCTAGCATTGCTTAGGCCAGCTAAGGTTTCTGCTACCTTTGTTCACATTAGCATAGGAATTGCAAGGGCATCTAAGGGAGATGTTCATGGACCTAGGCCCCATGCACATGCAGAACAAAAAAAACATTTCTGTCCCAAAAAGCTTCCAATAGAAGTATCATTTTTCACCCTGTCCTTCCAATCACTCTTCATCCCATTTTATCTCTCCTGTCCTGTAATACGCAGATTATACACCTTCTGGAGCGGGCACTATCTTTGCAGCTTGTCCTCGCGAGGAACAGCACAGTGATCAATTCTTGACTGTGAGCCACATGTATCCTCATAAACACCATCTTGCATATTTCCTTTTGTGGGGTAGGGGATGTCAGGGCTTTCTCTGCATTTCCTAATACACAGTTAGGTTTTAAGACAAAATGTCACAACATAATATTCCTCATGACTTAAACAACATTTGAATTGTCAAAGAGCTATACAAAATAGCAGCACAGACTTTCCAAAGGAGGTCAGTATCACTATTCCCATTTTACAGATGGACACAGAAGGGATGTGACTCACCCAAGATAACCCAACAAAACACCGATCCAGGAACAGAACCCACATCTCCTGAGTTCCAATTCAGTATTCTAGCCAGTAGGCCACACTGATCCCACACATGTTAATGAGATCATTAGTACCAGTTCTGATCCCAGATACAGAGGGCCTGTATATTTCCTCAAGTTCATAGAGGTTAGTAGCAGAATCAGGCACAAAAATCAAGGAGCCCCAATTTTCAGTTGTTTTGAAGGATCCCCTGTTCATGGCTTTGAAAAACAGAAATTGATTTGCAAACATGTAGCTGTTGGTAGACACTTCCCTTTAGCCCTTTCATTCAGGAGTGCATCTTACTCACACTATGTGTGGTTATGCTTTGATATATTAAGTCACATTCTCTACTCAGAGCCAGAAGGGAAACCTAGAGATCTTAATTCATACTCACCCTGCTATAACAACTAGACCCAATGGCCTTCCAGAACTGTGACTAGAATTCAGAAGTCCTGACTACTAGCTTTTTTGCTCTACCCACTACACTACATTGAATATGCAAGACAATAAACTGCACGTTAGAAGATAGGAGATAAGTGAACTGTAAAAAGAATGCACGCCTGTTGCATTAATCAAAACCAAAGAGCCACCTTGCTCACCTAAACATCTATAAAGGGCCGCAAGAGTTATGTCCATGTACCACAGAATGAATTGGCCCTTTAAGTGATTTGGCTTAGCCCCCACCTGTGACATGTCAGATGCCTCCCAGCAGGTGAGATAAAAAGGCAAGAAACAAGCAGTTCTCTTAACGAAGAGAGCTGAAGGAGACCATGGGTCAGTAAAAAGACCTGGAAGGCATGTTTGCCACACAAATTAGACGAAAGACTTGGCTAGAGATAACTGCTGTGCAGGTGGCAGCAGGTGCCTGAGGAGGGGCCAGGCATGCCTTAACTGATGTTGAAGTGTGTGAAAAATTAATACATCCCTAGGAAAAGGAAATTAAATACTGAGACACTGGGGGAGCTTGACTGACACACTGGCTAGTGAGCTGGCCTGCTAGTTTATACAAGTGTGGGTAAGCTGAGGCAGAGAGGAAGCCTAGTGCTGAATTTGGGGATATGTATCATAACAGAAAAGGCCCACCTGGTCCTCTGTGACGCTTTTCCATCCATATGTAGCAGTTGCTCTGTGCCACTCCGGTCTGTGAATCTAGGAAAGGCAGACGGACACTCCTCTCAGCACATAGCCTGGCATTGTAGTTGTGACACTGCTCCATTGCATCTTTGTAGTATTGCTCTCCAAGGCTGTGGGTAGAGAAAACAGACACCATGCATTAGTTGTTAGGATTCCCTGATGAGCTGCATGCCTCTCCTGGCACCTTCTGCAAAATCCTCCTGACCCTGTGGCAAGATTAAAGATACCAATATAAATATTGGAGCTAGATCTTTGTAAAGATTTGCAGACAACTTTGAAGATAACAAAATAGCTGGAGCCAAGCTCTAGAGATGTAACAAGATCTATCACATTGGTTTATTTCTTGGGGATTTATATCCCTAATGCAGGACTTCCCAGGAAACTATTTAAAAACACCTGCCTCAGGACTTGTGCCCTCTGACAATCTATCACCATCATGTGGACATGCCAAGACTTCTAGTTATAATTAGCATTTTAAAAGGACCAATAACCCATAGAGATCAGAGCATACAAGAGCCCTTATTCTTGGAATTACTTTAAGTGTGGTTGTAGCAAAGAGATGTGGCCTTGGTCGGGGACAGTGAGGAGGGTCAGACCCCCTCTGGTGGGCAGAACCATGAAGTCCATGCCCACTAGGTCAAAGCAGAAAAGCATGACAGAAACAGGAAATATAAGATAGGGATGTAAAAGTTTATCTGGTTATTAGGCTGGTTATCTGGTAAGCACTAGACTAATGTGCCATTGCTGCATCCCTAATTATGTTACACTGCATGGGGTTGGAACTCTGAACCATTTGGGGACTTCACCCACCTATGGGTTGGGTCCCCAGAATCATTCACTGCTCTCCCTCACCTGAGGTGAAGTCAGGAAACAGCCAATTTTCCCTTTCTGATAGACTGACTCCAGAGGCATGGGTATCAAATAGGGATGTGAGTAGTTGACCAGTCGCATTTTCTACACACTCCCCCCACCCCCGCCTCTATATCAGAGTCAGCAAGTGGGGGAAGCAAGAGCCAGTGCTGGGGGGAATTGGCTTAAAAGCTGGTTCCTCCCAGCACCATCTCCGTGGTGCCACCTGCCCGCCCCCTTCAATGATTCCTCTATCAGCAGCAGCAGCAGCAGCAGCAGGGGGGCATGGGAGGCTGCCATGAAGCAGCCTCTGCCTGCAGTGGGCCCAAGCTCGACACAGGTAGAAGCTGCTCCGGCAACAGCCCCTGTCCACAGGGCGGGTCCCAGCCTCTGCGCACCCAGCTCCTACTACATTTAAATTGCAGAGCTGCAGCAGGGGTAGCTCCTGGACCTGACATGGGCCGCGACTGAGCGCCCTGCCTTATCGACTAATCTGTAGTCTATACAAATTCTATCAACTAGACAATTAGCCAATTACCCACCTCTTAACATCTTTATTAGCAAAGAGGTGTGGCCCCCCCTCCAGAGATGGGCAGTGAGAGGGCGCACAAATGCCTAGAGGTACATACCAATCCCTCTGAAGTAAGGACTGCCGACACTTCCTCTACAGCTTTTGGCATTTTTCTCAAGCTGCTTACACTGAATAATGTTCTGCAGAAACCAAAGAGGCTTCCCATTATTTTGTATCACAAAGCAATTTAATTTTAATTGTTTTTATTTATTACTACTAAGCGTCAAGGTGCATAGCATTCTAAATCTCTCTAGTGTGGATTTAATGCTGGTGAAAGTTACTAGCCTATTTAAATCCTAGGATGGTGGGCAGAATTAACAGTTGGCTCCAACCCTCTCCTTCCCTGCCTACTCTCTCTGGCCATGTCTACACTGCCACTTCACTTCATTGCAACTTTCCTGTTCAGGGTTGTGAGAAAACACCCCCATTAGCACAGAAAGTTACAGTGCTGTAAAGCACCAGTGTAAATGGGTTCCCAGTGTAAATGGGTTCCCAGTAGTGTTAGCTACTCCCTTCCTTTAGGCGGTTTCCACAGAGCGCTGGGACATCTCTCCCCCAGGGCTGGTGTTGTGGCCATACTTTCACTTTAAAGGGCTACTATGGCACTTACGTTTTAAGTGTAGACTTAGCCTATGTCTCAGCTTCACTTCACACCTGCCCTATTCCCCTCATTTTTCATTTAGATGATTCGCCGCCCCAATCAAATTGTGGATCGTGTTTGCTCACATCCAGAGCGAACCCATTCATAAGATGATTCAGGGCAGTCATCCCAGATCCTATGCTTTGGGGGGCCCCACAGCAGCTACCTCAACCATCCTATAGATGGGTCCCAGAGTGGCCCAGAATATTATGGGGGAGCCTGGCAGAAGGGGTAGGCCCCACTCCTGCACTCACCATGGGAAGCGACCTGGCAACTTGCTCCACTTGCCCTCTCCCATCCCTCTGTGCTCTGCTTCACCACAGCAGCAGGAAGCAAAGCATCCTGGCCCCAATCAGGCTTTTAATTTTGGGCAGGTCTAGATTCACTTGTCCCAGTACCCACAAAGAGTACTGTGTGTTTGTGCAGTGACTAGCACAGGGATGGGGAATCTTTGGGAGGGGAGGGGCGCCAGGGGTATTGACTCAAAAAAAAAAAATCAGTCCAATACCACACATGAGTGAGAAGCAAATTAAAAAAAAAAGACAGGGGGGAGGGGGAACCAAGGCTCGGAGACTTGCCACAGGGAGCACTGACAGGGGAAAGCCCCAAGCCTCGCCACAGGCCAGATCAAAGTAAGCCGGGGGCCAGATTCAGACCGCAGACTGCTCAGCTCAGCCTAGCACAACAGAACTCCATTTTCGGTTGGTCCTTAGGCACTACTATAAAAAACATGTTTAATTAAAAGGTGCACCCGCTCAGATGAGGGACATGCTGCAGAACCCAGCACTTACTTGATCATAGAGTACAAAGAATGAAAGGCAGATCACAGGCTCACACTGAGGGATCTAGAAGGCAATGCTGAGCAGAGAACCCCAGCTGCACTTGAATCCTCAGGAAGGGTAGGCAGTGCCCTATCAAGACCCATGCCATAGATGAGGGAAGCACCATGGGAACTAGAAATTGACTGAATACATGGGACAAGTAAAAAACCGGAATGGAGATAAAGGTCAAAGGTACATAATGAGCGGACTTCTATGGAGACAGTGCAGAGAATACGGGACCAAGTTGACATTCCTTGAATCTGAAGCCCTGTTCACTAAGCATATGAGTAACAGAAGCTGCTCAGAGCCCATCACCGCTGTTCAACTCTGGGAGAAAAGTAAGTCTCCCTGGCTCTTTCAATACTTGGCATTTCTGCCATGAGTACTAGCAAGGGAGCCAATAAATAACATACCTGTCCTGCTGAGAACTGGATAGGGGAGCTTCATACATTCATCATATGAGATTTTTAAAGGCATTGGCAAGCCAAGCTGGAGTCAAATGGCAGAGCTGAAAGGCTCTGGTTACTCAAGCAACTGGGTAATAATCTTTCACCCTAAATATCATTTCATGAAATGTCACAAAAGATGCACTATGTACAGGTGAAAAGTGGAAGCCATCTGTTTTAATACAATTATCCATAAGTAAATCTATTTCATATGAGATCATTACTTTGATTTATATTTGGGTTTTTTATTATATTTAATACCAAATTACTCGTTTCTCAGAGTTAAATAGGTAAATTATCTAACTGGAACTGAGTAACGGGACCAGTCAGCCCTTAATTCTTATCTAGCTCTGTCTTCTATGATTTGTTCCTCTTGTCTCTTTCACCTCAGTGGATATACTCCCACATTTAAACATGTCTTCGTAGCCAGCAAAAAACCAAGAGACACTGCTTGTTACTGAAGGGTGCTATCACGTGCTAAAAGTAATACTATTTACACAAATACTTGAGTAAAGAGCACATGTTCACAGTTGCACAGTAGAACACGAAAGATTTCATCCAGCATGTGCAAAATGACACACATTCTTGCTTCACACATCCTATACAACACAAATAGAGTATGCATTTCTTGGGGGGCATTATCCTCAAAACATTCTCACATCTCCTCAGTTCTCCAAACAATTTCCACTCTCTGGAAATATCAATAGCATATTGAACTCTTGTCTTCCATTAACAGATGAAATGCAAGTCATTTGAAGTTTAAAGAACCCAGGGTCCTTTTCATACCCCAGGACGTTAAGCAAATTCTAACTCAGGCACACTGTGCAGTCTAAATTAGTCTTTTTCACTAGCTGCTTGAAGTTGTTGTGCAGTGCAGCTGCCATGATCCAACCAAGAAATAGCTGGATTTTAACTGAGTGGAGTGACCCTTGCATTTTTGAGATACTCCTTTATGCAGTGCCTTTCAAAGTAAGAAATGTGTAATGTATGTGAACCACTGAACAAATTCAGAAGTACTTAAGTATGTCACATACCCTACAGTGCTAAGATGTTCATTTAGATCAAGTGTTGTAGGCATGTATTTTGAAAGGAGGCTTTGAGTTCTACCCCTCCTACTAGAGTGAAGACAGAATGATCTCAAATTTACCACATACAACATTGGAAGTATCATGGGTGTGTAAGGCTATGATTTAATCATGTTTAATAATGAGTATTTTTAATAAAAGTCATGGACAGGTCATAGGCAAGAAAAAAAATCACATCTATGAACATGACTCATATAAATACCCCTGATTAAATCTTGAATCCAAGGGGTCCACAGCACTGTCTGCTGAAGACGGAAGCCCCAGTGGGAGCCTGCTGCTACTCCAGCTATCACAGGAGGAGGGGCCAGGAGTCCCAGGGGGCCAGCTGCTCCCACCACCTCTACACAGCTGCTCAGGCAGTCCCCACAGCCAGCAACATCAGCCCATCAGCCAATGCTCAGGCAATCCTGTGGCCAGCTGGCCAGGGCTGCCAGGGCAGCTGCCAGTATGGATGGAAGCAAGGCCCTCTGAATTGCTGGCTCCATAGCTGCTTCAGCAGCATCTGGTGTAACTGCCCCAGAGCTCTGGGGTCTGCCACACTGGCTGCTGCAGAAGTTACAGAGGTCACAGGAAGTCACTGAAACTTTGACCTCTTCCATGACAGACATGGGGCCCTAATCATGAGCACAGATTTGTCACAAAAATATGGAGTAGCATTTTAAAGTGATGCCAAGAGTTGAATTTCCAGCAACATACTGAAAACTCAGGTGACCTACCTACATTCCATGGTCATGTCCTTACCCTCTGAGAAAAGCATTCATCTGATAGTCCCTCTACTTAGTCTTTTTATATCATTATGCTATACTGAAGCTCAGTTACAATACATAGATGCTAGAGAGAGAAAAAAAATCTAATCCGTTTTGGTAATCAGGTTAGCAAAAACATAAGGGAAATTCAGGAACCAACAAAAGAATACAAGACTTGGATTAACTCTGATTTCCCCCCACCCCACCTTCAAGGTTTTTTGTTTTGTTTTTTTGCTACAGCAGAACTAAAGACTCACTTAATCGAATGAGCCATAATTACAGTGATTTCAATGTTAAAATCTTGCCACAACGTAGCAGAGAGGGGGAAAGCAGAGAATTTGCTGGATTCAGCTTGCTAAAGAAGAGAGAATTTGATATCTCCGATGCCAGGAGAGGAAAGGAAAAAAACTGGAGAAATACATAAGCACAACACCCCTTGGTTTACATACACACATACACACACATATATATAGATCCTGACACTTCAATATGGTCTGAAATGACTGCATCAAACTAGAGAACATGAGTCAGAGAGGAAAGTCACTCAGGCTGGCTCCATAGCACAACTCAGTAATCATACACGTGGCAAGGAAGCTGCTAGTTAATGGGATGAAGAAGATGACATGACACAAGGGAGCATTTATCTTTCAGGCAACACGTGAGATTTTGCACGTAACATTGCATGCAAAGTATCTTGCTGGACATAACACAGAACAACTGGGGATGGGACAGCTGGATATTTAAACATCTCAATCCCATTTCTGATCCAACACCAATAAAGATCAGGATTAACAATCGAAGTCAGTGGAGTTAGAGGAAAACTGATGTAAGTTAAAGGGAAACCAGCCCCTTTAACTGGGGAATAAAAACT
>JANRFK010004440.1:15673012-15694707 GCA_030068395.1 Apalone spinifera | reverse complement strand
CACACATTAGGGCTAGGCTTCATGCACCCTGTCTCCTGGGATGACTGCCCTTGTCACTTTTCTTCACAGCTGGACCAGCTGCAAGTGAGGCATGTCCATCAACTCCCGTGCCAGCCGCCGAACCCCATGAGACCTGCAGGCAGTGGCAACCTCAGGAAGACCTGCAGTGGGAACATGTTGCCTGCCTATGTACCTTGCAGTGGTCTCTCGAGGGGCAGGACCACAGACTGGATGCCGACCTGGAGCTGCACTGCACCACCTGGCAGGAGCTGTTACCTAGACCCGGAGCAAGTGCACGGCTTACACTGCTGCTGTCGACCGCCACCATCCCACTCCTGCTACCGCTCCTATCCTCATCCCTCCGGCTTCCCCCCTAGCATCCCATCCTATGGGCGCCAAGAGTCCCACACATGAAGCAGTGGGATTACCCAAGGCAGGCACCAATCCCAGCCCCAACCCTGAGCCTCTCCTCCCCCCTCTTCCACCTCACTCTTTCCCCTCCCCAGTTACATTTACCCCAATTTAAATAAACAGTTTATTGGTTCAAAACAAAAAAGTGTGGTTTATTGAGTCTGCAGAGGAGGGGAGGGGTGGGAAAGGAGGACAGGGGAAGGGAGGGGTGGGAGAGGAAAGGCACTGTAGAGGTCCCTTGCGGGGAGGCTTGAGGGAGCGTATCAGAGATGTCCTTGTCAAACTCTCCCTCAGGGCCTGCCAGATGCGTATAGCCCCCGATGGGCCTGCCAGATGGCAGTAGTCTGTGGCTGCTGAAAGGCCCTTGCAAGCTGCTTGGCCTCTGCCCCCTACCCTGGCAGGAATGTCTTCCCCCTTGTTCTCACACAGGTTGTGCAGGACACTGCAGGCTGCCACCAGGTGGGGGGCATTCTGTTTGCCAAGGTCCAGGCAGGTGAGGAGACAGCAGAACCTCCCTTTTAAATGCCGGCACATGCCCTCCACTGCAATGCAGGCCCTGCTCAGCCTGCCATTGAAACGTTCCTTCATGGGGTCCAGGTGTCCCATGTAGGGCTTCATTCGCCAGGGGAGCAAGCAGTAGCTTGCACATGGGCATGTCCACGTCCCCAACCTCATAGTGCAGTCGGGGAAAAAAGTGCTGGTGTGCATTTTCTGGAACAGGCTGGGGTTGCAGAAGATGTGGGCATCATGCGTCTTCCCAGACCACCTGACAGTGTGGGTGAACCAGCCCCAGTGGTCCATGAGGGCCTGAAGCACCATTGAAAAGTACCCCTCCCTGTTGATATAGTCAGAGGCCTGGTGTTCGGGAGCCTGGATGGGGATGTAGGTGCCACCAATGCCCCCCCCCCCGCAACTGGGGAAGCCCATGGCAGCAAAGCCAGTGATGATGGGGTCCACGTCGCCCAGGATAATGACCCTGCGCAGCAGGATGGTGTTGATGGCCCTCACCACCTGGAGAAGGAGACAAACAGAATCACAGGGTTGCTAGAGCCCTCGGGAGATCCCCAAGCCCAACCCCCCTTCTCCCACACCGGGCCCAACCTCAATTTAGCCCATCCCCCAGCAGGGCTTTGTGAAGGCGGGACTGACAAACCTTCCAGGGAGGGAGCTTCCACAACCCCCCCCCCTTCCCTAGGGAGCCCCATTACAGTGTTTCACCACCCTCCTAGGACAATCGTAAGAGAGTCATACCTGTATGAGCACAGCCCCGACAGTCGATCTCCCCACACCAAACTGGTTCCCGATGGAGCGGTAGCTGTCCGGCGTGGCGACCTTCCACTGTGCAATGGCAACCCACTTCTGGAGGGGGATGGAGGGTCGCATGGGGGCAGGGCAAGCCACTCACACAGTTCCAGGAAGGTGGCCTTCCACAGGTGGAAGTTCTGGAGCCACTGCTGATCATCCCACTGCTCCATAACAAGCCGGTCCCACCAGTCGGAGGGGCACCAGAGGGGGAGGGGCTGTGTTGCATGAGCAGCATGTGCAGAGAGCGGTGGGTCCTGTTCCTGCAGTGCCATGAGAACAGCCTGCAGTAACTGCACCAGGGGGTGCGGCAGGAGGTCTAAGAGCAGGCGACTGCTTTCCAGCAGGTCCGGCTCCATGGCTGGAGTGCTGTGGCATCCGCAAGGGCAACCAGTGCATACAGTGGGGAAAGTTTGCTGTCCCTCAAGCAGGTAGGCAAAGGAGAAGAGCCTGAGACACGGCGCACGGGGGGTGCCTTTGAGCATGAGACTGGTAGCCTCAGGCAGCAGCTTCAGGAAGCGATTGCTGTCCTGATGCCCTGCCTGAAGTGCTTCTGAGGGCCTTTAAATGCGATTCAGCCTCTAATCAGTGTGGGCGCACTATTTCAAAATAGCTCAATGCTATTTCGATGGGCATTTGCAGTGTGGACGTGCTATTTGGAGTTATTCTAAAATAGCTTATCATATATATAGTAGCCCAGTGTCTGTACGTCTGTAACGCTGACGTACACGGCCACGCCCCCTGGCCGTGTACGTCAGTGCCCTGCCCCCTTCCCCTTCCGCTGTGGCGCACTGTGCCGCTCAGCCAGGCCCCGGCAGGGGAGCAAGTGGCGGCAAGCGACCGTTTTGGGTCCGTGCTCCCCATGGATGGGCCAACGGGGGAGCCAGCAGTGCAAGGGGCTGTTTGGGCTCCCCTGCAGCGGGCGGGGAGGGGGGGCGGGGCAGTGATGTACATGGCCCCGCCTCCTGGCTGTGTATGTCACCGCCCCACCCCCCCTCCCTCACGGCAACCCGGCTGAGCAGGCAGCACTCAGCCGAGCGCCAGGGAAGGGGAAGGGGGGCAGGGAGAGACGGAGGGGAGAGGCAGGCACGAGGAGGAGAAGAGAAAGGGAGAGTGAGAGGCAGGAGAGGGAGAAGAGAAAGTGAGAGATGGAGAGAGAGGCAGAAGGCGGAGGAGAGCTGAGAGAGGGGGGAGGCAGTAGGAGGAGAGAGAGAGAGAGCACTCAGGAGAGAAGACCTGAAAATCTCGTCTTATGACGGGCTAATTGGCTAGTTTCAAAATAAGTGTGTAGTGTAGACGTACCCTTAATGTAATGTTTTGCAGTTCCCCCACTATAAAGTGGGGCTCCCTCTATCTCACGGGAGATGAGGACAAATATTCACTGATGATTATGAAGTGTTCAGATACCCTGGCTATGTGGGCCATCGCTGTACCAATACAGGATAGCATGAATAGTATGCTGCATGGTGCAGACAGCCAAATTCAGGAGTGATATAACTCACACATAGGGCCAGGTCCCTGATAGGTGTAAGGCAGCATAGTTCCATTGTCTTTTATGGATTCACACCACTTTATACTAGCTGTGGATTTGACATAGCATATAAGCTGTCCTGAAAACAGAAATGCAGTTATATCCCTTTCTGACCCTGGGCTATGTAAGTCACTCTTATTTTCCATCCATTCCAACTCTTATGAATTCTGACAGATTTACAACCCAGTAGCCAGATTCTCTATTGCCCTACACTTTGTGTAGTTATTTAACCCACTGAAATGGCAAGCTCTTTGGAGAAGGGGCAGTATTTTTGTTATGTGTATGTACAGCACCTTGGGACCCAGATCTTTTGGTGATCTTGAAGCACTGCTAGAAAAAAAATGATAGCTTTTATCCTCATTTAGGCACAGAGGACCTATTTCTGGTCTATATTACACCACTGAACATCAGGAGTAACTACGCTGCAGACAGAAGGCTAGCTTTTCCTCTGGTAAATCAGTGGAGCTCTGTTGAATTTACCAGTTCAGAATCTGGCCCCTTGAAGTTAAAACTGGTGTAAAGTCAGACAAGAATGAAACCCAGAGACTGCCATGGGAATGTTCCCACATACTCCAGGGTGAATTTGGTCCAGTTTATCTGCTTTGCAGCCTGAGGGCTAGAAAATTTGACAAAACACTTATTTAAACCAAAGTTGCTGCCTCTCTCAGGCAGCATTGCCTTATAAGGCACCTTAGTCACATACACATTTGTCTCCTTTATAAAGCCTCCCAACAGAAACAGATGGGCAGCATAAACAAGAGCTGAGAGACAGTTGTGCAGTGACAAGATGAGAGCTTGTTATTTTTAATGAGTCATTATTTATTCCCCTCTAGAAAAGATTAAATAAAATGATACACTGTACAAAACAGCAAATCAGTGACGATGAGATGTTGTAGGAAAAACATATTCCGATGGGTGGGGAGGAACAGAAGGTCAGTGCATTAATTGCTTAAGGCTGGGCACACATCTTAACTGTGAACTGAAGCTGCCAGAAATGTCCGCGAATGATGCTGCTTTGAACTTAATTACTGCCTTTAAGTCAGCAGGGTCTTATATTTTTTACATATATCAAACCTTGATATGTGTGTGATGCAGGGAAAGTATATTTATCCATACAGTATTTTATAGATAGAGAAACTGGGGAAGTGAGAGCTGTGATTTGTCCAAGATCACATAGTAAATCAGTGGTAGAGCTAGGAACAGCTTTGAGTCCTGGTCCCCACTGCTGTTCTAAGCACAAGACAACATCCCCCTCTCCCTCTCAGAGCTAGGAGGAGAACTCAAGAGTCCTGACTCCCAGTTTCCTTTTCCTAAGCATTAAACTACATTGCCCTCCCAGAGATGGGAATAGAACCTTGGAGCCTAAGGGGTCTAATAGGTGCTTATAATATGTCCTCGCTCATAGCCTCATGCCCCAAATCTGGATGTTTGAAAGGATTTTAAGGGAGTCAGGCACCCAATTCCTATTTAATTTCAGAGGGATCTGGGTTTCTAACTCCAGTAGGCTCTTTTAAAAATCCTAGACCAAAAAACTATGCAAGTCTGAATTATCCCATATTGTTAGTTCAATTGTTCCACAGAGTCAGCTGAGCAGTCTGTTAAGTCCCTCCTTTATAGCCTATCTCTGCCATGACACCTACAAATCATTCTTGTCTGATACTGGTTGCAACAGAGACAATTGGAGGCTACTATTTCTTTGCTACATGCTGTTTCTTTTATTATTCACTCATTGTTTTTACCCACTCAGTCCTATCCAGTATTTACATAATAAAATGGTGGAGGCAGAAGTGGTCTTCTGTATTAAAATATCTGTTTAGTGCCTAGTATCATAGGGCCTTGATATTTGATTGAGTGAAAAAATGGTTACAAAACTGGAACTCTAGAGAGTTAGGATCAATTCCTGGTTTAGCCCTGGATTACCTGAGTGACCATGCCCAAGGAGCCTAAATGCCTTTAAAAATCTGCTCATTAATCATTTGCCTCAGTTCCTCCAGGTATAAAATGAGGACAATACTTCCCTACATCACAGGGATGCTACTAGGATAAAGTCCATTCATTAGTGATGAGAAATACCCAAGTACTGAGACTGTAGTTCCTACCTAAAATATTATAAACAAACAAACAATATAAGAGAAGAGCTGACATTTTAAAACCACCTAAGAAATGTTAATGGGAATTAGAAGTCCAAATCTTTTAGGCAACTTTGAAAATAAGACCCACTTGAGCAAATGGAATCATCTGTTGTCTTGATTATTTTTACAGTTCTAATGCCAGCATAATTTAGATTTCCATCAATTTTAAAGGCCAGAAGGGACCATTATCTTGCATAATACAAGCCAAAAAACATCCTCACAAATTCCTGCATCAAGCTTAAAAATTTGTGGTTGAATTAGAGTGTCTCAGTTTAAAGACTCCAAGTGATGGAGAATTCACCACATCCCTTGGTAATTTGTTCCAGTGGTTAATTATCCTTGCTGTAGAAAAGTTTCATCTTATTTCCAGCTTGGAGTATGATGACTTCAACTTCCAACCATTGAATCTAGTTATGCTTATGTCTGCTAAAATTTACAATCTTCTAATCTGTTCTCCTAACTTTTTTATAAAGAAGGATCATCGTAAAAGCCCAATGGATTTTTTCCTAGTTACTTTACTAATAAGATGGCAGATTTAAAAAAAAATCCAATTCAGAGGTTATAAAAGTTGCTTACAATCCATTTGAAAATTCAGGTTATCTGGCAAACAGCAAGTGATCAAGTTTTAAAACAGTAAATACAAATAAGAAGACGATTTGATTTAGAATAGCATGGGTCAACTTGATTGAGTTGTACTACATCAGTGAGCGAGTTACATGACTAATGTGAACTGTGATTCTTGATTACAGTGCTAATGAGAAATTCCCAAAGTATATGTGGTTATATTCCAATCTACTGCTTTTTCTTCCTTTAAATAAGGACCTCAGCAATATGGCATTTCTCACAGGATCTACTTTGACAAAGTTCTATGTAAAATAGTCTCTTGTACAGTCAGAATCAGGATCCTTTTGAATTAACATCTTGATATTCCCACACATCATTCACATCACACCTAGTACAAATAGTTTAAAATGACACAGTGCTTTTTTAAAAAATGTCATATCTCTTAAAATTTACTCATATCAGTAAAGTTAAGAGTTCTTATTGCTACTCCACCATTTATTGCTGCTGCTGAACTTATCTTGCCTTCATACATTTTTCAGTACTGAGCAGCATTCAAAGGCCTGCAAGAAGCAACATTAAAAATGTTGGCATGATGGGCATTGGGGAAAGTAAGCATCACACTCCTAAAAGCTTAATACCTTAGATGCACAATTGGGATTCCACACAGGATAAAATTCACTAAATTCAAGCTGGCCCAGTTAACCATATTCCCCTTGGGGAAAAAATCTTATCTACAAAACCTCTACATTTTAAAGTCCTTCTCATATCGAAGTCCCTTTAATTTTCATGTCAGGATTTCTTGCCTGCCAGAATCTTGTATTGCTTTTCCAGCTTGGTGTTTATCCATGACCTGAAGCACATCCTCCAAGATGGAAGGCCCCAGATCCACATGGAGGGAGAGCAGGGAACCAGCATGGGACATAAAGGGCTCATCTTTATTTTTTTCTTCAACAAACCCATTCTGAGCAAGCAGCTCATTGGGGCTGCAGCGATGAGGGGCAGGCTCAGAAGTCCTGTTGTCCTTGGATGAAGTCAGTTCTGCCATAGCTTCCTTGCCTTGCAGCGCTGGTTGAAATTTGTCATCAAGGTGCAGCCTTGGAGGCTTTGGTGGAGCCTGGGTAGAGGGTAGCATCAGAGCTTGTGGACCACCAATGACAGGCAGCGAGATGGCATTCTTTAGAAGGGGAGAGGGCGTTTCAGACAGTGGTTGCTCATGACCAGAGATCGTAGCAGTTCTTGAGAACTCAAATGGCACTGCACAGTGGCTACCCCTGTCAGAATCTAGGCTACCTTCAGTCCTCGGTAGAAGGTGGAACTTCCCTTGCAAGAAAGAAATATCCCCAAACATATCATTCTCTCCACCACTCCCTATGTGAATAGTGTGTCTGAAGTCCCCCAAGGGGGGGCTGATCATATCAGAAGAAAGGATGTCTCGGAGCTTTTCCTTCTTGCCCTTCCTACTGCCTCTCTTCAGGTAGATCGGGACCTTAGTGGACATCTTGGCAATTAAAATAATCCCTCAGGTGAGGGTATCGTTTTGGATCCTAAAAAACAGACTTAAAAATAATCTAAATGTTTTCTGCCATTTTTTAGAAAAAGAAGTTTGGAAATTGAACAGTAACATGTAAGAAAAAAGTTCTCACTGTCAAAATGCTTCAGGAAATTAATTTGAGCTACTCATAATTTCTCTTTCTAAAATTTGTTGGAGATGTCACAGGTAACAGAATGACCCAGGTAATTCATTCCAGGCACGTGTGATGTCTCTTGGGAGATCATCCGCAAATCATCCGTAACTCTTCAGGAAAGTTTGAATCAACAAAATGTATTACATCCAAGAAGATTCATCTTTGATGAGAATGAATGGAGATGCATTAAAAAGTTGGACAAGTGACATGTTCCCAATGGAGGCGGAGATTAGGAACACACATCTTCACTCAGTCAATTTGTTCTGATCTAGATTTTCTTGAAGATGAAAACTGTCAACTCAGCAGACGAGTATGATCATTCCCTGACTCGACCCTTCGTAAACCAGGTTTTACACTTCCAGTTCAAACACTGTATGAAACAGATTGATAAAAAAGTTAGCAATTGGTTTTTAATCTTAGTCAAGATCAGTCATTTTTAATTAGACTGGAGAAGTTCAGTAAGTATTTCCACGTTGGACCTCCTTGGTCTGGCACTCTAGGGACCTGACGGTCCTGAATGAGGGAATTTGCCAGACCAATGGAGGTCAAGTCCAGGCTCCCCTAGGGTCCATCAGCAGAGGGATCCCCTACCCCCAGCCACACGACTGCTGGGGCCACTGGGGCTCTACTGCCCCTGGACCTGGAGAGCTGCCTCAGCCTCACCCCAGGACTGCTGGGGCCACTGGGGCACCGCTGCCCCCTTGCAGTCCTGGGACTGACGGGGCAGTGGGACTCTGCTGCCCCCAGGGGCTGCCCAGGCTGCTGGGCTCCTAGGGCTTTCTGGTTCAGAGGCTCTTTGGCCCAGCAACGTCCATGGTTCTGCTGGACCATGAATGTTGCCCCACCAGAGAGTCCCAGACAAGAAAGGTTCACCTGGTAGTAACCTTTAAACTGATCATTGCTTTTGAAATTAATTCTGCTTTTCCATGACTGGCAACGAGTTCCACAAGTCAATGTATATGAATGAGTCACAGAGATCAGGAGGATACCAAAAAAAAAAAAAGCGAGCGAGCGAGCGAGCGAGAGACACATGAACAAAGACTATGATCCATAGTTATGTTGATAAGATTAAATAATTGTAAATTAGACCAACCTTCATGTCTTAAACCAATCTCTAAGTGCCTGGGGTTAGGAAGAAACATCAACTGAAATTTTCCAAAGTGCCTAAGTGTTTTCGGAACTTCCACATTTATACTTTTGAAAATCTCACCCTTCTCCCATAAGTATGCTTCTGAAGAATTGCCCATCAGGTGGAATTTACAACTTTCTCTGATGCATCTGGACTGGTACTGGATACTGTTCGGTCATTGGTCTGAGCTGACATAGCAAAGTGGTGGGAGTACCTTGCTAGATGGATTATTAATCTGATGGGAGGAGTTGAGGATACTGGACCAAGTAGGCCCATTGGTCTGATACAGAATGAAATGGGGGAATATTGAGTTGGATAGATTCATTGGACTGACCCAATATGAACACTTTTATATTCCTGTGTTTCAAAAAGCTTCCTGTCTCCTCATCCATCGTTGGGACGGATGAGTGACAACTAACCAATTACTGGTCCCACTTATACCTTTCTTTCAATACAAATACAAAACTGGGAGACAAGAATTCCTGGATTCTTGGCTCCACTACTGACTTCCTACACGATGCTGGACAAGTCTCTTCACCTCTCCGTGTGTCAGCCTCCCTGAACAATAAAACAGAAATGACAACACTGCCCTAAGTCAGAGGAGTGTTGGGCAGGTTAAATAGCTCATGTATGTAAAGCTCTTTGACAACAAATATTATGAGCTCTTTAAGGAAGGGACCACCTATTGCTGCATGCCTACAACAGCGCACTGCAAAATAAGCCTCTGCTCTTTTAACTGAGGCCTCTCAGCACTACCATAATGCAAACAACTGAGGAAGCATAAAATACTATTGACCACAGGCCTATTTACACTCCAGTCAAACACACAATTATTCAGAGCAAGCAGACCTCTTTGCAATGCTCAGTAGACTCAGCACTTTTGGGAAGAAAAAAAGAGCGACTGCCAAGCTGTACTGACACTGTAGGCCAGTTCTTCCTCCTCCAGACAATCCCAAGCCATGATGAATTTTGCAAACAAGTCATTTAACATTCCAAAGTGAACCACATTTGCAGAGTTCCATTCCCAGCCACTTAAAAACAAATGCAAGGCAATCAGCAGAAAGCTCTGTTTGGACTCCAGGAGTTTGTTTTACGTTCGACTTTAAAGCCCCAAAAACTGTCTCCACAAAACCACTTTTTAAAAAAACACTTTGTGCCAAAGGTAGAGTGGGAAGCCATGTGATGTGTCATAATGAGAGGGGGAGTCGCTAAAGCATATCAATTTTGTTAAAAACTCAAGTCAGAATGGGTTTAAATGTCAGACTGCCAAATTAATTAAGCAGGATTCTCTTGGGGATAGCTCTTCTTGCGGTACCATTTCAAGTATTAGCTCTGTTATGAGTTGGGTGGAACTTTGTTATAGATTGAATTAAAACCTCCATTTAAAGACAAAAAGTATATAGATCCATCTCGTGGCTTTTGGCTGATTCTTTGGAGCATGGGTGGGAGGAAGGCAAAACAGAAAAACTGAAGTCAGAGAGCCTACAGGAGCAACTGAAAGTGTGTGCGGCTGACCCTGTTTGTATACCACAAAGCCCCAGAGGGACCAGCTCCAGTGATGCAAAAGTCTGCCATCTTTTAGAGAAAAACTCCTGGGTCTCAGTCTAACATTTTACCTCAAACCAGTGCTGTGAGATGGACAGAAAGGAGGGTTATTTACATCCAAGTTGAGTGGGCCAGCTCTGATCGTGCTACAGAACTTACTCCCAGAAAAGAGCTGGAGTTATCCAGACTAGGGATGTAATAGTGTAACCGTTCAAGCAGTTAGTTAACTCCCCACTTGATCTAGCAGAGGAGCTCAAAAACGTATGTTCCTGGCATATCCAGATACCACAAAGGCCTTCTAGTATAGATGGGCAATGAATCAACGTGCAGATACTCAGCCGGATCCTGAGATGCTGATCAGTATCAGCAAAAGGTCAAAGACATTCTGACAGGCTTTGGAATTTGCTACAAATCTTGAAGATGAAGCAGCTATTAGTGAAGAAGATGGAAGCTGGTGATCTTGAGCCCCGTATACACAATTCTGTGTGTAATATATATGATGGAAAAGGGGATTCTCACCTGGATCATGACCTTGTTAAATTACTAGATAAATAATAAATCTCAAGTGTACATGGGAAACTGGCAAGAATTAAAAAAGTTAAAGGAAAACAATTTGTTAAGTTCTGGTACTGACACAAAACCGGCCACAAAAAAGGAATGTTATCAATGTAAGGAAGGCCAAAACAGAATGTCACAAGTGCAGTGAAAGACCCTCTCCTAAATTTGAGAAATGGTGGTGCACTAAGCTGAAGAGGAAAAGCTGGGGGTACAAAGATCAGCCCTAGTTTTTGTTTAGATCTGGGCAGCTAAACAATAACGGGAGTTTGGCTATTGAGTGGGCATGGGATCCATGATGTGTATTTTCAAGGGAATCTTAGCTCCTAAAGTTCTTGTAGCTCTGAAAGAAGAACTGACCCCATTTCCTTTGCTTAAGGTCTCTGGCAAACAGCAAATAGTGAGAAAAAGCACTGCAGCTGCAAAATGTGAGCTGGGTATCTGGTAAATAATGTTATAAAGGAAAACAACAAGGGCTAATGTGAGCTCCCAGAGTTGGACACGTTCCAGCACCATGCTGTACACTCACACCGGGAACAGCAGAACAACCTAAGGGCTGGTTTACATGAACATTGTAAGTCGATCTAAGTTACACTAAGTTCAGTTACATAAGTTACGTGACTGAAGTTGATATAACTTAGATTGGCTTACAGCAGTGTCCACACTGCACTAGGTCAATGGGAGATGCTCTGTCGTCAACATAGTTTCTGTCTCTTACGAAGGTAGAGTACAGATGTGGAGGAGAGCACTCTCCTGTCACTTTAGTATGTCTTCCCAATGCCTTCCCAAACTGGTAGACTGCCCCCCCCCCCCATTCAGCTCTGCCAGTCATCCCCATGCTCTGGGGCCAGGAATGCTGGAGCTGGGCCTCCTGCCTGCCCTCCTGATGCTCTGATTGTGGGGGGGGAGAGAGTTCAGGCCACCCATGCTTGGGGGGGTTGCCTCTACAGTGGGGTTTGGCTCCCACGGGGGCCACGGGTGGCAGAGGCAGGTCTTGAGAGGAAGAGGCGGGGCTGAGGGTTTGCCCATGATACTGGGAAAAACCAACCCATTAAAACAGCCTCACAGGTTACCAGTAGCTAAAAGGGAAGAGGCACTACAGGCCATCGCAGAAATGTATCGGGAATGGGAGGCATATCAAGCCTTCAACCAGTCATCGGGGCTTGCCCACAGTTCTCATTAAGAAAAGAAGGCAGCACCAGATTCGGTATGGACTGCAGAAAATTAAATAACATAAGAACGGCCATACTGGGTCAGACCAAAGGTCCATCTAGCCCGGTATCCTGTCTGATGACAGTGGCCAATGCCAGGTGCCCCAGAGGGAATGAACAGAACAGAGAATCATCAAGTGATCCATCCCCTGTCCCCCATTCCCAGCTTCTGACAAACAGGCAGGGACACGATTCCTGCCCATCCAGGCCAATAGCCATTGACGGACCTGTCCTCCATGAACGTATCTAGTTTTTTTTTTTTAAATCCTATTAAAGACCTGGTCTTCACAGTATCCTCTGGCAAGCAGTTCCACAAGTTGACTGTGTGTTGTGTGAAGAAATACTTCTTTTTGTTTATTTTAAACCTGCTACCTATTAATTTCATTTGGTGACCCCCTGTTCTTATGTTATGGAGCAAGTAAATAACTTTCCCTTATTAACTTTATCCACACCAGTCATGATTTTATAGACCTCTATCATATCCTCCCCTTAGTATATTTTTTTCTAAGATGAAAAGTCCCAGTTTTATTAATCTCTCCTCATATGGCACTAGGGCTTTTTCTTCTTCAAGTGCTTACTTTTAGTTCCAATTAGTGGTGTGTGTACCACATGTATGAATGTTGGAAGGTCAGCTACTGGTACCTATGAGGTCAGCTATGGAGACTCCTGGAGTGGCATCTTCATGGTGGTGTATATAGCTATGGCCATAACCATGAGGTGCAGCTCTTGGGTTCAGATTTCTGGGCTCCTGCATGAGGTCCAAAATACAATCCCTGCCCTGGCCTGCAGACAGACTTAAGGCTGCATACCCTGAAGGGCTCAACGGCAACTCTCAAGACCTGAGAATTCATACACCGGCTCCTCAGAGGAAGCCACTGAAACCCCAGGTCACCCCATGGTTCTGTTCTGCTCCTCACTGACATGCTTGCAGGAAGGGGCAGGATCACCCCCAGAACTCATTGATGGCTGGAAGTGGAGTGATGCGGCTGGAAGCCAAGGGAGCAGAGCAGACCGGGGCTGGGTTGCTCCTTTTCCTGCCGCTGCAGTGAGCCTCGGGATGGGCTTGACCCTTGCAGCTGGTGCCAGGCCCCCCGCTTGTCCCCTGGGCTGCATCACTCCTGGGAGGGGGCTTTGGAAAAGGGTGAAGTGGGGGTGGGAAGAAGCAGGCTGGACCGAGAATGGAGGGTGTGTATGTCCCGGACCTCGCACTTGCCTAGGGGTGG
Source organism: Apalone spinifera (assembly GCA_030068395.1). Lineage (NCBI taxonomy): Eukaryota > Metazoa > Chordata > Testudines > Trionychidae > Apalone > Apalone spinifera. The sequence goes on along the minus strand of JANRFK010004440.1, from coordinate 15,681,419 downwards.
CCCTAGTATTGGCACATGGAAGTGGATCCAAAAGAGAAGGGGAAAGTTGCTTTCAAAGCAGGACAAGGCTTGTAACAATCGAAAGTGGTGGGTTTTGGTTTATGCAGTGAGAGGCTAATGGAGAGGGCATCATATGGATGCCCTCTCAGCCTGTCTTATTATACTGAGATGATATTCTGGTAAATGCTTAAACATTTGATCAGGAACTAAAACATTTACACATAGTCTGTGATATGCTGAAGGAGGCCAATTTGAAACTGAGCCCAAAGTAGCATGAGTTGTTCCAAAAAGTGGTAATCTGTAGTAGGCACACAATTAGCAGGGGGGAAAGGAGGGAATTTCCCCTGAGAAAAAGAAAACTCAAGCTGAACAGAGCTGGCTAGCTCCCAAGATGCTCTCAGATGTTCTGGGTTTCTCAGGGCTCTGCTCCTGTTACTCAGGGTTATTTGTGGGTTTGCCACTATTGCAAAACCACTGCACAGTTTGGGTGAGAAAGGGAAAACACTTCACTAGTCAGCAGAGTATGACGTAGCATTTTCAGAATTGATTAAGACTCTTGCCCCAGACATGATTCACCCCCCTTTCATTCTGGAAACAAACATTAGTGCTTACAGATTGTGGGGCAGTTCTGATACCAGAATACAAACACTTGAAAGGGTGGTAGTTTAATCTAGTAAAAAGTCTAAATTCTCCTGAGAGAAATTATTGCACCACCCAAAAGGAGCTCCTAGCAGTGGTTACAGCTATAGAACTTTTTCATTACTATTTGTGTGGGAGGAAGATTATGTCATGTTTCCCTGTAAGGGCTCTTTAGATTCAGGAATCTTTGAAGGACAGCTTGCCAGGAGGTTGGAGAAATTACAATGCTACAATTTCGCAATCATTCAGAGGCCTGGCCATAAGTATGGTAATGCTGAAGCCTTGTCCAGACAGGCCTCTTGCAAGGCTAATTGCTTCAAAAAGAAAAGAAAGGAATTAGCTGCTCAAGGGAACAGGAATACCTCCCTTTCTCTAGTCTCAGGCAGATCTATACTTGCCAGGATCAACACTGCAGCAATTGATCCCTCACAGGTTGATTTAGAGGGTCTAGTAAAGTCTCACTAAATTGATCACTGATCACTCTCTCATCAACTAGGTACTCCAGAGCATAAGGGGAGTTGATGGGAGAGTTTCTCCTGTGTTTTCCCTCCCTCCTGTGCCCGCAGTGAAGACCCCTTGGCAACTCAATACTTTGAAAAAAAGATGTCCCAAGGTTATCTCATGATCTTACCACTGTAGGAAATTTTGGGGTTGCAAAAACCTTAGACAAACTAGGGCTAAGTTCTGTTGGTTAAAAGCAGCCAAAATATAGACAGTTGGTGCAAGAAATGTGCTACTTGCATTGCGAAGAAGGCCCCCTAAAACAGGGAGAACCCCTTTGTAGTGTATCATGAGGGGATGCCAACAAAGTATATTGCCACTGCTGTTCTTGGAAACTTTGTCTGAGACAGAGGCTGACAAGCAATACCTGGTAGCTATTAGCTAATGGCTTACTTCACAAATTGTGTAAGGCTTATCCAATTAAAAATCAAGTAACAGTGACAATAGAAGGGCTCCAAATGAATGACTTCTTCTCCAGATCTGCAAGCTTGGGTAAGTTACACATAGAGCAAGGGAGAAACTTTGAATCCAAAGTGCTTCAACAATGGGGGGTTTTTTTGTGTGCAGGTGTGAAGGCAGGTCAGCTGGCAAACTTTGTAAAATAGTATCAAAGGGACTGGAACCAGCATATTCCATTCCTTTTGATAACGGAGTCCTGGTCTACACTGAAAAGTCAGGATGAACCAGCTGTATCGCTTAAGGGTGTGAAAAATCCCCGCATACCCTGAGCAGTTAAGTAACCCAACCCCCAGCTACACCAAACAGGAGAAAGTCTCCCATCAGCATTAGTGGTGTCTACACTCATAATGCCACCTGCTGCTGCTGAGCAACTATGGCAATCCAAGAGTTGACAAGGCCTTAGAACAGCCATCAATGTGTACCCCAGCACTCCTTATGTTTTGGCAGATGCTAAAGCACTCTCTTGTATGGAGCTTTTGAAGTGGAACAAAGGCATGGACGGTTGGTGCCGTTGGGGCTAGCAGAGGCAGGCCCCCAGCCTCACCTACAGTCCCACCCCCCTCTGCTGAGGCCCTGACCCCTGGGGAGCGGTGGAGAAGCGGGGCAGCACACTGAGCACTCCCCAGCCTCCCTGGAACACCAGAGAGAGGAAGAGAGGGCAGGGGAGCATGCATGCAACGCAGCTTCTGGAGCACTATGGGAGGAGGTGGTTCCAGCCTCCCCAGCCAGTAGGGTTGTAGGTGTCCGGTATTCAACCGGACAATCCGGTTTTTGCGCCCTCTGTCTGGTAAAAAAAAAATCAGAAAATACCAGACATGTGCAATTTCCGGTATTTCCTGGTTTTCCAGCTGGGCACCCGACTGAAGCCTGGTGGGGACGGGGGGAGTGGCTGGGAGGCGGGATGCGATCGGCGCTGGGAGCCTCTGGTTGCATCTGACATAGGAGTAACGCTTTGGGGAGGAGAAGAAGCCCTGTCTGTGCTCCTGAGCACTGTTCAAGCGTGTTGTGGAGCTGTAGACAGATTCGCTTGTGCTTCACCAGGACTGTACATGGGACAGGCAGTGCCCTGGGATCTGCATGTGCCCGGGTCAGTCCCGCTCCCCGCCGGCCAATTCTCTCCCCCCCACCCCCGCTCTCCTCCTGGGCCAGCCCAGTCCCCCCGACCCCTCCCACCAGCCCTGCTTTTCGCTGGCTGCCCCCCCAACCCACCCCAGCCCTGCTTCCCGTCCCCCCCTCCTCCCGATCAGCCCCATTCCCCTCCCAACTGGTCCCCCCCACCAATCAAGTGTGTCCGGTATTTTTTTTGAAGCTACCTGGTAACCCTACCAGCCAGAAGCATGGGGAGGCTGGGCTCTGGGGGCAGCAACACTCCACCCCCAAAATGCCTACAGTAGGCTCTCTGGGGGCGGAGTGTGGGCATGGCCAAGCTGGTGGTTTGGGAAGGCAGAGCCTTCCCTTGCATAAGCCACCTGGATGCCCATGAACAAAGGAATCTGAACTATTTGGACTCGGTAGAAACGGTACAACCCAAACCTGCAAAGGTTCAAACCTTTGCTAGGAAAAGTCTGAAGCTAGCTTTTGACAGAATGAAAAGGCTCTATGATAGAAAGGCACACACAGAAACTTTTAAAAGAGGAGATGAGTCTGGTTCCACAATCCTTGAAAGAAGGTGGACAGAAGCCCTACACTGGATAAATTTTGTGAGGGACCATACATAGTACTGACCCAAATAAATGAAGTGTCACAACACGGTTGGATCCCAGGAGTAAGCCCAGAAGTTATCTTCTCGGATGGCCCTGATGGATATCGGGGACAGAATTTCAGCTTGGCTATCCCCTGAATCTCAGAACATAGTGGTGGAAACTGAGATGGGAAAAGTTGTTAGAGGTGAATTCCTCATTAGAACAAAATGGCCAGGCTCTACCTCAGCCATCAAATTCCACAGAAACAACCACAACAATGGAAAAAAAGCCCCAAAGGGATTAGGGTAGGAATAAAATTGTTTTGGGCTGGTGATGGGAAACCATCTCAACAGAAAGATACTATATTTGTGTTAACTTGTATGCTTTTAATTTTTTTTCTTTCTGTTTGGGATGGGCTCTTAAGTGACACCAGGGGAAGGGAGGAGGGTAGGGAGGAGGCCGGGGCTGGCTGCAGATGGAGGGGGGGTTAGTGGCTGGGGAGGGGGAGGCAAGGGGGCCAAGGCTGTCTGTAGCCGGGGGGGGGGGGGCCCAAGAGCCCGGGTAGAGGCCACAGAGTGGGGCCGAGAGGCCAGAGCTGCGGCTGGGGGGAAAGGGGGAATGGCCAGGGAGGAGAGCCGGGCACGCTTACCCCCAAAGACAGGGAGGTTGGTGAGCGTAGTGAGCAGGAGGCACCACCCGCTAGTTCTTTGAAAATAGAGGTTTGCCCCAAAACCTCACTTTCATACCTTAAAGGTATTGGGACAGATCCTAAGTCAGTACAGCTGCATTAACTTTAATGGAGCTATGTCAGTTTATAGCAGCTGCAGCTCTTGTCCACACATTAGGCATAGTGATAGCTCTTTTCCTTGAACTAGTTAGTGGTAGAGGCACTGACCAAGCACAGCCCTGACACCCTGATGCTGTGAGAAGACTTCCTTCTGCGGAGCCGATCATTTGTGGGCCTCAGTTTCCCCTTAAAATAAGACCCATGATAGTCCTGATTTTGACCATTTTGAAGTCAATGGAGTTACATACTGTGCCTGATTCTGATCTCACACTAACTTTACACCACAGCAACTTTATTATTATTATTATTATTATTATTCCTGATTTGCAGCACCACAAGTGAAATCAGCATCAGGCCTCATGACTGCTGATTTTTAATACTGGATAAGTCTGATCTCTGGAATGGTGTACACGCAAAGGCCTTTCTAAGCGGGGGTCTCAAACTCCTGACCTGCAGGCCAATCCCAGCTGGAGCAATTGCAGAATCCAGCCCAAGATTTCTGGTGGGGTGGGGGGATCCTGTCCTTTACCAGCCCTCAAAGCTCTGCCTCCTTCCCACCATAACTTTGCCCTCTCCCGCCCATGACACCCTGTCCCAAAGCACCCGCAGAGGGAGTCCTGGCGCCATGCGGCAGGAGCAGTCATTCTCCCCCACATACACTAGGGCTACGTCTACACTGCAGGCTTTTTGCACAAGAATGTTCTTGCGCAAAAACTTGCCGAGTGTCTACACTGCACGCGCGTTCTTGCGCAAGTAAATTTACAGTACAGCGTCGGAAAACAGGGCTTCTTCCGGAAGAGTTATTCCTCTCCCCACCAGGAATAAGCCCTCTTGTGCAAGAGCTCTTCCATAAGAGGGCAGTGTAGACAGGCAACATGATTTTCTTGGCAAGAAACCCCTATGGCTAAAATGGCCATCAGAGCTTTCTTGCGTAAGAGAGCGTCCACACTGCTATGGACGCTCCTGCGCAAAAGCACATGGCAGTGTGGACGCGCTCTTGTGGAAGACCTCTTGCACAAAACAGTTCTTGCGCAAGAAGCCTGCAATGTAGATGTAGCCTAGAAGCAGAGGACAGCGGAGCGAGTGCACCTGCCCAGTGCACTCCGCTTCCCCCGCAACTCCTGCCACCATAGGGAATGCAGGAGCGTGACTGCCACTGTGGTGACAAACCTCCCCTCCCCCCAGTAACAAACAAGCTTTGTCGCACTCGACTTGCTAAGCAAAAATGCTGCTTTTCTCACTGAGATCTGACTCCCAAGAGAAGGACTAGAACATGCAACACGACTCCTCACTTCCTGCTGCTACTCTGGTTCTCACTGGCAGCACAGTACAATTACAATGATGTTACAGCAAGACTGAGCCTGATGGACCCTGAGTTCAATTCCAGGCTCTGGCCTACTGGGTGACCTTAGGCAAGTGACTGCCCCTCCCTGAGCCTCAGTTTCCCTACCTGTACAACTGAAACGATACCGATGCACTCTGAGACATATGGATTAAGAGAGAAGTATTAATTTATCATCATAGTGTCACCAATCCCTAGTCTGTTTTACGAAGGACAGGGAAAGGGGAGTATAAAATTGCAGTGCTTTATTATGGATAATAATATCAGAAAGGAAACCTGCCACCCAACATGCCTTGCACCCAGGAGATAAATATAAATGTTTGGCAGTCATGGACTGGGATTTTTAAAGGCGCCTAAGGAACTCCTCTAAAGATTGCACCCCAAATCTTACCATGATCAGATTAGAACTCTGTATTTCAATGGCTATTGTGACAAAACAGAGCGGCCCTGTAACCCCCTCCTGCCCCGCACAGTGAATGGCAGCCTATTCCTTTCTGTAATGTGCACCACGCCCTGTTCTTTTTAAAAATAGCAGCCTAGCCCTGTTTGTGCCTGTTACTGATGAACAGTTTCCCTTTTGTGTCCTTCCTTCTTGGCAAAGCCTTAGAGGTTCAGTTTAACGGCTCCTTGCAGCACCTGCTCTGACAGGCTAATAGAAACCCCTCCCATCAGGGATTCAATGGCCTAACACTCCCCCAGACTCCAAAACAAAGGCATCCTGTGATTGAGGCCCTCCCCTGGGAGAGCTGAGGCACATGGCACTTTGGCTATTCAAGGGGCAGTGCTTAGTATTGTGATGCTGTGTCCATTGAAATAATTGGTAAAGCTCCCAATGATGTAACTCTGCAAGATCAAGCCAGTTCTCATTTACACTAATAAGGCTCAGGTCATGTAAAAGGGTCCTTTGCATCCACTTTAGGGCCCCTTTACTTTAGCAGAGTGGTGTAAAGGGGCTGCAGTGTAAATGAGACCCAGACACTCGTAGTCTGGACAAACCAAACACAGGCTAGATCACAGATGATGGGTAACTGTTTTTATGACTGTACTGCCAAGAAACCAACGGGAATTAGGGACCCCGGCTCGAAATGATGTGGCTGCAAAGATCATTTTCTTAGCCTGTCACTTTAACCAGTTCAACCCTCCCTTTGAATCCCCCCACTGCATAAAGCATAAGCTGCTTCTGTTCACCTTCACGGCACTTCTCCATCAATCAATCTCCTACCCACCCTGTTTATCATGCCTCCTCTGCTGTTGAGCTGTCAATGGTCACCTCTGATTGGCCCACGGTGCAAGCCAAGCCTGCACTGCCCACTTGTTACATTTTCAAACATGCTCCTTTGTGCTCTCTCCCATGCAGCCTCTCCATTTGGGAGGAGTTCCCCATGAACATGCACAAAGCCACCTCACCGTCCAACTTCAAATCCCTCCTCTGCTGGGAAGCCTACAAACGACTTGACCCCAGGCTGCTATTATGCTGCAATCTCTGCCTATCTATCATGCCTACCAACATTGTGTCCTTGTTTCCGTCCCCATCTGCCTGTATCCATCTGTTGTCTCTTGTATTAGATCTAAGCTCGCTGGCGCGAGGACTAACTTTCTGTCCCATCTGTACAGCACCTAGCACAATAGGGACCTAATCCATGACGGGTATTCCTGGGCACTCTGGTAATACAAATAATAAATAAGAAGTGTGCTAGGCACTGCACAGATAGGAAGGCCTAGTCTACACTTGGAAAGGTTTGCCGGGACAGCGATGCGAATACACTTATTCCAGCAAACCTGCCTAGTGCAGATGCAGCTTAAACCGGCAAGCATGCTTCTGCTGGCATAGTTTACACCAATTCCTTCAACAAAATAAGCTGGGGAGGGGAGGAGGAAAAATCACACCCCTAACCATCATTACTGTACTGGCAAAAGTTTCAGTGTGGAATTGGCCATAGTAAGAGACAATCCCTATTCCAAAGAGTTTACAATTTAAACAGGCAAGACATATGAAAGGTGGGAGGAAAACCAAGAGGAACATGTCAAAGCAAGTGAGGGCAGAGCTAGGAATAGAACCCAGAGGTTCTTGATCACACTCCAGGAGTTTCCACCCCAAACCTATGAAATGAGACTCTGGTATATATGCCAGGAGAAAGATGGAACAAAGAGAAAAGTTCAAACCGGTCCAGTTCCAGCTATTCAGACACTTAGCTCTACTGGACATAGAAATAAAGGCAAGGCAGGGTTCTTAACACAAGACTTTTATGATAAACCAGGTAGGAAGGATGTTCTTGCAGCTAAGGCATTGAGGGCCCAGCTGTGCTCTCACATCAGGACTTAACATCTCTGAAGTCAATATGTAACACTGCTGTGAGCTGGGAGTCAGAACAGCTGCATTCTACTCTGGGCTCTGCCACCCAGTCAGCAAGATGTCTGTGGCTGAGGCATTTCCTTTACCTACCTCCCAGGAGTTCTGCTAAGCTAAAATTCAATAGCATTTAGTAAGGGAGTGACAATATGATCTAGTGGCTAGAACAGTGGGCTGGGACCCAGGAGTCCTGAATTCAATGCTTGGTTCTGCAACTGCTTTGCTGGATGACACTGAACAAGTTACTTCCCCTCTCTGTGCCTTAGTTTCCCCATCTGTAAAGTGGCAATATTGATTTGTAAAGCACTTGGAAATCTACTGGTAAAAAGCACCAGGTCTGAGTGAGGGATTACTTGCATTTCAGCTGCCCCTTGGAACAGGACCCCATTGTGGCTACGTCTACACTACAGAGTTTTTGCGGAAAAACGGCTGTTTTGCTGCAAAAACTCGCAGAGCGTCCACACTGCAAGCCCGTTCTTTTGACAGTAAATCGAAAGGACAGAGGAGTTTTTGCACAGTTGGTATTCCTCCTTCTACAAGGAAGAAGCCTTTTTGTGAAAGAGTTATTTCGCAAACAGGCACGTGTGGATGGGGAATCACAGAATCATAGAATACTAGGACTGGAAGGGACCTCGAGAGGTCGAGTC
>JANRFK010004440.1:15657557-15672912 GCA_030068395.1 Apalone spinifera | reverse complement strand
CTCACAACACACCTGTTAATGCATCCCAGAATCATGTTTGCTTTTTTTGCAAAGAAAAAGAAGAGGAAAGGAAAAAGCACAGGTGCCCTGGTGGCCATTCTGTGCATACCAATCAGTGTTTACTTTCGAGAAAGCGTCCATGCCATCTGGATGCTCTCTTTCGCAAAAGCGCATCGCTTTTTTGATGCGCTTTTGCAGTATGGACGCGCTCTTGCGCAAGAAGTTTTGTGGAAGATCTCTTCTGACAAAAGCTTCTTGCGCAAAAATCCTGCAGTCTAGACGTAGCCTGTGCTAAGTGCTGATCAAACAAGGAGCATTGAGACAGGCCCACTCCCAAGAGTTTACAACATTGTCCCAATTTTCTTCATCCCATCCCATTGCAGGATGAGGGCCTTCAGCAGCAGAGGGACTGGACTAATCGAGAGAGATTGATTCATTGGCATGTGCTCCAGTGTTGGCATTGTAAACACTGCGAGGAAACGCTTATTTATTAGCATAGGAATTAAACAACAACAAAAAAATCACAGAAATTTCTTGGGTTATTTGAGCAGCTTGATTTGCAAACTTTTAATAACCCCCCGTAGCTCTTGTCACCTGTAGATCTGAGCACTTTGCAAAGGAGCTCAGGATTATTATCCTTATCTGACAGAAGGAGAAACTAAGGCACCCAGAAGGGAAAAGGACTTCCTCAAAGTCACTGAGCAGGCCAGGGCAAAGACAGGAATAGCACCCAGTTCTCCTAAATCTCAGTCCTGAACTTGTCCTGAGTCTGTTTTACTTCTAGTCCCCACCCCATCTGTGGTTTGTATAGTAATTTATACCTCTATAGAGTGGAGATAAGCCAATAGCCAAATCAGAGCTTTCCATTCATTCACACTAAGGTTGATTAGCCACAGCATTACCCTGGGTTTATGCCAATGTGACTCCATTTTCAGTTAAATTACAGACACAGAACAGGATTAACAAAGTAGTGAACCCTAGGGCACCTAGCAGTCTAGTTTTGCACCCACTCTGCAGAAGAGTTAAATCAAGACTCCATGATGCGCATACAAGGGAGAATCAGCCCCTCCCACCATCTTTAGCTTTTGAGACTAAAGCTTTGTCTATTTACATACACTGGTGAAAAGCCAGTGTTACACCAATTAATTCAGTGGAACTGCTCCTAATTTACACTGGCATAAGCAAGATCAGGATCTGGGATCTTAGCCAGCAGTTCCAACTCCTAGGGCCAGATTCTCCACTGACCTGCACCTTAAAACATTCCCCTGTTTCCCCCTGAAGGAATAAGGACTCTTCTGCTGGCTGGTTTTCTAAGACAATATAAGCCCATTGAGTTTGGATTGGAAGCATGCTAAGGGACAGTCCTTAGCAAAGAATCCATCTGCTTCTCCCATACATCCACTAGATGGCTGTGTCTGTCAGGGATCATCTTAAAAGAAGTTTCACCTTTCCAGCCTCACCCATGTCTCTGCATTACAAGGGTGGGGAAGGGTCATTTCCCTCACCCCACCCACTGAAAACTATTTGTTTAATGCTCCAGGGAAAACTTTTGCCCTGAAGAGCAATGTTTTAAAAATACCCAAGACAGATTTATCTGTAGAGTGAATACAGCCTACATCCCCATCCCGTTTTATCCAGTAACATTACCCTCCCCCCCAAAAAAGCCTAAAGCCAATCCTGTGGGGCCCCCCCAACAAAAATTATTCTTCCTGACCCTGTAAAACAGAACACAAATCTCTGTGGCAAAACAGTCTGAAAAGAACATTCATTCTCTCATGGTACTTCCCATTCTAGCACCATCCACCCTGGAGTCCCTCCTCCCCTTGTTCTGTCTCCTCCTTACACTGGCTTGCCCTGCAGTTAACTCCAAGTTAAGCTAGCTCACAACTGAGCTAGGCAGTAAAGTGTATGTGCAAGTCCCACAAGAGGGGTGAAGCACTCAGAACTACCCTTCTCTGACAGATCATTACAGGTTGAACCTCTCTAGTCCGGCACCCTTGAGACCTGACTGGTGCCAAACCAGAGAATTTGCCTGATCATCAGAGGACAATATTGTCTGGCAGCATTACCAACAATTCCACTGCTTCCTGAGCTCTAGATGACATTTAAGAGTAAGTTAGAGCTAAGTAACAGCACAAAACACTGGAAAGCAGGACTGGCGGCCGTAAACAAACTTTATGGGACCGCGGGAAACTTAGCCACACAGCCATGATAAGTGAACACGTGGCTAACTAAAATCATCCCAGATCATGGATGCTGCCGGAACAGTGCGTGCCAGGCTAGAGAGCTTCAACCTGCAGTTACAAAAATGCCATGAGAGACCATATTAGCCTCTCAGCGCAGTGCGATGGGGAGGGATTGGCATAGCAAGGCCAACCTTAAGAAGTTCTTTATTCCAGGACACCCAAGATATTAGCTTTGTTAGTAGCCAATAATATGCCAGCATACCTCAAACCTGTGATATCTAGGTGCCAGGCAGTGCAAAGTCAGGCTAGTGGCAGGTATTCCTATGGCAAGCACCTGCTGCTGGCCAAGTTACAGAACGCCAGTGACACCGAGCAGCATTTGAACTTGCTCCTTGCCTTGGCTAGTTGGAGAGGAGAGAATTGTCCAAGAACACAGGGGAAACTAAAGAAGGTAAAGGTAGGACCAAACTTCTGAACCCATAAAACGAGTCTAACTGTAAGAAGAAAACAACAAATGGTTTGGTAGCACTTTTTAGACTAACAAAACATGTCTATAAAGTGCTACCAGACCATTTGTTGTTTTTTTTCTGTAACAGACTAACTCGCCTATCCCCGAAGCTCCTGTAAGAAGAAAGTAATGCAGGTTAGTGGCCAAGATGTGGCTGAGCATCAGAAAAAATGGGTTCTAGGCTCTTCCCCTCCCTTTGCCACTTCGCTGTTTCCACTAACACCTTTTATCTGCCCTGTCGGTTTACATGGTATACTTTTTGGAGCAGGGTCCTTTTCTCAATATCTGTCTGTATAGTGCCAGGCACAGTATGATCCCATTCTTTGTTAGGGTCTCAAGTTGCTACTGAAATATAAATAATAAATAATAATATAACAAATACTTGAAGAGGCAGTGGGCTTAAATGGCAGCAAGAGTGGTTTAAGTTGGACATTAGGAAAAACTTCCTGTTACATTAGTTAAGCATTGGAATAAATTACCCAGAGAAATTGAGGAATCTCCACCACTGCAGATTTTTAAAAGCAGATGACAAAAACACCTGTCTGGGTTGATCCAGGTACTTTGACCTACCTTTTGAGGTGAGAAGGAAGTTTCCCTTTGGGCCAAGTAACCTCATATTTGTCTTCTACAGATTTCTTGCATCTTCCCCTGAAGCAGAAGGAACTGGGCAATGTAGAGGCAGGATCCTGGACCGGATGGTAATTTCAATATTCTTACATTGGGCTAGATTCTGCTCTCAGGAACAAAAGTGTAAATGGGGTCCCATGGAATTACTCTAGATTTACATAGAAAGAACTAAGTGGAACATCTGTGTGGTTACCCAGCTATCGCCATACCCTGCCTGCTTCTCAGTTACCCCAAGGCTCTTATTACTCTGCTGGTGTCAAGAGGTCCAACGTGAGAATCAGCCCTTTATCCCCTCATCTGGAACATGACATCTATTTCAAGCATCTCAGTTTGCCAAAGATACTCTAAAGATAGTTAATTATAAACTTCACAGTTGGTTTCTAAAATTATGTAAGATATGTTGCTGGATGTAGATAGTGCCAGATGTAGATAGTGCTAGATGGAGACATATAATATAGGTGTAAAACAAACCCTCCTGGGGACAAGCAGAGCTTTATATAGAAGATGATGGGTAAATGATACCCTGAAGCCCAGCTCCAAATGTAAAAGGCAGTTCCAGAGACCCACAGCTTGGTTTAAAATGTGAGAGCATTAATTTCCCCCCATCCCTCTTGTTGCAAGCCCGAAGCGCCAACTTCACAAGTTTTACTGATTACAGATTTCACCCCCCTTGGAATCAAATCCCCTGGCAGTGAACAGCTGGCATGAGACAGGAGGGGAGCCCATTTCAGTGCCAAGCTCGCTGCCTTCCACAAGGAAGAAAAGTGGTCGCAGCGCCCCGCCTGCAGAGCAGGAAAAGGCTGCCCTCCTGGCTTCCACAGCTAAGGGTGAGGCTTTCTAGGTCCTGAAAACAACTCGCAAACATTCTTGGCCTCATGGTCGCACCCTGACAAACAGGGAAATTGAGGCAAAGAAAAATATGCCACTACCACACCCCAGGGAGCCATTGCAGTGCCTGTCCTGCCTCCCACAGCTGGGAAAGGAACCCAGGAGTCCTGCCTCCCAGCCCCACTCTGCTCTAACCGCTCGGCCCCACTCCCCTCTCACGAGAGACCAGCGCCCAAGCGCCCTGACCCGGCTCCAGCCCCGACTCGCGCCCGGGAGCAGAACCCCGGAGTCCCGACTCTCCGCAGAGCTTCGCGGGCTGCTCCGAAACGCCTGGTTCGACTCCCTGGCAAGTGAAACTGCTGCGGTGCGTTAGGCGGCACCGCCAAGCACCAACCCAGCGCAGCCACTCCCGCCCCCCCGGCTCACCCTGTGCCCCGGCGGCGCTGGCGGGGGGGCTCCTGCTCCGCACTGCAGCCAGCGACCGAGTGAGCGGCAGCAGGGCTCTTCCTTCCCCACCCTGCTCCTTGAGCCAGCGCACCAAGGGCTGCCGGCGCCGCAGCCAGCTCGGGCTGCCGCCCCCCTCCGCGCGGGCCAATGCTAGCGCTGCACTGCAGCCAGCCGGAGAAGCGGCCTGCAAACTCCTCCCCGGGCCAAGTGCACGAGCCAGCCCCAGCGTGCAGGCAGACTGAGCCGTGGAGCGCGCGAGGGGAGGCTTTGGGCTGCCCGTCCAGAAGGGGCTGCAAACGGGGGCGAAACTTGCCACCCTCTTTCCAGCGTTCTCAGAGGGAGGCGTCAGCTGCATGCCTAGAATGGCCAGCGCCCCCGGCGTCCAAGGGGACCGATTGTGCGCAAGATGCAAGAGAAAATGTAGGGCTTTCCTCCTGGGATTGAAGGCTACTTTTCCTTATATCGAAGAAGCGTGGTTTATCTGTGCGTAGTAGCCATAGATCGTCTCTGGATAAAAACGCGTGGACAGAGCGTGAATAAGATGCCTAGATAAAAGATACAATTTTCAAAAGCACGTAAGTGACTTAGGAGCATGCATCCTGTTGAACGTCAATGGGACTTTGCTGCTAAGTGATTTAGATGCTTTTGAAAATTCTTCCCAAAAGAGACAGATTTTCTGGACATAAAAGGCAGATCAGATCCCCTGGGAAATAAGGGAAAAGACTGGCCCTGTGCCTAAACTCTGTACAAGAGTATGGAGTCCCTGTGTATGAAATGCATGGCTTGTGGATAAGAGATGAACTTTAAGAGGTCCCCAAGTAATTTAGGAACAGTCCCATTGCCATTCAATGTCACTTCTGCTCCTAAATCACTTAGGTGTTCAGAAATTTGAGTCAGAACCCTCAAATCATGAGCCTGTCTTGAAAATCATGAGATTCTTTTAAAAATTAATTAATTGCAATTTTTTTTTAATTTACCTTCTGCGTTCTGAATCTTTCAGATGCTCTTATTTCCAACTTCTCTACAGCCATTAGGGTTAGACACTTTTTATTCTTCTTAATGGAAGCTGAGATTCTCACGCATTCTCTTGATTCCAGTCAATGTGACTTTAGGGAAACCACCAAAATCACAAGACTCGTGAACAAATCACACGAGTTTTTCAACACTGCAAAATGCATGCACCCTCAGTGAACACAATGCACAGATTGCCACAGCATAAAAAGTGCTGCGTCTCAAAGAACAAAATGCATGGTTTATGCATGAAGTGCCTGACCCAATATGCCTGCTGAGTGTTTCCGTTGACTTCAAGGGGCTTTGGATCAGACCCAGAGTGCATGGATTCTCTAGGGATCCAGTGCACAGAGCTAAGCAAATTAGTCATCCAGCTAAATAAAAAATATAAATCAGTATGTCTGCAGCATGACATCTCTGTAATTTCTCAGCCAACTTTCACTGGACAAGCTGCTCGAAAGATTGTATTTCAGTTGAGCCTTTGCCAACCCCAGCTGGAAATAGCCTGAGTATTTATTTACATTAAAAACTCGTATCTCCATCTTCATCAGCATTAAAGAGTTTATCTGCATAAAGAAGATGCACTGATAAAGGTTCGGTGATGCACCCATTTGGATAAACTGTTGAACTAGCCCTATGAGATTTCTTCTTGTTTAGGCCTAATGGAGGCTATGGGGGTCTGTCTACACTAGGAAATTATTTCAAAATAACTTATTTCAAATTAAACTCCCAAAATAATAATTTCGAAATAGCATGTCCACACTATGGGGAAGCCTCAAAATTAGTCCGAGGCAGGCTCCGTTAATGTGGATGTGCTACCTTGACTTAGAGGCCCATGAAGCACTGGGGAATAATTACTTTGAATGGCTGGGAAGTAGTTATTTCAAAATAGCAAAAGTGGACCGTCCCTAGTGCTATTTCGAAATATCTATTTTGAAATAAGCATCATTCCTCATGGAAAGCAGGAGTTAGTATTTCAAAATAACCAGACTCTTATTTCAAAATAATGGACTTAGTAGTGTGAACGCTCCACTTATTATTTCAAAATAGGAAGAGTTATTGCTAAATACTCCCTAATGTAGACCAGGGCTGGGAGATTAAAACTCTTTACCAGATCCTTAGTTGCTGTAAATTATAATTCAGGCCAATGGCATCTGATCTACTTTAGTTGAGGATTGTAAGAAGAATGTTCTTACTTGTAGTCATTAGCAACACGTTAGGTTATTAGAGGAAAACAGAGGTGTACAAAATGGATGGACTAGAAGATGATGAACAGAAGGAAAATGTAACATCTTTAGGGTTGCCAGATGGTTTCAACAAAAATACTGGACACACTTGACATTACATCACAATCTACATTACATCTGATTTAGAAAATACCGGACATTTATATTTTCTCATTTATATTCTCTCAGTTTGTTTCCCAAACAGAAAGCTCAAATACTGGACTGTCCGGTTCAAAACCGGACATCTGGCAACCCTAAACATCTACACTGGAATGTTCATAGAGTTTCAGTCTGACCTCCTGTACATCACAGGCCAGTCAATTTCCCTCACCTACTCCTGCGGTGAGCCCAGTATCTTGTTTTTGACTAAAGCATAATTTAAGAAGCTACGCCATCTTCCCGAAAGGCATCCAGTCTGGATTTGCAGACACATCCCATGAGACTGTGTCAGTGTTGGACCGAGCCATACTTGCACCCCGGGCAGCGGGAGTGCGGCGCATGTGTGGCCCCGCCCGTGGGCACGCGGCACCTTATTGACATGGTAAGGGGCACCGCACCCCTGGGCGAGCGGCACATGCACGGCCATGCCCCTGGGCACATGACGCATGCGCGGACCCACCTCCAGGCACATGGCGCCCCTTACCACTTCAATCAGGCATCCCTCATAGGTTGGCACCCCAGGCAGCTGCCCGGTTAGCCCCTCCCCCTCAATCCGGCCCTGGACTTTGTTCCAATCACCCTCTGTGGTTAATTGTGCCTAATTTCTAATTTGAGTTTGTTTGACTTCAGCTTCCAGCCATTGGTTCTTGTTCTGCCTTTTCCAGCTTGGCTAAGAAGCCCCTTGATACTCTGCTGTTTCCTATGTGTGTCACACTGTAATCAAGCCACCTTTTTGATAAACGCATTGAGCTCTTCCAGTCTCTCCTTGGCAGGAAGTGTCTATAGCCCTCAAATCAGTTGTGCGCCTCTTTTCTGGACCTTCTCCAATATTCCAACTTCCTTTTTAAAATGTGGACACTAGAATCAGGGTCACTGCGAGCTGCCAGCTCTTAATAATTTTATTGCAAAACTTGAAAAATGGGATGTTTTCCTTAAAGCCTATTTCTCTAGTCATGTGATTACACAAGACTCTCACATTTCAGTTTTTTAAAAAGGACATTTCTAACCCTCCTAGTTCGATTCTTGAAAACATTACCTCTAAAGAGCCCCCAAACCACATTTATTTATGTAGGGCCACAAATCACTCCAAGGAGAAGGTGCTGTTTGTTTTACTCCTGGCAAATGTGACACTTTTCAGAAGCGATAAAGGCATCAGAAAGTTGGCAGCCAGACACTCCACACAGTCCCAAGGTACTGTGTCTTGCTGGGTTTCTACATGTTGGCAGATTCACACAGTGCAAAAAACACTTCGGAGGTTCCTGTGCGGTTTATATCAGCCACTCTGTCCAATTAAACATTTGCTACAAATGCTGCCTGTTTTCCCACACTGCCCATCCAGCCAGACAGGTAATTTAAAATAAAAGCCTGCAAATGAGATTATCTGTGCTATGAGTTTCTCTCTCTATCCAAACCAGTAATTTACAGGGCTGCCAAAGGAAGTCGCAGGAGCACCTATCCCATTGCTTGTATTGTTACAAAACATGGGTGCCATCTGCTGCAGCAAAGATGATGCTCAGTATAACTGCTGGGACACAGACCAGAGTGTCTGCCAGGGCAGAACATGGTGACCGATAATGATCCTTTGTCTGCCTGGAGTGTTGTCATGCAAGGATCTCAAAGTATTTCCCACTGGGGGAAAATGGTGCTTTGACATAACTCACAAAGACTACACTGCAGTTAGACAACCATAGCTGGCAGCTGACTCAGTCTATGGGGCTGTTGAAATGTAATGGTTTCAGAGGAGTAGCCGTCTTAGTCTGTAACCGAAAAAAACCCTTAAAAAACAACAAATAGTCCTGCAGCATCTTATAGACTAACAACAACAAAAAAACCCTAGATGGTATCATGAGCTTTTGTGGGCACAACCCACTTCTTTGAGAGGTGTTTGGGCAGAGCCCAGGCTCTGGGATTCTCCCACTTCACAAAGCCCAGGCTACCCCCAAGCCCAAAAAGTCCTTTAAACAGTTAAACAGCCCCATACCCAGTTAAACAGCCCCATACCCAGAGCCCAAGTTAGCTCACATAGGCCAGCTAGGAGGGTTTAACTGCAGTGTAGACATCTCCTAAGTGGTAGAGTTGGAAATTGAACTGAAGAGTCCTAGCTCCCTATTCTAATCACACCTGGCCACATACCTAGCTAGCCACGTTGCTAAAGAGTCTTATTTATTTTGCCAGCACTTCCTATGCTCTGTGATCAATCTGAGAACAAATACACACATCATGGATTTCAGAGGAATGGGAGGCAGAAAGTGAGAGCAACATAGTCTAACCAGTGGTGCTCAAACAATTTAGCATTGTGGGCTACTATGCAGTTCACAATGTAGTACCTGGCCCACAGATTGAGAACCACAGTGCACACCCCACCAGACCCCCATGCCCAATGCCCTGGCTTGCCTATCGACCTCTCCACAGAGTGAGGCTAGGAGCAGATGCCAGGCACAGGGCAAGGGGCATCCCTCACCCTCCTGATCCTGCCACATGACAACTCCACCCCTGGACTCCACCAGACGGCAGGCAGGGCAGCCCCAAGCCCAGACCCAGCTGCATTGGGCAGGGCAGCCTGGCATCCCTGACCCTGGACCCTACCATACCAAGTGGTAAGTCCACCTGCATCCGCCTCCCCACTGGCTCAGTGGCCTTTAGCACATAGCTGTGTGCTAACTGGGTGGCATGCTCCCCTTGGGTTGTGGGTTGAGTACCACTGCTCTAATCCAAATCCATACATTCATCCCCCTCCAATGCCTTGGCTTTGAAAGCAGTTTTTTTAATAATCTGGTTGTTTGAAATTCCTTGGCCTTGGGAGAAAATTAGCCTCTTAAACCCGGCACCAAATGTAAGTGCAAAATAAATTGTTTTGGAGTTGAGTCATTTGGTGAAGATTCTTCCTTCAGTACAAGTAAGGGATAATCTATCACAGATGTGCAGCTGGGTGTGTCTGATTGTATCAGCTCAGAGACTGGAAAGCTGAGCTCTGTGGAAGGAACAACAGGCAAACAATCCCTTTCTTTAGTAAGAGTAGTGTTTGTGACGGAGGAGAGAAAGCTTGTCTGTGTACATCAACAAGGACTGCAGAAGAGCAGTGAATGCAAGCACAGGGAGGAGGATCACACAGAGTGGAATGCACACACACTGCTTTGCCCCTTGTGGAAATGCAGCCACCTCTGCGGAGGAACTTGGTACAGCAACAGCACGTAACAATTTAGGCTAGGACAGGAAGGAGAATGCCGTGTCTGACTTCAGCTGTTGGGGGAATTTTAGAGAGTGGTAATTACCTGATTTGGAATTTGGATTGGTCCCCTGAGTTATCATGTATTAGGGTGTTTTTTTAATAGCCACCGGTGGTCAAGGAGCATGTTTTACTGCAGCTAAAGTATGCGGCCAGTACGGACTCCAATGGGACCTGCTGAGTCATCCGGCCTGCAGCACAGAGACCCCCTAGCAACTCACTGAGTCACCAGTCCGTACTGAGCGAAGGGAGAGCACTCTCACACTGCTCCCCAGATCGCAGGGCCACTCACTCTGCAGGGCGGGTCACTGAGTTTAGCAGTGATTGAGAAGCGGAGGGAGCACCCCTGACTGAATCCTCCACCCTACTCCATGGAAACACATCAACCCCAGGACAGCACTGTGCCTTTGGGGTCTCCACCAATTTGGAGGGGAAAGCGTGCCCCCGTAGTAACTCTCGTCACTGCTTGCAGCACCTGGGCTTGGTCACCAAATGTTAAACCAGAGGCTGCTGTGGAGAACTAGCACTTCATTCTCTAGTGCCAAGGTGTCCAACACACTAGTCACATGTGGCCATTTGGCTGGCTGAGTGTGGCTAGTTTGCTATAGCAATACTGGTTGGATGCTACGGCTCTATGTGCAGCAATGCTTTTTGAAAGCATAATTGTTGTAATTATTTATTTGTATGACAACATTTCTGTCAAAGCTCAGCGCTCCACTGTGCCAGGAGCTGTACCTACCCATTTTGACCCATGTCCCTGCTCTAAAACATGTACAATCCCTCTAGGAATAATTCACAAAGCTATAGCAAGGATGTGCTAAAGACATAAAGCTGTAGCAGGCTAGCAAGGGGGAAAAGCTGCTGAACAGAGGAAAGTAACAGAAGGGAAGACGCTGCTCAAAGGTCCCAAATAGTAGAAGGGGACTGGATCCTTTTTTAGAATATCATCCAAATCCAGGATTTATGGACTCCTAGAAAAAGCATGGGATTGGAGAAAGACTGCTCAATCAGATAAGATGCACAGGAAATCCACACAGCAAGGTAATGTGCCATGTTAAGTACCCTGCACAGACTAGATGAGCACTGGAAGGAGAGGCATCAGTAGCAGGTCAGCTTGGCAGTGCCTAATATTTGGCACTGAGCGAGCATGTCTCCATCTGATGGTCTCAAACATCACTCAGATGCTCTGGTCATTGGCGCATAGGATCAAAGAACTTCAGTATTCTTATCCTCGTGTTACAAAATGGAAACTGAGTCACAAAGAAAGGAGATGGCTTGTCCACAAGGGCACATAAAAGTCAGCAACAGAGTTGGGTACAGAACCCAGGCAAGCTGACTACCAGCCTGCTGCTCTGTCTTAATCTAGATCATATTCCCCTCCCATGGCCAAAAGCAGAACCCAGGCATCTGAGTCCCAGCCTCTTACTCTAACCCCTAGCCCAACATGTTCTTTTGGGACCAGGAACAGAAACCAGGAGTCCTAACCCCCTGGCCCACCACTAAAGATCGCCCCCTCTAAAGCGAGGAAGAGAAACTCAGGAACCTTGATCTACAGTCCCATTCTCTAACATGGAAAAATATACCCTCTTCCAAAGGCATCAGTGGAACTTGGGAGTCCTGTGCCTCACTATTCAGAACCCTGAACTCCATTAAACCCCATTCTCAGTCTGCTTCCATCCTCCTACATAACATGTCCATTTTTCTATCTGGTTTATCACCACTGCCAGCTGGAGAAGGGCCAAAGTCTGACTCTTTCAGTTCTGAAATGCATTCCAGATGAAATCTAAACAAACACAAATAACAAAAACCATGCTGCCCCAGATTGCTTTGGAGGGGGGGGGGGGACAATCAAATAAACCTCTGGCTGAGGAAACCTCAAACATTTCCTCCCTCCCATCACTGACCTCTGACCCTATACCCACATGGGTGGGGCAGGTTTTTATTTTGGGCTCCAGATGGGAAACATTAAATCATAATTGACCTTCAGGCTGGGCTACATCAAGGCACAGAACAATCCCTTTCTTTCAGTGGGGCATGGGGGAAGAGGGTTGCAGTTTCTACTGCTGCCCTTTCCTCACCAGGGGCAGAGTCATGAGGCCACATGTTGTGATATGTTCAGGACACCACAGTGGCTTAGTCCAATACTGGTGCTGGAAAATTTAAACAGCAAAATGTATTGGCCCCTTGCTCAGCTTGAAATCCTATGAGGTCACCTCACCTGTTTCCTGCCTGGCCAGGTGACATTACCAAGCACTGGAAGGAGCAGGATGCTTTATACTAAAATCCTACAGTTTTGTTTCCTAACTCGGATTCCCATATGCATAGCTGGCCAGCAGCTTTTGGCATCACTTCATTATTATTCATAAGGCACAGTTCCATAGAACATACAGCACAGACTAGGAGACCACAAAACACAGGGAAATGGGTGGGGACATGGCCCTGAAGTGGGTGTTGGGAGACAGGGGTTCAATTCCCAGCTCTGCTTGAGACATCTCAGGTGGCTTTAAGTAATTTAACCTCTGTGTTCTCTCTAAAAATGGGATAGCAATCCTTCCTTCGGTGAGCCAGATTGCAAGCTCTGTAGGTCAGCAACTGTCTCTCACTCTGTGTGTACAGGGCCTAGACCACAAGAGCCCTGATCTTGGTTGGAGACTGAGTCCCACTCCAGTGCCTTACCCACAAGACGATCATTCCTCCCTGCTGATATGCTGCTGGATTAGCCCCTTTTACTTCTGAGCAGGGGCAAGCCTCATGGTTAAAATGCCACCACCTCACCTATACTAGTGATCTGCAAGTTGCAGCTGCGGGGAGATTTCCTGGGGCAGACCCAGCCAAAGTGATCGTGCACCCTCATGTTCCATCCCGAGAGCTAGGGACGTGAAGCAATCCCATGCAGGCGCTGAGCGAGTTTAAAGGGAAGGATGACTGGGGAGGAAAGGAATCTGGAGCCATCCTTCTCAGAGGGGACAGAAGGGAGAATCCCTATAAGGGAGTGGAATCAGATTTCCACTTTGGGACAGAGCTTGGGCTCATTATAAATGCAGAGAGATGAAGAATCAGCAGAAGAGGAAGCAGCAGTGGGCTCACTTCTGGGAGAGAAATTAAACGTTTGCTTCTTACTAATGAGATGGATAGGGCTGTTTTGGGAAAAAAATATGACAACTTGCTCGGTAATGGATAGCTTGTTGTGTGCTGCAGATAGGATTTGACCCTTACAAGTTGCTGCATTACTGACAGTGCTTGGTGTGGTAGGAGAAGTAGTGTTATGACAGCACAAAAGCCCCAGTTGAGATTAGGAGTCTGGTCTGCAAGGTGCTGTACAGAAACAGAAGGAGACACACTCCTGGAGGCAAAGAGCTCACAATCTGAATAGACAAGGCAGACTTATTATCCCCATTTCAGATGGGGGAGGCAAGGCTCAGAGGGGAAAATAGGTCTTGAGCTAAGCCAGAGCCTACAAAATTAAATGACTTGACTAAGGTCAACATTGAGGCTGTGGCAGAGTGGGAAATAAACACTGATCTCCTGCAGTCCAATCACAAGTACCTGGACCACAATAATCCCCTCCCGCTTCTTCCCTGAAGTTAAATGGAAGCAAAGTGCTTCCCTCCAGTTCTTGCCCAACCATGACTGTAGTGGCACAGAGATGAGCTCAGAAAAGCTTATGTAGCCGGAGAGAGGAGTTCTGACTCTGTGATGAGAAAAGGGAAGCTGCTTCCAGCAAGTTTTACATGTATCAGCTCCCTCCCAGCCCAAACCAGGAACCTGGTCCTGCTAGCAGAAGCTCTGAGAATACCCAGGCCACTTCAAAGGTGAATGAGCTTTAATAACTACAGGCAGCAATCACAGACGCAAACCTCCACGGCAGCAAATAGCTTCTAGAATCCTCTCAGAGGCTGCTCTCAGAAAGCCATGTTTACTAATTAAACTAATTGGACATGTCCACAGCAAAGCTGGCAGCACCTCTGATAATTTTCGGTCCTCTTCCCCTGTGCCCTTATTACTATTCATTACTTTTATTATGGCGGTCTCTAAGGTCTGGTTGAGAATGGGGCCCCATTGTGCTAGGCACTGCAGTAGACAACTCCAGCCTGGAAAAGCTCACGGTCTAACAGACCTTGCTTTTGCTTTTTGCCCTTGCTTTCCATGAGCTGCAAATTGTGCTCATCTGGACCCTTTTTAAAGCTCTCACATATCCCGCTTTGTGATTTGTCTGCTCCAGCAGAGCTCAGGGTCCTATCATATGAGACAGGGCTCAAGAGAGCATCTAAACAAACAAGACAAAAAGAGTGGGAGAGGCAACAGAAGCAACTTGTCTAAGGTTGCAGAGCAAAGTCAGTCACAGAACCCAGGTCTACCTAAATCATTGCCCTAACCACTTAGCCACACTGCTTCCTATTGCTTTGCCTGCATTGTAGTGTAGGGCACCAGTTATTGGAGATGTTTTCAGCATTGTTGAACTATTTATTTAAAAGGGCACTTCAGCAGTAAAAGCTGTCTGTTTTAATATTAACCTCACAAGAAGGCACTGAAGGGTTTCCTTCACCCATGTTTAACTAGGTATTTCAGGTGTTGACAACCCACATGATTAAGGAGGAGGCATCATGGCCTAGTGGAGAAAGCAATAGACTTTGAATCAGGAAACTTTTTCTCCATTCCAAGCCCTGCCATTAGCCAACTGGTGACAGTGAGTAAGTTATTTCACCTGTCTCAATTTCCCCCTCGGTAAAAAAAGAAATTAGGATTCTGATCTCTTTTGTAAAGAATGTTGCAATCTATTGACAAGAACTACATATTACCATAAATTCACAGTCCTATCTTGTGGAGATGAGATCTTACGTGGGAATCTCAGCTTTCATTCACAGAAAAAGTATGTTTCTTGCCTTCACAGCTGTGGAGAAAAGCCTGGAAAAGAGACCTGACTGCACATTAATGGCTCAAATAAAAATAGACAATTATTTAAAAAGTAAAATATTATTGTTTTAAGCCAATCTCATAATTTTGTGGGGTCTGACTCATGCAAATGCCTGAATTACCCACCTGCATATCCATGTTCTCCCTCTACCATGGTATCTGAGAGCCACACCATGGGCTGTGTCTAGACTGGCCAGTTTTTGCGCAAAAGCAGCCGCTTTTG
>JANRFK010004440.1:15620622-15642078 GCA_030068395.1 Apalone spinifera | reverse complement strand
GTTGCTGTAGTACAGTACAGCCTAGAAGCCTGGGCCTTGCTGTGCTGGGGCAGGGGTGAGCAAACTTTTTGGCTGGAGGTACACATCTCAGCATGGAAAGTGTATGTCAGATCATGAATGCTCATGAAAATCAGGGGTTGGAGTGCAGGATGTGATGAAGGCTCCAGCTTGGGGTGCAGGTGGGTGTTCCGGGCTGGGATAAAGGGATTCAGAGGACAGGAGGGGGATCAGGACTCAGGGTGCAGGCTCCAGGAAGAGTTTCTCTCAAGCAGTTCCCAGAAGCGGCCTGGCAAGGTGGCTCTGCGTGCTGCCCCCATCTGCACGCACTGCCTCCACAGCTCCCAGGCAATGGGAGCTGCAAAACCAGAGCTTGGGATAGGGACAGTGTGCAAAGTCGCCTGGCTATTCCTGATTCCAAGAGCTGTACAGAGCCACAACATGTGCAGAACAGGGCAAGCCACCAACCCCATTCCCCAGCAGGAACTCAAGGGCTGGAATGCAAGGTCAGATGGGCTGGACATGGCCTACGGGCCAAAGTTTTCCCAACCCCCGTACTGGGCACTGCACAGCCACAGAGAGTCAGTCTAGGTCTCACAGAGCTTAGAATTAAAAGCTAAGGGTGGATGAAGCACAGAAAGGGGAAGAGGCTTGCCTGAGGTCACAAAGCAGATCAGGGGCAGAGCTATGAACAGAAGCACCCAAGTTCTCCCAAGTGCCAGTGCTCTAAGCATAGGTGAAGCGCCACCATTTTAGTGGCTGATTCAGACTGTGCTCTAGGTTTGAAGATCAAAGGACCTTGCAAATTGGAATTAAGGATAACACCTTGTTTGTTTCACAGACAGGCAAAGCAGCTGTTCAGTATCACTAGCACTTTCATGAGTATTACTCAAGTCTTGATTTCCTTGCATGCAATTATTGCATTACAAGGCAGGACAACCCAGAAGCGTAACAGACAACACAATAAAATCCAGCCTTGTTTTAATTGGCTGCTGAGTAAGGTGCTAGAGATTAAACAAAATGAGTACATATTAATAAATTAGTTGTTTTTAAGAGACTTTTAGCATAATGTGAACCGCCAACATCCGTCAGATACAGGGCCAGACTCACAGGTAGTGTAAATCAACATACCTGAGATGATTTCAACAGGGCTACACCAACTGTCACCAGCTGCTGACCTGTCCCATGATTTTTCCCCTTCTCAATATCCATTTAACCCAGTGTCCTTCACTTTCTCTGCAAGCTTTTGCTGCATTATGGTCTGGTAGAGGTAACCAAATGTTTTCAATCAAACTACATGAGCATTCGACCCCACAGCTGGTCTCTGTTTAAAACTAGGAAGGACTTTCCAAGAAACCATTTATCCTAACATTTCACAGCTTGTTCTAAACTCACATACCTGCTAATCTCTTCAGCACCCATATGGAAGAGCAGATCTGTAGAAGTCAGGCCGAAAATGACTCCATTTATTGCCAGAGTGCAGGGGTCGGACACAAAGTATACTCGCTGAAATGAGAAAGGAAAGACCAAAATGTACTTTGGATTCAGCTGTTACTGTATCAACATCCTCCAGCTAAATAAATGGGTTTATGAACAGGATGAGCTGGTCCTTTCAGGAGAGTTGGGTCCCACCTGACTTCCAGTTCAAAGTGATGATTTTGAATTTGGGCCCACAGTTAGGTAGGTGACTAGGCCTCACAGGATGGTAGTTGGGGAGGGGGATATTCCATCAGAAAGAGGGAGATCAAGGGCTAGGGAACTATGGGAGGTCTTGCCAGAGTCCGGAATAGACCTGGCAGAATTCTGCTTAAAGAGTAGACAGCTCCAAAAGGACAGCTAAGCTTGGGAAGGACTGCAGAAGCAGCTTTCTGTAACAGCTAGAAGGAAAGACCTGGCTGGAGCTACCTGCCAGGACAGGCTAGAAAAAAATGTTGAGAGGAGAATAGCAGCAGAGAAGGACATACTGGAGCCCAACGAGAGAAGGCTCGGAGATCCTGGCTTAGAGTCAAACTGTTATTTTATGTTAATAAACCAGAGCCCAGAAGGATAAGAGTACTTCAAAAGCTCCTGTTGGGGCAGTTTCTTTGACTGGGGAAGAAGGAAAACTGAGGTGTGGCAGTCTGACACCGCATGAGGTAGGACCGTGTTAAACGCAGTTTAGTGAGGAACAGTCGTGAAAGGCACTACTGAAGATGCTATCTAGCTGAATAGATGGAGGTGCCTGGGGAATTCAGAGGGGAAGAATAGTAGTTTTATTTTATGAAAGCAACATCCTCTTCCACTAGGAAACTTTTTAAAATCTTTAGTGATCGTCTTGGGGCTTAATCAAGCAATAACCTCGCCTCTGGATACACTACAGAGAATCTTACCTCTTTATGGTCTTGTCTACAGAGGAAAAATTACCAGAATAGCTATTGTATCAGATTCCCTATATGGGCATTCCTATTCCGAGATGAGTGCCTTTTTCTAATTTAGCTTAATCCAATTTTAAAAGTGGATTGCACTAAAATGAGAAAAGCACTTATTCCGGACTAAGAATTATACCACAGAGCTATTGTGGTTTAAATTCACACCCTTTCTTACTCTCCAATATTTTTCCCACGTAGACAAGCCTTAAGCAGAAACTTTCTCTGTAAAGCAGTATGACTAACATACAGCTCATTGCAGTTTCACAGCTGTATGCCTGATTTCACAATTCCCCACCTCCCTAGTCACGCAGCGTTAAGTGATGTGGATTTCCTGGCAACAAGCACAGAGATAGTTTGTCACCTTGTATTTCATTTCCTACTCATTTCCTCATGGGGTATATTTGAGTGTTTTAAAAAGCCACATGGTCTAGGGTCTTAGATACAGGAGTACAAAGCAGCATAGCCTGTTCTGCTTTCAATTTGGTCTCCGACTAAAGTTTCAGCTCTGAATTTGCAAGAGGACAGATAATCTGATGAAGCTTTTCCCATTTCTAGCTTCTATACATTTTTGTTCTATGCTTTCAATTGTTCTGTGCATCTTTCCCCAACAGGCTGAAGTCTTTCATTTTTGCTACACACTGATTGTACCAGACCACAGAATGAGTAAGGGACCTGCCTTTTAGCATCCAGGCAGAAGTGAGAATCCCACCAAGGCTGAGCACTGAGAGTGAACACACACTGCTGAGAGAAGAGAAACAATAAAACTGAGCCAGATTTCCCCCCAGAAGTGACTAGTGAAATTTAGGGCACCCATAGCCATACTTTAAAAGGACCTGATTTTCACAGTGTGAGAGCCCTGTACTTCCAGTGGTGCTGTTGCATAGTCCTCCAAGTTCTTAGAGCCTGAACAAGCTTAGACACTTACAGAAGCATTAGGTTTGGGGTTATGCAAGAAGTTTTTTATTTTGGTTTGTATATTTTTTTGGTGAACATCAGCATTCAGTGAGAGGGAGCTGCAAGAAAGTTTGCTCTCTGCCTTGGACTCTGCTTAGAGTCAACTAGTCGCTTGCTCCCTGAGAATCAGGATTGGTTTTGGGCTGAGTTTCCTGAAAGAAAGAACTACCCTGCATGCTGGCTGTCCACCTCATGTCAGGACAGTGTACGTGTGTAAATAAATATACCTAGATTAAAAGTCACTTTCTCCTGCACTGGGAAACAGACTTCCACTGCCCCCCCAACAACTACTATTGCTCAGCTGATGTGTCAGAATTGGGGAAAATGTTTCAGGTTGGGGACCCAAAAAACATTGGCTCACTTTGGAAATCTTGGCTTATGCCTGTGCTAAGCATTGTATTTCAAGGAACCAAAAGGACTTTTAAACTTTGATTAAACAGGCTGTGTAGCAACTGACCAAATCCACTTTACTGTTAACCACTATCCTGTTTGGGTTAAAACATGAGACTTTTTTTTTCCAGATTCCTGCCCCGCCTAACCAGCTA
The DNA here is from genome assembly GCA_030068395.1 of Apalone spinifera. Classification (NCBI taxonomy): domain Eukaryota; kingdom Metazoa; phylum Chordata; order Testudines; family Trionychidae; genus Apalone; species Apalone spinifera. Next base: position 15,638,174 of record JANRFK010004440.1, on the reverse strand, counting down.
ATTACTTGTCCGTCACTTTCTCTCTCTCTTTCATGAGCTAGTCAAAGGAAAAGTAAACAAAGAAAGTAGTCAGCTACTACTAGGAAGTTACCTGTTTGTCATCTTTAGACAGATCATAGCAGGTGAAAGGTGGCTGTGGATATATGTAGTCATGGTGCACATCTCTCAGTGACGGTACAAACACGAGCTGGGAACCTGCACTGTTGGCAGAGAAAAGAGAAACATTGTAAGAGAGGCGGGGAACCTAAGAACCCAGTACATGACAACCAAGACTTCAATACAAGAAGTAGGGATGTGTTAGTATATATATTTAAATGGTTAACTAATGAGCCTGTGCTCGTGGGAAGCTGGCTTTTAAGCAGGCTCCCCACAAGCACTGGCTAGAGGCAGCAGCTTGGGGGAGTGGGGCAGGGGCAGGGGCAGACAGGAGCCAGTACGTGAGAAGCAGCATTTAAGTGATTTAGCTTGCATTCTCACTGCCAAGTGGGCAGGTTAGTAGTTTAAATGAGAGTGGAACCTGGGTTCTAATCAGACACCCAGCTGGATTATCTCCATTTTTTGCAGTGTAAACATACCCTATGTTTAAGTACAGCTCATCAGCAGGGGCTCAGTCTCCACTAGGGCCCATAATACAAACAATCAACAAACTAGTTTAAATATTCTATCCTTGATGAAATTGCAGCCTGAGGTACAAGGGAGCCCTTCAAGTCCCAGCAGTTCTGATCACACCAAGCAAAGAGATTGCAGTGCATTCATCAGGAGATAAGATAGTAAACTAAGGGACAAGTATCAGAGGAGTAGCCGAGTTAGTCTATAAGGTGCCACACAGGACTTCTCGTTTGCGCAGATTCAGACTAACAGATTTCTTGAAGCATAAGCTTCAGTGAGCAAAGAGGGTCTTTGCCCACGAAAGCTTATGCTCCAATAAATCTGTTAGTCTATAAGGTGCCACAGGACTTCTTGTTGTAAACTAAGGGGAAACTCCTGTTCACTAATAAAGAGTTAAGATTGTCTTATGATTCCTGGAAACCTCTATGAGGCCGCAAACCTGACCTTGGAACCAGATCTATAGTTAGATGATACATCTGTTGTAATGAGGCCATGGGAGAGATCTGTGACAGATACAAGAAAGCTCAATGGCCTGCTGTAAGTCTGAACTTCAAAAATCAGGATGTTTGGGTTTGCCATTGCACTGGTAAATACAATTATGCTCGTGGCTCTGCTTTAACTGACATTGCTACAGCAGCGGAAAAATCATCTCTTTACCGTGTTTCTGAAGTGAGGTGCAACACTCTTAGGAGGATACTGATTAGTTTTAAAATCCTGTTTGATTTCAGGGCCTCACTAGCAGATATTTACCCAACTCTTCCTTCCTAACCACAGGATCATAGGAATTGTCACACTGGCTTGCGTCAGTGATTCAGGCAGCCCAGTATTCAGAACCTTTTACTTCTAGGGTAGAACTCTTCTGCCAGGAGACAGAGCTCTCTCAGAGTATATCTACACTGCACAGCTATTTTGGGATACCAAAGGTATCCCGAAATAGCTACCTTATGTCTTAATAAGCCACCCATTATTTCAAAATAATGGGTGCGCTATTTCGGCATCTTGGTAACCCTCGTTGCGCGAGGGTTAAGGGAGGTCTCGAAATAGCACGTTATTTCAAAATTTGGCGCTGTGTAGATGCACCAAATTTCAAAATAGCCTATTTCAAAATTCAATCGAAATAAGATACTGAATTTGCATAGCACAAATTGCATATCTTATTTTGACTTTAGGGTGCTCTGTAGATGCACCTTCAGAGACCAGTCTGAGACTGAAAAGATTCACCCCAGTAATTAAGGTCCATTTAGAACATGGGTTCCCAAACTGGGGGGCGCAAAGAAATTCCGGGGGGAGGGAGGGCCCGCGAGGCAACCCAGCCTCCCCCCCATCAAGTTTTGCTGCCCTGCTCAGTTCCTTTTTTTTTTCCTCAACAAGTTTTGCTGCTTTTTTTTTGGCGGGGGGCCATGAGGGTTTTTTCAAAAATCAAGAAAAAGGGCATGATGCTGAAAAGTTTGGGAACCACTAATTTAGAACTTCCATCTTTGGTTCCAACTGCAAGGTGTGCTGCTCTGAGATGCCTTTCCTAACGTACTCAGGCCAGTGTATACATTTAAAAAAAGAAAGAAAACAAAACACAAATATGGAAACCGATCTCACCAAGACAAAATAGTGCCCTGCACACAATAATCCCCTCAGGGAAAGGACGGAAGAAAGACTAAACCACATATGATAGATTTAAGACACAAAATCATAGATCTGGAAGGGACATCAAGAGGTCACCAAGTCCACTACCCTGCACTCATAGCAGAACTAAGCACCCTGTGTAGATCATCCCTGTCAGGTGTCTGTCTAACCTGCTTTTAAATACCTCTAACGACAGAGTCCACAACCTCCCTATGCAATTTATTCCAGTGCTCAGCCACCCTGACAGTTAAGTTTTTCCCAATGTCCAACCTAAACCACACATGCTGCAATTTAAGCCCATTGCTTCTTGTCAAATCAGAGATTAAGGAGAATAATTTTTCTCTCACCTCCTTATAACAACCTATTAGGTACTTGAAAACTTATGTCCCCTCTCAGTATTTTTTTTTCCAGTGTGACAGAGCAGGGGTGACAGAGCAGGTTCAAGAGCTTGATGGAAGGGGAAAGAGGCAGAAGAGTCAGCAATCCTGGCTAATTAGGGGCAGCTGAGACAGGGTGGCTGCAAAATCAATTAAGGCCCATGTAAAACCAATTGAGGCTACCTGGAGGCCTATTTAAGAACCAGGGGTGGGACAGCCGGGAAGGAGTTTGGAGAGTGTGGAGTGAATTGAGAAGGAGTTTGGAGAACTGAGAGATTTTGGGAGAGCTGTGGAGGAGTTTTGGAGAGAGAAAGGCACCGGAGGAGTCAAGAGAACAGCATCGACCTTGTTAAAAGACTACAGGGAGACAACAAAACTCAAACCAAGGCTAGTAAGCCATATTACTGTGGCTTCTAGACTGTGGGACAGTGGGCTGAACAGGGGCCCAGGAGTGGGACTGACCCTACCACACCAGTCTAAACAAACCAATTCTTTCAATCTTCCCTCATAAGTCACATTTTCTAGACCACTGGTGCACAACCTTTTTGAGCTTGCGACCCCCAGAAAAATTTTGGTTGAGGAAAAAAAGTGCAGCCCCTTTAAATGCCATTCTGCTTGCCTGCTGGTCCCTTCACCCTGTGTATGTTGGACAGCGAGCTGGGAAAAGAAAATACCGTCCGGCCCGAATTACAGCGCTGTGACCCTCCCGGAAGATAGCCCACAGGTTGTACACAACTGTTCTAGACTGTTAATCTTTTTTCCCCCCTCTTTTTTCCAATTTTCCCATATCTTTCATGAAATGTGGTACCCAGGAACTGGACACAATATTCCGATTGAGGACTAATCATTGTGCAGTAGAGCAGAATTCTCATGTTTTGCTTATGACACTCCTATTAATACATCCCAGAATGAGATTTGTGTTTTTGCAACAGTGTCACACTTTTGATTCATATTTAGCTTGTGGTCCACTAGGACCCCTAGATCCCTTTCAGTAGCATTCCTTCCTAGACAATCTTTTCCTATTTGGTATGTATGAAACATATTGCTCCTTCCTAAGTGGAATACTTTGCATTTGTCCTTGTTGAATTTCATTATATTTACCACAGATCATTTCTCTAGTTTGTCTAGATCATTTTGAATTATAATCCTATTCTCCAAAGCACTTGCAACCCCTCCCAGCTTGGTAAGATGATGGTATCTAGCTTTATAAAAGTACTTTCTGCCATTATCCAAATCATTGATGAAAATATTGAATAGAACTAGACCCAGAATTAATCCCTGAGGGACCCCCCCCTTGTTATGCTCTTCCAACAGGACTGTGAGCCATTGATAATTACTCTATGAACCCACCAGTTATCCATCCACCTTATAGTAGCCCCACCTAGGTTCTATTTCCCTAGTTTAATCAATGAGAGGGTTATGTGAGACTGTATCAAATTATTTACTAAAGTCTAGATATATCATATCTATTCCCCCCACCCCCAATCCACAAGGTTTATCTTCATATCAAAGAAATCAATCTGGTTGTTTTGACATGATTTGTTCTTGACAAATCCATGCTATTACTTATCACCTTATTATCCTTTTAGATATCCGCAAATTGATTCCTTAATTATTTGTTCTATTACATTTCTGGGCACAGAAGTGAAGATGACTGGCCTATAATAAGGATGTTAAGTAATATGTAATTCCCTAATCCAGTGGTCCCCAACGTGGTGCCCGCGGGTGCCATGGCGCCCACCGGGGCATTTATGTGCACCCGCTGAGTGATCAGGGCCGGCCCAAGCCATTCTTGCGCCCCGGGCGCGCAGCAGCCCCAAAAGGTTGGGGACCACTGCCTAATTGAATAGTAGATGCATTTTTGCATCGACCATTCCATTAGTCCATAGGGTGGCGCTGCCCCTTTTTAAACACCTCCACGGCATTTTGAAGGGGCAGCACCAAACAGCTGATCCCAGGCTCCGTGTGGCACTGCCGCTTTGAAGTACCCCATCTTCCCCCCACCCTTGCTGCCTCTATCTGATAAAGGCAGCAAGGGGATGGGGAGAGTGACTAGTCGACTATCCTGTTGACTATCCGATAAGCATTTGCTTATCGGATAGTCAACTAGTCCTTAACATCCCTAGTCTGTAATTACCTGGGTTATTCTGATTTCCCTTTTAACAGATGGGCACTACATTTGCCTTTTTCTAGTCTTTTGGAATCTCCATCTTCCATGACCTTTCAAAGATAATAGCGAATGGCTCAGCTATCTCCTCAATCAGCTCCTTGAGTATTCTAGGATGTACTTCATCAATCCCTGGTGACTTGAAGATACCTAACTTGTCAATTTTTTTAACTTCTGAACCTACCTCATTTTCACCAGCATTCACTATGTTAGGTATCCAATCACCAACAACATTCTTGGTGAAACCCGAAACAAAGAAGTTATTAAGCACCTCTGCCATTTCCACATTTTCTGTTCTTGTTTCCCCTCTTCACTGAGTAACAGGCCTACCCTGTCCTTGGTCTTCCTCTTGCTTCTAATATATTTATAGAATGTTTTGTTGTTCTTTGAGTCTCTAGCTAATTTAAGCTTGTTTGGTGCCTTAGCCTTTCTAATTTTTGCCCCTATAGTATTTGTTTGTATTCATTTTTTGTAATGACTTAGTTTCCACTTTCTGAGGACTCCTTTTTGATTTTTAAATCACTCAAAATCTGGTTAAGCTAGGGTGGCCTCTTATCATACTTCCTGTCTTTCCTATGCAGTTGTATAGTTTGCTCTTATGCCCTTAATAATGTTTATTTGAAAAACTGCCAACTGTTTTTCCCTCTTAGATTTGTTTCTCATGGGATCTTACCTACCAATTCCAGGAGTTTCCTTAAGTCTGCTTTTTTGAAATCCATTTATTTTGCTGTTCTCTCCCTCCTAAAACATTCTTTAGGCAAGGTCTACACTAGGGGAGTTCAAATTAAGATTTGCAACTGGAGAGGACTTCCCTTACTCCTTGTGAGCACTAGTAATACTGGCACCAATGAGGGCTCACTCAGCGTTTGATTTAGCGGGTCCTTGCTAGACCCACTAAAAGAGAATGGCAGAAGACTGACCTCCAAAGCATAGATCCACTGGTAAGTATAGATGTGGCCTTAGAATCATGAATTATTATTTCATTATCACTTTCACCCAAGGTGCCTTCCATTTTCAAATTCTCAACCAGTCCCGCCCTACTTATTAAAATCAAATCTAGAACTGCCTCTTCACAGTAGCTTTCTCCACCTTCAGCAACAGAAATGTCTCTAATACAATCCCAAGAACTTGCTGGATAATCTGCGCCCTGCTGTGTTATTTTCTCAACAGATGCCTGAATAGTTGAAGGTCTCCATCACCACCAAATCCTATGCTTTGGATGATTGTTAGTAGTTCAAAAAAAACCTCATTCACCTCTTCTTCTGGGTTAGGTTGTCTGTACTAGGCCTCTATCATGACATCATATTTGTTTTTTACCCATGTCACTTCAGGCCAGCAACGCATTTATTCAGATACTATGGTAATGAGGAAAGAATAAGATAATCTAATTCTTATTTAGCACTTTTTATTAATCGATCTCAAAACTTCAATCTTGCATGTATTTATCTGCACAATACTCCTGTGAGAGATCGGGCAGTAAGATAAGACCCTATATAGAATAGAATCCAGTCTACAATAGAGCCCAGCTATTTCAGAGGTTGGCCCATGCCCTGAATCATCTGCTGCTATTGTAGTATCCCCAATATAAATTCCGCACTTCACATTAATCTCAAAACACATTCAGGACAAGAGCAAACACTATGTTTCAGTTGCCAGCTGAAGTTGATGAAAAATCTTCCCATGTCCCATAGTGCATGCAGATGCATTCTGGGAGTGGAATTACACCTACCTCTAAAACAGTGGTCTCCAACCTTTTTAAGCGTGAGATCACTTTTTGAATTTGAGTGCAATCCAAGATCTACCTCAAATGTAAATACCCAGGGACAGTTGAAGTGACGGCCCTTGAGAGCCTCTTGGTCAAACTAGTCAAGATCACCTGTCAGAAGCTCCAAGATCTAGCAGTAGATCCCGATCTACTGGTTGGTGACCACTGCTCTAAAACAACCTGCAACAGCTGCTATTCGAGGACAATGGACTGGCCTGGCCACTGGTACTCTCTTGAAGGACAATATTGGAAAATATGCACAGGTGCAATGAGCTGAGCAATTTTTTAAAAATTAACTCCAATATACCAAGCAGCTTTGGTAGTAAATGCTGAGACAGACAGAATCAGGTCAGTAGCTACTTAAATATTCTTCTCCCAAAATCCACACTCGGATACAATTTGTATTGTGCTTTTAAAGGCCAGTATTGACCCGATACCAGTGTATGACAGACGCTGGCAGCAGATGAAAGAACCTGGTAGTGCACAGCGCTCACCCCAAGGAAATAATGTCTTGTTTGTTCTTTGTTTTCTCCATTCCTCTTCCCTGCACACCCTCCCCCCCCCCCCCCCCCCCCCCCCCCCCCCCCCCGGATCATAAGAGAGGGAAATCTGAGAGGACAAAAAACCAACAACAGATATTAAGGCCCCCTGCCCCAAGTCCTTTGGGTTTAATGCAGGGGTTGCGGTACAGAAAGCAACAAGGAACGCAGTACCAATGCTAGAGGTAGACAGGTCAAGCAACAAGTCCTCTTTAATCATACAGCTATTCTGCTAAAGCAGGGAGGGGGAACCTTTTTTGAGTTGGGTGCATGGCCCCCTGACAAGTGTGTGTGGGGGGGGGGGAAATCCAGACCCCAAATAAAAAGGAAAAAGACACTCTACACATTCCCCTCATATCCCAGAGCCTGGAGCGGGCCAGGCTAGTAGATTTTGTGTGCTCCTGCCCCACAGGGAGACAGCAGTGGGGCTTTAGTGCCAGTGTCGGCTCCCAATATGGGGGCGGGGAGGCCTGAGCCTTAGAGGCCAGATTCAGGCAAGCCAGCAGCTGCATCTGGCCCCCAGGCCTGAGGATCCCCAGCTCTGTGCTAAAGAAAACCTTGAGTGAGTCTACACAAACTTTTGCAGTTACAATAATGTCAGGGGTGTAATTTTTTTAATTACTTTTCTCACGGAGGGAAAAAAGTGTATTTTTAAAATAGTTTTTTTAAAAATGAATTAGTATAAGCAATACCAGTAAAAGCAGGGATAAGGATGTGACTAGTTAACATCACCCTTATGTGCTGCATCTGGGCTGGAGTGGCCTGCCCTCCTACTCACCGTGATTTAATCAGCTAACTGGTTAAACATAATGTTTAACTGGTTAACTAAATCAAACAGGATTTTACATCCCTACTTAGGTGTGGGCAATACTTTTTGATGGGGAACCACTCCAGAAATTTGATAAGTGGTCAAGGGCTGCACTCTTCCATATTAATGGAGGAGGTGCAGGGTCTGAGGTGGAAGTTAGGTGCAGAATGGAGCTCCCATGCAGGCAAAATTCTGCCCCTACCCACCTCCTCTGGAGAGCCGCAGGGCAGGCGGCTTCTCCGGTGGGTGGGGCTAGCTGGGACGGCATGGTGAGGGAGTCACTGGTGCAGGAAGCCAGGACCTGCTGTGGCTGGGTGATGGTGGTCTGCTCTGGTGGCCAGGGCTTCCACATGGGTGGGAGGCTCAGGGTCTGTTCTGGCAGCTACAGCTGGGACCTGCCATGTTGTATGGTGGGGGTGGAGGGCAGTATTTGCTCTGGTGGCTAGGAATGGGACCTGCTGCATGGCGGGGGGGCAGTGTTCTTCTCCAGCAGCCAGGAGTGCATGTGTTAATAAATTACATGCCACAGTAGCACACATCCAAACCAGCACACAAGCCAAAACTCACTGTGCTCATAGTTGGAAAATCTCAGAGGGAACACTGATCCTGCATAGGGGACTGGGGTTCAGGGTCTGGGAAGAAACCTGTGTACAGGAGAATATTTTGACCTGTAGGTGGTGTACAGGGTGTGGAGGGGTTGTGAGCTGGGACAGGGTTGCAGGGGTTTGGGTTGTGACCTAGTGCAAAAGGGGGTTGTGACTTGGGCAGGGGCCTGGGGTGCAGGAGAGAGTAAAGATGGAGCAGAAGGGGTGCAGAGGGTTTGGGTTGTGAGCTGGGGCAGGGTGTTGGGATGCAGAAGGGGGTTGTGCGTCAGGTGCAGGCACTAGCTGGAAGGCTCTTACTTTAGGCAGCTCCTGGCCAGCAGGACCCTCAGGCAGACTCCCAACCTGCTGCACCTCTGCACGCTGATCAAGGCGGCTGGCTGTAGGGGCTATGTGCTCTCTGCATGCTATGCTCTCTTGGGGGAGGGGAGCTTCTGTAGGCTGCCTGTGCAAGCACAGCCCAGGTAGGGGGAACTGTGAGATTATCCTGGGGCAGGGGTAGCGCACAAAGGCCCATCTCCCTGAGGCACCCAGAACACATGGTCCCTGCAGCCAGCTGCTTTGAGTGGCGTGTGGGGGCCCAGCCAGCAGGGAGTCTACCCAAGGTTCCTGTTAGGCTGCAAGCCGGTGGCAGGCCAGATTTGTCTCATGGGCTGTATTTTGCCCATCTCTGGTCTTCCCTACCAGGGTTTACCATATAGCTACCAGTAAACTTTTGTTACGACCAGGCCTTAGAATTCAAGTTCACACCCACTTACAATACAACTCTGCTTCTGTGAAGGTCTCTGGGTTGGAAAGTAGGGCTGGGAAAAGTAGTCAGAAGGCAGCACTACCATTTATTACAGCAGCATTTTCAGGCCTGTACTATAAGAGCCTCACTGCATTAGGCAGATACGCAACACAATCATCCCTGCCCTAAGCACCTAAATTCTAAGTCAGGGTGGGGAACCTACAGCCCATGGGCTCCCCACCCCCAAACAGTGGTGCAAGCTAGCACTGGTGCTCCATGACTCTGCATGCTACAGGGAAACACTCCCTGCAAGTTGTGCTTCCCTTCAGCATGCAAAGCCAAGCTTAGTTACCTGTGCCTCCTCCCAAGGAACTGCATCAGAGAGGTGCCCCCATCCTGTGCCCCCTTCCACACCCTCACCTGGCCTGTGCCTCCTCCTCACCCAGACCCCACATCCCAAGCCTGTTTTTGCACCCTCCCACCCAAATTCTACACTTATGCCCCCAGCCAACTCAGTGTACCCTACACCTCCCCTGCTAATACCCCGCAGCCCACTCCCTGGCAGCCTATTCCCACACACTGAACCTCTCGTTTTTGGCCCCACCCCATAGCTGAGGAGGCTCCCAAAAATCCACTAATCCTGGGGCCCCAGAAGAGTTAATCCAGCCCTGGGAGGTAAGCCCTGATCCTCAGCATTTCCCTCCCCACCGTCCGCATAGGGCTGGAGCTGAGGGAATGAGGGGAGTGTCTTTTCTTTTTCCTGCTTTTGAACTGGGGACCAGGTCAGGAAGGTGTGGGGTTTTTTTTGTACTTCGTACATGCGTGTAGCCCCCGACTGATTTTTCTGTGGGTCAGTGGTCCCTGATCCAAAAAAGGCTCCCCCACCCTGCTCTAAATGGACAAGACAGAGGCCTTTTCTATACATGGAATTCATACAACTATACTTGTTTTACTTAGGGGTGTGATAAAAATTATACTAACCCTCACAATGTGGGTACAGCTATACTGGCATAAAGGTGCCACATACTGGATCAGTTTATTCCCCTTCCTGTACACGAATTAAGCTTGAACTCAATAAGCACACTTACACCAGGTGTAACTGCATCCACACTAGGGGGACTGGAACATTTAAAATTATCCCAATACAGTTAAGAGTACAACATGTGTTAAGACAAACCCAGAGTGTGAATAGGGAAACAGGCAAAGAGGTGAAGTGTCATGCCCATGGTCACATAGCAGATCAGTGGCAGAGCTGGAAATAGGACCTAGAGTTCCTCCCTGTTCTCCTGGAGACAGACTGGAACTACTGAGCAAACTCCAGCACAACTGAGTCAGGGGATCAAGTTACACAGACTGACTCTGCAAGACAGGGTGGGCTGCCTTTTTAAACTATGAAATGGGACAGTATTAGAATCAAGACAGAATGGCCTCATCCTATTCCCTCTTGTGTACAAAGGCCCTTGGAGGACTAGATGCCCAGGTTCTTCAATTTGTTTGATGTGAAGAGCAGTTCTGTTTCCAAATAAGATGGCAACAGGCCCATGTGTTGAAATAATCAGATGCTGATGTGAATTCAAGAGGGCCTGATACCCATTCTATTCAAACCTTCCTGCTTTTCTTCTATTCAAACTTGAATAGAGATTAACAGCATTAGAGCTCTCCTGCAGAGTAGGACAAGCACTCCTAGGAGGCACCCGCATGCACTCTCCTCCAGAGACTGAGGCACTGTGAAACTGCTTGCTGCTGTCAGGATACACACAAAAAGTAGGGAGCGGATTGAGGATTGGATGCAGGTTGTTTCCAGTGGATGTGGATTGGATGCAGCTCCATGTTTTTAATATCGCACAGGGCTCTACTTACTGGTGTCAGTTTGAAGTGGTTGCTTAATGAGCTGATTAGCACCTCATTGCTGTAGATGCACCAATGAGATACAAATACTGATCAACAGGTAGGCTGCTGGCAAGAAGTGGTTGTTATCAGGAGACAATCAAAGGGAGACCCTTGCTATGCTGACACATCATAGCATATGTGAAATCAGCCTCCTTTTGCATTTATTAGATGGTTAACTAGGATTAAATTAAGTTCTAGGAGACAAATTCTCCCCTACTGTTTAGAAAAGGCAAATCCCTTTAAAGTCCATCTACAAGACAGGCTGGGAGGAGGCACTTTGATATAAAGTTTCAATATATGTATTTTTTATAAGTCTGCCACTATTGAGACAGTGACAAAACAAATAAGGCCCAGTAGTCTACATGGGGTTGGGGAGGGGAGGGATGCTTCTACATGCAACTGGGAGTCTGTTTGGGCTATGAACCACAATCTACATCAATCACAGTTTTGCCTGGTCAACACTACAAAATTATTCAGAGGGGGTAGCTGAGTCAGTCTAACAGGAAAAATTAAAAAAAACAATCAATAGTCTAGTAGCACCTTAAAGACTGTAATTACATTGCTCGGGGTGTGGCAAATTGTAGTTCTATTAGTGCAATGTTGATGGAAGGGCTTCTCCTGTTGACATAATTACCACTTCTCAGAGAGGTGGAGTACAGCTTTCCTGTCTCATACTTATCAGCTTCACTAAGATCTACAGTGGTGCAGTTGCTGCTGATCCGTAAGTGAAGGCAAGCTGTTTGCTTCTGTAAAGGCTAGGGATTTGTATACTACTATCCACCTATGGCTATAACCAACAAGCAGTTCATCCCAAAATATAGAAGAGCAAGCAAGTCAATTAAGACAGTCCCTCTCCAGCACCATTCACATATTTAAACTTCTGTGCTCTGAGTAATCAAGGATGTTGGCTGCTGGCTATGCAGAGCCCATCTATTTTTGGCTTTCCACTTTTCCTGAAATTAAAAAAAAAAAAGACTCCCCTTTCTCATTGGTACCTGCCCTTCCTTTAGGCATATCTCAGACATGCTGTATTCACAACTCTGTCTGCTTGTAAAAGAGTCAGGGAACGCTGCTCATACATTACACTTCTACCAGCACTGTTCTTGGGTCTTAATCCTTTGTTCCCATGGTCTGTGGCTATCTGAGGTTTAGCAGCTTTAAGGAAGAGGGGAGAATAGTTTTTGGAGTAAGGGGAAAAAATAAGATTTAAAAAAAGTTTAAGTCACGTACAACATCAGGAGAGTTATGAACAGTCTTCCACTCCCCTTGGGAAGACTAATCGTAAACACAAACAAAACTCATTTTATTCAGTGTTGCTGAACCTCCTCTAGTTCACAGAATTATAACTAACTGCTACTGCTGTTACTATATGGGAAGCTCTGAACTAGGGATGTTAGCCCTGAACTAGCCGTTCCCCCTCATACCATCTCCACAACGAGGTGCTCCCTCTGTCAGAAGCAGTGGGGGAGGGGGAAGGGCAGGGAAAATAGAGGAGGCTGCTGCAAAGCAGCCTCTGTCTGCAGCAGGTTGAGAGGCCTGTTCACTGCAGAGAGAGTCCCGGCTCATGTTGGTTGCTGCGCCTCTGCATTTTAAATGCAGTAAGAGCCGCTGGACTCTTACTACATTTAAAATGCAGAGTCATAGCATGGGTGACTCCCAGAGCTGACACAAGCCAGGACTGAGTCCCAGCTAGAGCAGGCTCCTGAAGCTACTCCACTGTGGCTCTGCAGAGCAGTGCTTATCGATTAATCATGTAGTTGATACAAATTGTATCAGCTACATGATTAGCCTGATAACCTCAATTTAACATCCTTACCTTGAACCTCATTTCTCTCTGTCCCATCCCCTCACCCTGTCGAGCTGGGACACCAGAGGAGTGAGGTATCTCAGTTGGGGGCCAGATCAGTAAGGGTTGGCGGTTTTTGGAGAAATTTTTTTGCTTCTCACTTGTGTGGTCCCCAGCAGATTTTTCTGTGGGTCAGTGGCCCCCAACCCAAAAAAGTTTTCGCCACTGCCATAAAGAAAACATTGAAACCTTTTGTGTTGGTCATAAATTAATATTTTACTTTATTTAAAATGAAGTTTGATAAACACAAGAAAGTTAAAACTTAATCTGTTTAATAATTTAAATTAAGCCATTCTCCCTAGCTGCAGCACTAGTAAAATGGTTTGAGCCATTATGTAATTAACATTGAGTTTCCATTAGCAACTGGTGGTCCACAGAAAGGTTTACACATTGAGCCAGGTGGCTCATGGGCCAAAAGGTTTGAGAACCACTGAAAGAGGCACTCCTGGCCTCTCCCTCCAAGTTAATGCAATGCAAGTTGGATCGATGCAATTGCAATATAGTTGTATGGGAGGGCCCTTTGGGGACCAAACCCATCCATATTGACAGAGGACAGTGGGAGGAGTTCTTAGAGGGGTCACACGACACCCTTTACTTCTAGTCACATGTTCATCTTAACCATGGAAGTACTACCTCGAGGGATGGGACTTTGTGTCAGGTGGGCTTGGCTTAAGGGATCAGGGTGTGGCTAATGAGGCCAGGGACATGGCTGGTGTGTCCCTATTTTTGGTTCAGAAAATATGGTCACCGTAACGATATTTAACCTCACAGGCTTTGAAGGTTTTGGCTGCCCTGAAATTATTTTGAAAAAAGTTTTTTCTATTGGCTTTGGATTGTAGTAAAATTTTCAGTGCCTCATGACCCTGCCCTAACAGTCACAACCCACCAATTAAGAAATACAGATCTAGTTCATCTCCCTGGCAATGCATGATTGTTTGTCCATTTATCAGTTTTACAGTTTAGTTTTAAAGTGTCCCAAGTGATAGGATACTTGGACTTACCAAAGACAGAGAGAAACACACAACAGATGGGAATAGTCATATACTACCATGAAGGGACTATTTAAGTTATTTGCATCACAGTAGAAACTAGAGGCCCCAAGATGAAGCCTCCCCTTGTGTTGGAAGTTGCACAATCTGTGTCTTCACAGCAGCATTTGCACAGGTGATTAGTACCCAAGTCTGAGCACACAGGTTAGCTTAGTCCGGGACTGAGCCGCTACACTGCAAGCCATACCCGTATTACTGTCTTTTCGCTATGGTCGCATTCTCCCATGTGGCTCACTGGATTTCTGGGGGAGTATTCTTTGCACTATGGATTCCAGTGACTTGTGGGAGAATCTGCATGTTCTTCAGGACACATGGGGGAGTTGTGGGAAGGCACTGGAAGACTATGATCAGTGCACATGGATGCGTTACCAGTCCAGAGTGGAACCTGGGCTCTAACTCACACCATACCAGGCAAGCCAACTAGTCTGGCATGAATGCACCACTCACAGGGAGGAGTTTGCATGTGTGGATGGGAGGACATCAGGGTAAAATCCAAGTAAAAGCCTCTGCTAACTCCACACTGAAGTTATACCCACAAGGAGAGAGTCTCTGCCCTGAAGACCTGAACTAATAATAAAATTTTCAAAAGCACTGACTTAGAAGCCTACATCCCACTGGGTACATCTAGACAGCGGCACTATTTCAGGATACGTCCGGTATCCCAAAATAGCATTTTCTGCGTTTTAGCAACAAGCCCATTATTCCAAAATATATTCAAAACAACAGGCTTGCTATTTTGACATCCTGGTAAACCTCGCTCCACAAGGACTAAGGGATGTGTCAGAATAGTGGTCTATTTTGAAATTTGTCACTGTGTAAACAGCACCAAATATCGAAACAGACCACCTCGAAATAAGCTAAGCAATTTTCATAGCTTGAATTGCATAGCTTATTTCGAGCTACACAGCGCGGTACTCTCATTTAGGAGCTTTTGAAAATTGTAGTGCACATTTGTACAATGGAGCATGAGCTGGCTGATTCTAGCATGACTTATCTAAATGAACATTATTACACTTATTTCACACATGGGATTGAGGACTTGTCAACACTTTAAACTCTACAGCAGCATAGATGCACCACTGCAGCACTGACACAAGATACACTAATGGGCAGGACTTTCCAGCCACCTTCCGCAACAGACAGCAGCAAGATTAACAGAACAATTTTCCATTGACTTCCATTAACACCAGAGGTTAGGTTGGCTTAACTGCTCAAGGCTGTGCATTCATCAATTCCCTCAAGTGACGTAATTGAGTGGTGCTGACTTTTTAGTCAGGACCACTCAATTAGATCACACAGCAAGTCTCTTGCACAGAACAAAACTGAAGCCCTTATCTCCGCAATTCCAGTCCAATGCCCTAACTACAAGGCCATCCTTTTCAAAGGTGGACTAGAGAATCAGATTGACTTATGAAAACGAATCATTTTCTAGTAACCTAAGGAAGGAACTGGGAATAGGAAGTTGTGTTCTAGTCCTAGTATTGTCAAACTCATTCTGCAAATGTGAATGAAACTTCTCATCAACAACTCTCCGAGATACAGCAGATGCAAAGGATGACAAATCTTAACTCACTCACATTTCCCAGTGCTTTCAAATCCTTGGATGGAAGCGGACAAGAGGGCACAAAGACTAGTAAATACATACCTTCTTGTCCCTTCAATTATCATCTTCAGACAATGTTTAAAGATATCCTCAAATGAGCCAGTGAGCTGACAGTTCTACAGACAAAGAAAGAAGAATTTGACTTGTAGCAAGTGTGCTTGGTTTCTTTCAGGAAAGTCACACAGACCATGCCAAGAGCACAGCTCAGCCAACAGACTAGGGAAAACTCTGATTACCTTGATGGTGGGAGGAGGTTATGCCAACCAAAGTTTGAAGGTCATCCTATAAAGGGCTGCCCATAAAGTTAATAAATCCTGGTTTCATTTAGTAACATGGTAAGAGCCTCTAAGGGAGACTGGGATGCATACAAGTAGAGAAGTCTTGTGTGTTTGGGTTGCCTGGCAATTCAAGGATTCTAATGGGCAGTAAATAATTCTGTCAAGACTCATCTAAAGTCTTAGGTCAAAGACTGTCCCTCCATCACAGTTGCATTGGCATTGCCTTAGTTGTGCCATCACTCTGGAGGGACACACTGTGAGGGTTAGCAGGGCTTTCCAAGGACCTGTGCCATAGCAGCCCCAAGAGGTTAGCTGATGGTATTTACTAGATTGCAGACAGGAAACAGTTCTGGATTCTCAACCCCTTTGGGGGAAAACTTACCTCAACTTGCTCATGTTTAGCATCGAGAAAAGGACCCAACTGGAACAAGAAAATAAGAAGTCAACAAAGGAATTTCAAGAGAGAAAAGTCTATCCCTTGCATCCCGCCTACTCATTGACTGGTGCTGTAGCCCTGAATTGCGACCCAGGGTGCATTAAACATAGGTAACATACAAGACGCAGCTGGAGACAAAGTTTTCTAGAGATTAGACCAAAGACTGGGAGCCAAGACTCCTGGGTTTCAGATGTTAACTCAGGAAAGGTGTATGGTCAAATGGACAACAACAGAGGAAGGAGAGTCAGGATGCCCTAGTTAAGGAGAGAGCATAACTTGTCTTAGTGGATGACAGCAGGGGACTGGGAGTCAGGTATGTTGAGCATGAGCATGCTTAGAACAACTAAGTCACTTTGCCTCACTGTGCCTCAGTTTCCCCACCCCACCTAATTTCAGGTAAACAACTTGGATTAGCGAGTAGTGCAATGGGCTGGAACTCTGCGGACCTCAGTTCTATTCCCAGTTCTTCTATCGGCCTGCTGAGTGATATAAGCAAATCACTTCCTCTACCCCCCACCTCAGTTTTCCAGCTGCAACATAGGGATTATGTTATTCTGTAACGCACTCAGAAAGCTACAAATAAAAAGCTCTATAAAGGGAAGCTGTGAGATTTAAACTGGGAAAGTGCTTTGCAATGAATGAACATTGGTATTGAATGTTGCAAAACCTATGAACCCTGTGGCACTTTAGAAACCAACAGATTTATTAGGGCATAACCTTTATATGTTACCCGCAAAAGCTTATGCCCTAATAAACCTGTTAGTCTGTATCTACAAAAACAATGAGGAGTCCTGTTGCACCTTAGAGATTAACAGGGCTACATCTGAGACTTTTCTCCATACCAATGGTCCATTTAACTTAGTCTATCAGCCATTATCAGGTGCTTTAGAGGAGCCTTTGGGTATGTCTACACTACATTCTTCTTTTGAGAGAGGAATGCAAATACAGCCGAGCGAAATTGCAAATGAAGCGTGGATTTGAATTTCCCATGCTTCATTTGCATAATTGCATCCAGCCGCTATTTCGAAATAACCACGTCTACACGGTGTTTTTTATTTCAAGAAAAAACCCTTCTTCGAAATAACCCTTAAACCCCATTTTATAATGAATAAGGGTTTTTTTCCCCTCAAAATAAAAAATGCTGTGTAGACGCTGTTATTTCAAGAAAAAAAAAAAACACCTTCTTTCAAAATAACCCTTACTCCTTATAAAATGAGGTTTAACGGTTATTTC
>JANRFK010004440.1:15602187-15620522 GCA_030068395.1 Apalone spinifera | reverse complement strand
GGGGTAGAAACCCCGAGCCGCCTCCTCAGAGAAACGAGCGAGACCCGGTAAGCGAGGGTAGAACGAGGAAGGAAGTAGCCCAGGGCAGGGCGGTGAACCAAGCCCGTGGGCTGGCGCATTTGGGGATACGACCCCATCAGCCGGACTAGGACTGCCATGCAGTTGAAGTCCTTGGGGCCCGCGAGTGAGGGTGGGCCTAGGCCCCCCTTCCTCCTCTGTCTCCAGAGGAGACCAAACTCAACGTGGCATTCAGACTCATAACTAAGGCGCGCAGTCGAAAAGGGGACGACCAAGTGGATTTCAGCGGGCCAGGCGTCCCAGGACTAGATAAGGGGAGAGACGGATGGAGAGCACTGGGCCCGTGACCAACCCCCTCTGTCTGAGGCGTGGTCACAGAAGGGTTTTTTCCTCTAAATAAAAAACACCATGTAGATGCGGTTATCTCGAAATAGCGGCTGGATGCGATTATGCAAATGAAGCGCGGGAAATTCAAATCTGTGCTTCATTTGCAATTTCGCTCGGCTGCATTTGCATTCCTCTCTCGAAAGAGGAATGCAGTGTAGACATCCCCTCTGGGAGGACAATTATGGAAAGTTAGGTGTGGATGACTTCTAATGGAAAGCAGGAGGATTTGTATCTCTGAAAAAAGTGACCCCACCTAATAAATTGTCTGAAGGTATTTTTCATTGTAATAAATTCAAATCAAATCCATTGGTATTATCCCATAATCCTAAATAAGACCAAAAACCCCACGTCAATATGAGCACGAGTTTCCCCACTATTGAGACAAAAAGTTCCACAGAGTCCTAATATTCTACTGTGTCCAGATAAAACAAATCAGCTTAGGCTGCAGATTGCCTTGTTTCAAGGTGCCTTTCACCTTTTCTGATTATAAAGGCAAGTCACTGACTCCCAAGGGAATTTAATAACTGGTTGTATTTGTTGGACACTCACAGGGATTGTGAGGCTATGGGTAACTTTATGTAGTTACATACAGAAACTAGACTTCTTTTCTGGTTTAAGGTCATTGTGCATTTTTTAAACACACAAAATGAGATTTATCGAACAGTGTTACTGCAACAGTATCTCTGGGAAGAGACAGCTTGGTTTTGAAGTCATGCTAGGCCCCCTAGTGGGCTCTTTGATAAACCTTATCCCTGGTGTGGCATATCATCTGAAAAAGCTCTTTAGTTCACAGCTACTATTGTTTAGATTTCAATTTAAAGAAAAAATCAAAGATCACATCAAGATGCTTTGCTCAAGTTAACATCTATCCAGATCCCATCTGAGACACTGCAGCTATAACGCTACTAGAGGCAACATGGGCTAATGAATGAAGTACTAGTCTAGAAGTCAGAAAACCCCCATTCTTATTCCCAGCTCTGCTACTGTACAAGTGTGGACAAATGACCTCCCTTACTTTGTCTTGCCTATTTAGGGCAGGGACTGTTTCACTATGTAGCAGTGCAGTATCTGTTACAAGACCCTAACCTCAGTTGAGTCTCTGGGCTCTACCAGAATACAAGAGCGTCTTCTGAATACCACTGTGTACTTACACTCACTCCTAGAAATAATTCAGTAATTTACATTTCAGATGGGGACTCCTGTGACAGACTTTTCCCAAGGCCACCAAGAGTGGCAGAAACAGAGCCCATGCCTTCCAGTCTTATGTTCAAGTCACTAGAAATCCTAATGCAATCTATTTGCCTGTTGTGCACCCAATTCACAGTAGGTCAGACACCCTTTGGATAGATCAGCATAAGAGGTCCTAGAATATGAACTGTTATAGGCCTTAACACTTTGAAATGAGCTTCTGTCTCAAGGAAGTATGTAATACATTGATCAGTCTCTCTGCCTCCAAGCCTGACCCACAGAGAATTGGAGCATGTTACAGCTCAACTAGAGACAGGTTCATATCCTTTATATATTGGGAACAGAGAAAGGCATGTACTAACTGTGGGAGTATTCCCTGTCAGCCAAAAAGATGTTCATATTACAGTAAGGTTTGCATTTACATCAGGGAATTCAAAACTTCACGTGGCGATAAAAAAAAGCATTCATATATTATGGGCCTTGTAAGACAAACTTGCAGAAATAAGCTTTGACTAAGAAAGGTCATATTGCTTTTGAATTGGAGCCTAATTGATCACAGCTGAGTTTTCGTGTCATTTTTTAAGCCTGGTATTTTTTTTATGCAAACAGTTTTCAGCTACATGTTATACCATTTAGTTATAAAGCCACTGCATAAAGAAGAGAAATAAAACCAAGGTCCTGAAAGCTTGTGTTCATTAAATATCTGACAGCACTTTTCATAAGAGCATTAACCCCAGTGTCCTGGCTAAACTCCAGCTTCGAGTAATTCCATTCGGTCTCTTTCAAATCCCCACCTGCAATTTTAGTTAGAAATGGGAATCTTCTTCTCTTCTAGTCCTCAGCAGTTATGTTATGTTGCTATAGTTGGCAAAAAGCTGCAATGATTCTTAGAGGATGGGTGCTTTAAAATCCTATTATGGACAATAGCCACAACTTGAATCGAGACCTCACTGTGCTAGGAACTATACAAATATGCAGAAAGACATAGTCACTGCTCTATAGTGCATACATTCTAAAGCCCAATCTTGCAAAAAAAATTTACACATATGCTTAACTTTAAGCACCTGACCAATCCCATTGATTTTAATGGCACTACTCACATATCTAGAAATAAGCACCTTCGTGTCCCATTCTGCCCCTCACACTGACAAAACCTCCCCCAAAATACCCACAAAGCTACATCATCATCCTTCAAAACCCTCCTCAATACTCCTGTAATGCCTACCAAAAAAAAAAAAAGTGACAATAGTTGGCTGCTGGTGTGCTGAGACCACAGCTTAGCATATTGGCTAGTACAATCTCATTGTTTCCTTGTACTCCATCCATTTTCTCTTGTCTTAGGGTATGCCTACACAGCAGGGCAAAAGTTGAATTAAGAAACGCAACTTCAGCTTCGTCAATTGCATAGCTGAAGTCAAAATAGCTTAATTCAACTTTTAGCACTGTCTACACATTAGGAAGTAAAAGAAAGAACACTTTTCCTTCGACTTCTGTTACTCCTTGTAAAATGAGGGTTACAGGAGTCAGAGTAAGTAGTCCTCCATCAACATTATTTTGAAATAATGGCTTGCTGTGCAGACAAAACAACATTAGTTATTTTGAAATAACACTGCTGTGTAGACATATCCTTGGAGTTTAAGCACCTTATTGCAGTGACATCTTTTTCTTCTGTGATACAGATACAGCACCTACTGCAATTGGGGGTCTTGTTCCATGATCAGAGCTCCTAGGTGCTATGGTAATACAAATAATAAAATATACTGAGAGATCAGAATGTCATTTATGACCAGATATAGTAGTGTAACAGTTGAGGTAGAGGAGAAGAGGTCCTATATAAACATAAGACATTTCAGAATAATTTCTGGGGAAAAAGTTGTTTCTCAATAGACTCCTAGTTGGCACTGCAGCGCTAGTCCTTCCATGAGCTCCCTAGGGGAGGGCCCCTGCGTGGAATCCCATGGAAGTCAGTGGGCTCCACACTGGCCAGGAATCCATCTGCACAGTACTTGTTGCATGTTCCACGTCCAAAAACATGCAGCTCTTCTCCCAAATAAAAGGAGAGGAAGGAATCTTCTCTCTTACCAGGATACAGACGTCTGGCTTGTCTTTGTTGATAACATCAATCAGATCCAACATGGGGTCATAAGTGATGCTGTCAGAAGTTGTGTAGGGCCCACAAGAAACCAAGACCATCTGCTGCTCCAAATCTAAAATGTATTGCAACAATTTCAACACAAGTTTCTAAGCTTCCCCTTTGCCCATAGGGCATCCTCTATCCTGCCAACATACAAGTGAGGGATTTTCATTTCCCTTTGCTTGGTGCTGTTTGCTCGAAGATCTTGCTATCAGATGTTGTACACAGAAGCATCCATCATAAGTCAAGACAGACACTATGATGCAATACGTAAGCTCTGATACACACTAAGGATGTTAAGAAGCAGGTCACTGGTTAATTTAGTCAATACAATTTGTATCGATACACAATAAGTCGATAAGGGGAGGTACTCTGTCCCATCTCACACCATGTCTAGGAACTATCCCTGATGCAGCTCCGCAGTTTAAATGTAGTAGGAGCCGGGCACGCAGCCTCACCCCATGCACATCAGCATTAAACTGGGTCGTGATTCAAGGGACGTTGAGCTTGCCTGATACAGAAAGACTGGAGAGGTCTACAGTGACTTCTCAGCATGGGATGAACTGATCCCTTTCCATCTGGTTCCCTCCCTGATTGATCTTCCAACAGATGGAAAATGGATTAAATATAAATCTGGGCCTCTCAAAAATTCTAACTACAGCCCTTTGTTTAGCTTTAAGCCAGACCATGAAATTAGTTCAACTTTTCATGACATTCTCAGTGCAGAGTCAAAACACAGGAGATTACTTTAACAATAGATCTCTGGGCTTGGATCCAGGAACAGTCCCCCAATGGAACTATTAAAAATATTGCAAGCTATGCACAGTAAAGAGTACAGAATAATGCTTTAAAACAGTTACATGTGCACCAGATATGAGAAACTGCACTATCTGCAGTTTGTGCTGTTGAATGTGTATTTGTCTAATCCTCTACAATATCAATATGAAAAGCTAGCCTTGATTTTCTAACCTGGAGGGGGAGAATCTTTAAAATGAACTCACCTTCAACTTGCTCTGTAGATTGGTAGAAAGGAAGGGGCACCCCCTGAAGAAAAAGGATACTTAAAAATTATGCAAGCAAAGGGAATAATTGCACATGGCCAAATTCTACTCTCAGGAACACCAATATAAAGTCACAGTAGGCTCTGATCCACAGCTTCCACATGAAAGACATTTAATCCACCCCTGCACTGAAACAGTCTCTGCACGAGTAAGGAGAAAGTCTGATTTGATCAACTAATAGGGACAAGTACATTCCTGGGTGGTTATCACATGCCTCTGTGGTACCATGAAGCATAAGACCAAAGGACAAGTGATTCCAACTACCCATGATGTGCATTAAGCTCTATAAATCTACCGCCCACAGAAGCTTAGTGAGATTAAGAAATTGGGGGAGAAGTCAGCCTCACTCATTACTGATCGATCTGACATAACTGCAGCAGCCATCCAAAAACACTTGGACAGCCTCAGACATACTCGAGGTGAGAAATACTTACTTAAGAGGTCTTTGCAAGATGTCTAAGATATAAAATAAAGATGCAGTGGACAGATCCCAGCTATAGGAATACAAGTTACTTGGGAAGACATAAGGGGTTACCTTTTTCCAGAAGAGGGAGTTATTTCACAATTAAATTATTTTGAACATTGAATTATAAAATCCCTTGTAAGCATCCATGCTGAGTTTCTAATGTATTGGGGTGGGGGGACACTCCACCCTTCTTCCCCCTTTCCACTTCCTCCCCTAAGTGCACCCAGCCTAACTAAATATCAGTTAACCAATAAGAATTCATGAGGTTACTCGACAATCCTATAGTCCCCAGGGTGGGGCCGGCAGCCAATGCGTTCCGGCCTCACTCCTGGGGAGCCACTGGCTACCCTGTGCTGCTACCTCAATAAAAGCCAGCTCCCCTCGCAAACCGGCTGCCTATCTAGGGGTAGGGGCTAAGCTTCCGGACCTGACATGAACCCGAACTGAGCCAGGCTGCCTGCCTGGCTCCTAATACACTTTAAATGCAGAGCTGCAGCGGGGGTAGTTGTCGGACCCAGCATGAGTCAGGACTGAGTCAGGCTGCTGGCCAGCCTGCTAAAAAATTCACTGGGGGGAATGCATGTAGTCTATAGCATTAACCGATAAGCTTTTTCAACTACAGTATTACATCCCTAATCTAACCCTCGCTCCTCTTTTCCCCCAGCACCTCCTGCATGCCACACAAAGTTAATCATGGAAGGTAATAGATGCTAGGCCACCAATGAGCAGGCGGCCCGGGGGGAGGAAAGAGGGGAGAAGGGGACACTGACAAGGGAACTACCCGTGGGTGCTAAGCACCAACAATTTTTTTCCCCCTGTGGACACCCATGGAATTTTATGCCTATGCTTGTAAGAAGAGAAGTCAGTTTCTGGAAAAGTTCTCATTCTGCTCCTGATGTTTCACTGACAGCACAAAGATGCAGGAAGAAAAGAAAAGAATGTGCACTTTGAGTTACTCACCTCATACAGCTTAGATGGAACCAGTTTTCCACCTGTACTGTTAATACTCTCCATTATCACAACCTGGGAACCAGTTAATAGAAAAAACAAAAACAAAAAAACACTCATGATGCTAGGATGACAGGTTGTTTGGACTCATTGACAGTCTAACTCTTTCCTAATACTTAGCTATTTAGTATTGTTTTCAAAAGATTCCCAAAGCGCTTCATGAAAGAGGTCAACATCATTAGCCCCATTTTTACAGTGGGGAAACTGAGGCACATTACTTGCCCAAGATGACAGTCCCAAGTCCAGCATTGTGTGTACCAGGCCACAAAGGTTTTCTTATAAGGTAATCTATTTTTTGTCTATCCCCAAAGCAGTAATAAGACCTTGACTGTTACTTTTCATATCCATATCTCAAAGTGCTTTACAAAACAAAGCAAGCAGATGGATTTTACAGATGGATAAACTGAGTCAGAGACAAAGTGATTTTCAGTTACCTAGATTCCACTGAAACACATTAGGCTCCTCAGATGATTCTAACTCTCCTTGCCTAGCATTCTAGAACCCAGGTCACAAACTTTGAAAGCCACCTAACATAATACCTGCACCTCAAAGCAAAGGACAGATTTTCTAGTCCGTACTGCCTCCAGAAATATATCCTATTCAACACCTCACCTGTCCCGGAAAGAGGGAGTATTCTTTAAGTTCTGATAAATCCACAGGAACTTGCCCTCCTGAGGAGTGTTCCCGATCCCCTTCTAAAATGACTGACTTGGCATTCAGTTTTCCATTGCTGTCACAGCCAATCTGTCCCAGCACAGTGACTGGCTCCTACAGAACAGAAAGCACAGAGTGACCTTAACCAAAGGGTTCCTATTTGCTCCAAAATCTCTCTCATGGAAGACATCAGTTTTTGCAGTTCCACAAATTTCTAGGGCATGGATTTTGCCTTAAAACCTAAAGCTGAACAGGAAGAGAACTCAGACCTAGTTGTCAAGCCCAATTTTCAACCTGCAATAAAAAAAAATCATAACAATGGACTTCAAAGGAAAAAAATATAGTTCTCTCTTGATGAATCAGTTGTAGATGCAACTCATCACTGAAACTATGGTAAAAATTTGTTTGCAAACTGGGTCCATTTTTGTGGGCCAACGTGGCTTAAGGAGGAAGCAACACAAACCAAACAAGTTGGTGCACGGTCACAGTTGTATCTCAAGTACACATACTTTCATGAACCTTAGTACTGTTATCTCAAGGCTCACAATAGTTAAGGTCTTTATTCTCACTACATCCTGGTATGGTAAGGAAAGCATCATTATTCCTTGCACAGATGAGGAATTAAAGCACACAAAGAGTAAGTGACTTTCCAAGTCACACAGGGAGTCTGTTAGCCAAGCTACGAATTGAACCCAGGTGTCCAAGTCCCAGGACAGTGCCTAACACTGGACCATCTGTCCTCTCAGCTAGAACACTTCTGGACTGACTCACTGAAAGTCTACCATTCTGCTCCCCACCTCATCACATGCTCCAGATGGTCTTCTGGCTCTGTGGGTTCTCCTTATGCATGAAGGCTATTTTTACACCTAATTTATATGGATAACATCCACTGTTAATGAGACAGGAAGTTTAGAAGGAATTTAAGCCTTGCTGCCTAAAGCTATATTCCAGCGACTGAACAATTGGCATGTGGAGGTCCTTTCTAGGAGAATTCCATCATTGTCCTCTTTGTTGGTTTTTATACATTCCTCTGAAGCATCTGGTATTGGCCACTGACAGAGGGTATGTCTACACTTGCCCCCTAGTTGGAACTAGGGAGGCAAACGAAGCATACCGAAGTTGCTAATGAAGCGCGGGATTTAAATATCCTGCACTTGATTAGCATATTCGCGGCCGGTCGCCATTTTAAAATGCTGGTCGCCCGAATTAACTTGCCGTGTGTAGGCAAGTGCTAGTCCGATCCAAAACCCTTCCCTCGAATTAACTGTTACTCCTCATTGCACGAGGAGTAACAGTTAATTCGAGGGAAGAGTTTTGGATCGGACTAGCGCGCCTACATGCAGCAAGTTAATTCGGGAGACCGGCATTTTAAAATAGCAACCGGCCACGAATATGCTAATCAAGCACGGGATATTTAAATCCTGCGCTTCATTAGCAACTTCGGTATGCTTAATTTGCCTCCCTAGTTCCAACTAGGGGGCAAGTGTAGACATATCCAGAGAGAGGATATTAAGTTACACAGATCCCTGGTCTGATGTACTCTGGCAAGTCCTCTGCTCTGATAATTTTTCCTTAAGAATAAGGAAGCAGAGGGTAATTAATTATACAACATGACATTGACCAACAGACTCAAAGATGCAACTTCTATACATCCTGCAATATTTAAAAATGGAAAAAAAAAATCACGGCCAGTGCAATGGAATGACAAAGACATAAGAACAGAAGAGACTTGCAAACACACACTCATAAAAAAGCTCCTGAGCTGCAGTGGTTACCTGTGCAGGGATTAACACAGAAGTGAACTCCTCAATCTTGTAGTATTTCTTTAGTGCATCCCCGAGTTCTTCTATCTTCCAGGACAACACTGAAATTATTAAAAATAATAAATAAATAATAATAATAATAATAATAATAATAATAATGTAAGAACATTTAAGATTTCTGTAGAGATAAGGAAACAGAACATGAAGTCAGGAACCAATTTAAAGCAGAGTTTCTCATTCAGAATCCAATGTATTTACCTGGCTCCCCAACTAGGGAACCTAAATGCCTAACAAATTTTTAACATATTCATCCCCACATTATCCCATGCAAGCTAGGGAAGTGCTATTATCCCCATTTTATAGATGGGGAACATAGGTACAGAGAAAATAAATGAATTGCCTAATCTTAGGTATGTGAGAATGTGTTTCAGTAACTGTGGAAGCACTGAAATGCTCAGCAATTACATCTGAGGTGGGAAACATTTTTGGGTCGGGGGCTGCTGACACACAGAGGAAAAAGTGAGAAGCCAAAAACAAAAACCCCAAAACAGCAGCCACCCTCACTGACATAGACCCTGACTAAGAAGGAGAAAGACACTCCCCTCATTCTCTTTGCACACCAGAACATTGGGGGGGGAGGGGGAGAAGAAGGTTACTAGTTTTTATGTGTTCCAGCCCCATAGCAAGATGGCAGGGTGGCCAAAGCACCAGCACGGGCTCCCCAATGCTGGAAGGGGGAGTCCTGAGTCTCAGGGGCCAGATCCAGGGAAGCCAGAGGCCACATCTGGCCCCTGGGCCACAGGTTTGCCACCCCGGGTTACATAGTTACATGCTAGGGGAGCAGGCGGTTCCCCGGAAGCTGGTACACCCAGGGACCTGGCTTTTAAGCTGGCTCCCCACACATACTAGGAGCATGCGTGTAACCATGAAGGTTAACCAATGTGCCCAGGCTCATTGGTTAACCGTGTACAGAGTTACACTTTCACATCCCCTACCTAGTAGCACACAAGAAGTTCATGGCAGAGAAGGGAACAGAACCAAGTCTCCCACGTCTCAGGCTCAGACCTTATTCTACTGTCTTGTGTAATTTTGTTAACTCCTCTATTTCCATACACACAAGCAATCACCAATGTCTGGTACCATCTCTTAAGCAGAAGAAAGTACTGTGCCTAAACAGCAAGGTAACCGCTATACGAATGAAGAGCAACTTCCCGAGATCAGGAAAGGCAAATTTAATTGCTTACTGTAACTATCTTTGAATAGTATGAAGTACCCAGATCATTCCATATGAACATGTTCAACAATATAGAAAATGTTCATGGGGGTGCTCCTCTTTCATGACAAAAGCAACGGGGTAGTCAATGAAATTGGAAGAAAGCACATTTAAAACAGAGAAGGGAAAAAAAAAAAAATCTTCCTTCGCTGCCAACATACACATAAAATGCAGTGGAATGTACGGCTACAAGATAGTACAGTACCAAGAATTTCATAAGATTCAGCATTTATATCAGTAAGATTATCCACAGTTCTATTAAAGAGGGTTGAAGCAGAGGAGTGAAGGAAATAAACCAGCTTGCTTCAAAGATTGTGCCAACTTCCACTCTCCCCTCTAGGCTGATTATTCCATAAACTGGAAGTTTCTTGCAGCTCCCATAAAAAGCATCTAGCACTGACCACTATTGTCCAATATCTTCTCTTTTTGGCTTGAACCAATATGGGCATTCCTATTTATAGGGGCAGCCCAAACTGCTCACCTCTCATTAAATTATTGACCTGACTTTCAGCGATGCTTAGTTTCCACATCCTGAATTTGGGGGAGCTGTAGATGATCAGCACCGCCCAATACAAGACTTGATTTTCAGACACTTAATGTTTATATTACTGCTCTTCAATGTAGTATCAGAGTGCTTTTCACGTAAAAATTCAAACATAAAAGTGAAGTTCATGGACCATCCAGCACTGCTCCCTCTTCAAGATCTCAAATGTATGTTTTGTTTGTACCCAATAAACACCAAGCAAGAAAACCCAAACAAAGAAGGGTCAGTTTTCTGCATGTTATTCTTATGGTGGAAAAAGTTTTGCAGATGATTTTGCAACATTTTTTAAGTTATGGTCAGGGCCTGGACACACCTGATCACGTCTAGAAGTTTGCTCCATAGCTGTATCCCCTTACCCAAAAAATGTACTATCCCCAGCTCTTACTGATTCTTCATCCTGTGCTTTTGGTCTATATTGTCCCAGAGGAGAACAGCTGTCACAGTGGTTCGTAGACCAAAATTTGCTCTTTGATGTAGTGGGGGCAGACGGGTGATGCTACATTAATTGCTTTGAAAATTAGGACCCAGACCTGTAACTGGCATTAGAAGCAGACAGGGAGCCAGGAGGGGACCCGATGGGCTCACAGCAGCCTTCACAATGTTCACCAGAACACAAAGCTTGCATTGGGAAGAAGCTTCTGGCTTCCCTAGTTAGTAGAGATGTTAAGAGCCAAAGTATAAGACACCATGAGTTATTAGAGGTTTTACAAACAAAAACAATAAGTTTTTTTAAGCTACCTTCCCGGATGTCACGAAACTTTTGGAACATGAATTTGTAACCCTTGGTGAGCAACTGTTCTGGTGGACCAAAAAGCTTCACGCTTGATGTGTGGCCTCCTTTTCCACTCCAAGACGTGCCCTGCACAGAGCCGAACGAAGTTACCACCTCACCTCGGTTGCTCCGAGAGCCATACTTCTGGGAGGGAGTAGCACTGCATGGAGGGAAGAAAAGGAACAGTGCAAAGTAACTTGATGTTACAGCTGACCTTAAAAGCAACAAATCCAGTACAAGTTAGACCAAGCCTTCTGTAGCATGGATTTGTTAGAGACCAGTTCTGCCATGGAAATGCAGCCACCTCTGTGGCAGGATGTGGCAGCTGGTTAAAACAGACAGATCTGCTCCTTGACTTACTCTAGTTTTGACCTCTTATCATCAGATTAGCTACTCTGTGAACAGGGACAAGTGACTTTGCTCCTATTTCTCGCTGAGCCTCCACCTGTAATGTCTAACTAGCTCTTTGGGGGCAGAGATTCTCTCACTGTATTTGCAGAGTGCCTATCACAACAGGGTTCCAACCTCAGATGAAGCTTCTAAATGTCATTGCATAGTTACTAAAAATCTGTGTTCACCATCAGTAGGGTTGTGAAGGCAGGAGATGGAAAGATTCATGGATTTGAAATGCTCAAAGGTACCATCATTATCATCTTATATGACTTCCTGTATAGCAGCAGCTAGAGAACTCCATCCAATAATTTTTGCATCAGACCCACACATTATGCTCGAGCTACAGCACACCTGTTAGAAAAAATATCTAATTTGGATTTAAGGATTTCAAGTGATGGAGAATCCACCCCATCCACAGCTAAATTGTTGCAACAATTAATTAACTTCACTGATGAAAATGTCCACTGTTTTCTAGCCTGAATTTGTTTAGCTTCCATTTTCAGCAAGGAAATTTCATTATGTCTTGTTCTGCTAAATTAAAGAATGCCATACTATACAAAAATCTCTTCCCTGTGTACATACTTGAGGAATGTGACCATGAGTCTTAGATAAAATAAAGAATTAATTTTCTTACATTAAGGCATGCTTTTCAGATCTTAAATAATTATTGTGGCTTTTTTAAACCCTTCCCAATTTTTCAAAATCTTTTGTGAATGTGGACAACAGAACTGGATACTCTGATCCAGTAATGATGCCGTATATGGAGGTAACTCCTGATGGGTATTTCCTGGCTTATACAAGTGAAAATTCACTTCCTAGTTTAAAATATCTTGAGACTTTGAATCTAGAAGTTAAATCACAATTTAAACCACACTCAACGTTAGGGTGAAGAAGATTCAG
Source organism: Apalone spinifera (assembly GCA_030068395.1). Classification (NCBI taxonomy): domain Eukaryota; kingdom Metazoa; phylum Chordata; order Testudines; family Trionychidae; genus Apalone; species Apalone spinifera. Next base: position 15,607,961 of record JANRFK010004440.1, on the reverse strand, counting down.
GGAGCTGCTAGTAGAGCCAACTCATCTGGGAAACCAATAGTACCATACCTTGGTGAGAAACTGTTTGGAGAGAAAAGCAGGTAGGGGCTACGGGTGGATAAAGTCCTTTTAGACCGTGGAGTCTCTGGTGTTGTTACGTTCCGTTTCTGAGAGCCCTACAATACACATGCAAAGAAAGAAAACTATGCTCACATCAGATAAGAGAATAAATCTTTGTTTGTGTTAAGACAAATGAAATAGCAAACAAACAATGACATTTTCATGTATACCCCAATGCCTTAAAATTCCATCTAGCTGCTAACATCTCAGAGAAGACTGAAGACCAGTGGGCTTCTTTATTGAACAGAAACTTACAGAATAATATATACTTACTTTTGATGGTGTTGCGTAGGCATCTAAGATATCCTCCTCTTCCTCATCTGCATCAATGCTAACAAACACAAGTCATGGAAGAGAACAAAGTAGCGTCTACAGAAATAGAGGGCTTGATCATTTGTTGCCCTGCACCTTATTCAGTCATTTGCAAACCTCTATGGTTCTGTCTTGGAAGTATTTTGCCCTACACATATTAGGGATATAATAGTGTAGTCAATTAACCGATTAGCAAAAGTTTATAGGTTAAAGCTATAAACTACATGCATTCCCCTCACCCCCACCAGTAAATTTTTTAGCAGGCTGGCCAGCAGCCCAGCTCAGTCCTGACTCGCACCGGGTCCAGGAGCCCCAGTGTGGCTCTGCATGTAAAGTGCATTAGGAGTCAGGTGGGCAGGCAGCCCAGCTCACGCCAGGAGCTCAGCTCTTCCCCCCCCATCCCGGACAGGAGCTGCTGCCATCTTGCACTGCCACCTCTATCAGAGGCAGCCTCGTGGGGCAGCAGGAAGCCATACCACAAGGACAGATTCTCCATTGCACTAGTGTAAATTAGGGAGATCAATGTGTAGTGGACTACACGATTAACCAATAAGCCTGGGCTTATTGGTTAATCTTAACTACATGCATTTCTCCCCCCTTTGCTGCCTCTGTAAGAGGCGGGGGGCGGAAGAAAAGGGGGAAAGAGGGAGGTGGGAGCCGGTGCCTGTGTAGAGACGGCTTTTAAGCTGGCTTCCCATGAGCACTGGATTCTGTAAAGCTGCCTTCCCTCTCCCCGCCTCACTGTATAAAAAGGCAGCAGCGTGGAGTGGCAGGGGGCTCCTCAGGAGGGGGGGGGCAGAGACCACTGGCTGCTGGCCCCACCCCCGAGGGACTATAGAATAGTTGAATAACCCAGTATTTCTCAACTAATGATACGAGTATCCTTAGGGGTATGCAAGAGAAATCTGGTGGGTAGGTCAACAGAACTGAAATTTGGAGAAAACTGAATTTTTTGTTTTAAGTTTTACAGCACTATTATTTTTGTACTTTTTACACCCAAAAATTTCATCACTCATCCAGCTACGATTAAGTTGTTTAAACAAATGTGTTGCAACGGTAGAAAAAAAAAAACTGTTGTGTGTCTGAAAACTGTAGGTATTAGGTACTTATTTTTTTTAAAAAAGGGGTCCTTTATATTAAAAAAAAAAAAAAAAAAAAAGTTTGAGAAACACTGGAATAACCAAGAAGAATTCAAGAGGTTACTTGACTATTCAATTAACCAATATTTAACATCCCTAACACACATGCAACCATTTACATTAGGGATGTTAGATAATCGTGTAACCGCATGAAAAAGTTTAGTAGTTACACGATTATATGATAATTCCCAGGGGTGGGGCTGTCAGCCAGTGTGCTCCCAGTCCCACTCCTAGGGAGCCCCCTGCCACTCCATCCTGCTGCCTCGAGGGGGAAGAGAGGGAAGGCAGCAGGGGGGAGGAAGGAACCAGTGCGCAGGGGAAGCCAGCTTAAAAGCCTGCTCCACATAGGCACCGGCTCCCGCCTCCCCACTTTGCTGCCTCTGTATCAGAGGCAGCGGGGGGAGGAGAGAAAAGAGAAATAAGTGTAGTTGTTAGGATTAACCAATAAGCCCAGGCTTATTGGTTAATCATGTAGTCCACTACATGTTGACATCCCCAATTTATACTAGTGCAATGGAGAATCTGTCCCAAAAAATTCAGTTGAAGTGCTTAAAAACAAAGACATTATAAAGATTAAAATATTGTTAGAGGGCCATTGACCTTTTAAAACTGAGGTCGCTAGATTTTTGCCAAGCACTAAAAATTCAGTCTTGATTGATTCCAACAGGAACTATCCTAGGGTGCCTGAAGTTGCTGAGAAGTTTGAAATTCTGAGAGCAACTTAAGATATTGATAGGAAACATTACACTAAAGGAATGCATTTTCCAAACATAAAGTTAACAGCTTTCTCCAATCCTTTTTTTATGCATGGAGACACCTTCTCAAAAATCTAGTTCTGCCATAACCACCACAGAAGACTTCCAACTGATGTTGTCTACATAGTTTTTGTCCCAATAGAAAGTATGTTATCTGAAATTACACTGTAGGCTCTTTGGGGTATTTTTCTGTTTTGTACAGCATCAAGCACAGAGGAGCCAAGTATAATTACTGACTCTTTAGCACTCTCTGAAAAACCAGTAACAACTTATTCTACAACATCAGGAAAACGTTAATATTAAAAACCCTTACTAGAAAAACTTGACTACCTGTCTTAGGTACTTATATGATTCCCATCATCATTAGGGATATTAAAATACATGTAATTGGCTAACTGTACAACCACTGAAAGTTTCAGCAGTTACACACAGAGTGGCAACCAACTTCCCGGGGGCCAGTACGTACCAAAAGCCAGCTTTTAAGCCATCTTCCCATGTGTACTGGTCCCTGCCTGCCACCCTACTCTCAGGGAGCCAGCTGCTGCCCCATGCTCTGGTACAGAGGCAGCAGTGTGGGGCAGTCGCTGGCGGGAGCCACCTGTAACCGTCTGGGTATCTGATAAGCTCATGCTTATCAGTTATCAATTTAAACAGCTGCACTGTTACATCCCTAATCATCATCGTATGAGACTCTCACAATCTTTAATGTGACATACCCCCCATGAGGTAGGGTAGTGCTATTTTCCTCAATTTATTGATAGAGAAATAAGGCACAGAGAAACTAAGGGCTCATCTAGACTATGCCGAAGTGCCAAAAGAGGATATGCAAATTCCAGCGGAATTTGCATATGTTCTTCCGATCTCACTTTTGAAAGCAGAGTTTTCAAAAGTGAAAGTAATCAAGATACATTTTTTTTTTGGTGACCCCAGCCCCTTTTTTGGAAAAGCTGCGTAAAGCTCCGCTTTCAAAAGTGAGATTGGAAGATATGCAAATTCCCAAGGAATTTGCATAGTCTAGATGAGCCCTAAGTGACTTGCCTAAGGGAACAAAGAACAGCTGAAGCATAGCAGGTAATGTAACCAGTCTCAAGAGTTCCAGGCTAGCACCTTTATCACTGAATCATCATTCCTCTCGAGCAATAGTTTACATGTTATTAATTAATTGTAAGCTATGATGTACAACAGCAAGTACAGACTGAAACAGGAAAGTCAGCTAAAAAGGACTTACTTTCAGTTAGAAATCCTGATATTAAACAAATAGCTGAGAAGGATACAGTTCCTGAATGGTGTTGATATTCTTGATTCCAGAGTATCTATTATCCTTTTTTTGATTAACCTTATTAACTTTTTTGTTGAGTACCTGAGGAATGAAAATCCATGACTACTTAAAGCTGTACACAATACCTAATTATATAGAACTTCACATCTTTAAAAGTCTTTATAGATGTAAACCAATTAATCCAACCCTGAGTATTAATCATTCCCACCATTTTACAGAGGGAGAAACTTAGGCCTGGACAGATGAAATGTCCTTCTAGGTTACAGAGAGAAAAAGCATCAAAGTTAGGAGTAGAACATGGAAATTCCCAGCTTTGTGCTCAAGCCCTCAAAATCTGTTGAAAAATTTAATTAAAAAAAATTAATTTCAAACTGAATTTGAGATTTTAAAATGTGCTCGGGTGTCTATAGTCTGCTAAAAATATATCATAGGCAGGGACCTATATAATATCCAAAGATCCATTATCAAGCTACGAAGCTGTTTCCTATCCCACTTTAAAAATGATGAAGTATCTCAAAAATATTAAGTTTTCCTTTTTCCCCACTTCTTGGCTGTCATCTGTTTAGAGGTTTGCTTTTTCAGAGCAGTGACTTGCATATATATACACACCACAATACAAAAGGACTACAATTCTCATTTGGGACCTCAGATTTCAAGTCTTTGGGGTAGGCTATAAAGAGGAGGAGGTGTCCAAAAATATGCCAGCAGGGGAGGAGGCAGGCATTGGGGGTGCAGGCTAGGGGGAGGCAGCTGGAGCGACAGTGGGGCCTGAAAAGGGAATGAGGATGGAAACCCAAGTCTTGCAGGCTGGAGGCTGACAAACCAGAGGTGGATTCTACCCATGGGCTCTGCCTGGGCAGTGGAGGAAATGGCAACACACCGAAGTGCTGCCTGGAGGTCCCCCCGCCCCCCCATGGCCAATAGAAGCAGCAGAGGGCGGTGCCTGGGAGCTGCAAGGGACACAGAGCCAGGTGTGTCCCTGGGGAGCTGCATCAAGTAAGCACCCATCCTCCTGCCTAGGCCCCATACCCTCACTTTGCTCCTGAAACCTACCATCCTCCCAGACCCACCAACCCCCAACTCACTTTTGCACCCTTCCCCCCCCCCAGACACACCAACTCTCAACTGATTTTTCTGTGAGTCAGTGGCCCTGGGCCCAAAAAAGGCTCTTTGCTAGAATAATTATTAAAAAAAAAAGGAGAAATAAGCTTCAGAGCAACAAGAAGCCAAAACACAGTACTCAATTACTCTGATATTTATTGCAAGGGGTTTGTTGAATTAGTTTAATTCTCAGTAAATTTGTCTTATTATGACAATATGGTATTAAGAAAGCATTTTTAGCCAATAATTTCTAAAACTGCACCATATACAAGGCAAGTTGTACTTCAGCTATGCCTGCAGACACAGAATAGGTTAAATGCCCAGCTAGGTTTCAAGTTGACCTGCTAGTAATATAATGAAGTAAAACTTGCCTCATCTACACCAGAGTGTTGCACTTTGCTAGTTACAGTGTGCTAGCTATAAGTTCTTAAAAATGATGACCTTTTACACATAGCAACTACACCTGCTTCCAACCCTCTGTTAGCTGTTTACTAAATATCATCCTTACTTCATGTTCAAAGACATTCAGGAACTCTACAGTGAGAAGCGACCCATCTTCTTTAGTTGTAGCGAAGGCAACTAACTCATTAGCCAAGTCACTCTGTGCCAGTCTGTGTGTCATGCATAGTTCAACCACTGCAAGAGGATAGATATTTTATGGAGCTGAATAACTGATAGATTCGCAGCTATCCACGCTCGTTTAAACAGACAAACACCACAACAGAGCTGCATCTAGACTGGCTAGTTTTTCCGCAAAAGCAGTTGCTTTTGTGGAAAAACTTGCCAGCTGTCTACACTGGCCGCTTGAATTTGCGCAAGAACACTGACGATCTAATTATGATTGTCAGTGTTCTTGCGCAAATACTATGCTGCTCCAATTTGGGAAAAGCCCTCCTGCGCAAATCTATTTGCGCAAGAGGGCCAGTGTAGACAGCTCAGGACTGTTTTGCGCAAAAAAGCCCCGATAGCGAAAATGGCGATAGGGGCTTTCTTGTGCAAAACCGCATCTAGACTGACACGGACGCTTTTCTGCACAAAGTGCTTTTGCGCAAAAGCGTCCATGCCAATCTAGACGCTCTTTTCCACAAA
>JANRFK010004440.1:15565045-15594662 GCA_030068395.1 Apalone spinifera | reverse complement strand
ATCTTAATTACTTTCACTTTCGAAAGTGAGCTCGAAAGAAGATATGCAAATTCCTGTGGAATTTGCATATCCTCTTTCAAAAGTCTAGTGTATTCTTAGATACACCCTAAGAATCTTTCTACTATAAAGGAAGGAGTGCTCAAAAGCATGTATAGCATAACATAATAAAAGTATGTGTCTATGCCCTCTTCTCACTCCATGCCTTTCAGACTCTCATATTCAACTCTGGGTGTGATCCAAAATCTATTGAAAGCAGTGGAATGACTCCTATTAAAATGGTCTTTAGATCAGGCCCCAGATGAGAAGATCTCTAGTTGACAGCATTACTCTGCTGGGACAAAGTAAATCAAAAAGACTTGGTAAACCTAAAAGTTGGTATTAAAAATGAGATAGTTTATGGGAACATTTGGAGGGCAAATTTGTGTTTGAGACAAACTTTCTGATCATCTATTATATATTTTGAAGAGTTTGTTTGTTTGTGCAAAATAAAGTCATACTTCGGGGTGACCTACAGATACCAAATTTTGCATAAACAATCCTGCTACTTAAATTAGCCGAATGCACTACTTTTTACACCGGAATATGCTGGCTGAAAGGTTTAAATGCCGTATATACATACTCATTCATAAGCTGACTTTTTTTAGAAAAAAATCCCACTGTGAAAAGCAGGGGTCTGCTTATAAATGGTTCTTCCCAAGCCACGGGAAGCAATATGGACTGAAGGACATGTTTGCTGCTAGCACGCAGCCTCTCAGTTCCCCGCCATGGGAGGCTCCATGTCTGCAGCCACCACTAGGATTGCAGTGGCAGGCAGGCAGAGCAGACTGTACGGCCAAGGTACATGCAGCCAAGGTAGAAGACCTGTGGACCGGGGCCCATTAGCCAGTGGGAGCTGCAGGAAGCAGTGTGGGCTGAGGGACAGCAAACAGCAGCCAATGAGAGCTGAGATGCTCCGTGCCTGCAGCCTGCACATCCCTCAGCCTGTGCTGACACGGACAAGCTAGGACTAGAAGTCTATACTCTGGAGTCGGCTTATAAACGGGTAAGTGACTTTTTACCATTTTTTCTCTGAAAATTTGGGGGGTCGTCTTACAAACGAATGGACTTATGTTCTAGTATATATGGGTAATTATTATATTTCCATTGGAAAAAAGTCATGACTATTATGATTAGAGTTCATAAAAAATACTTCTTAACAAAATTAAAATCAAGTCGCCTATTCAACTGTCATTTTAGCACAAAGAAAATTTTTACTGTTACAAATCGCAAAATAATTCAGATTAGTTATGGAAAGAGTAATGGAAGCTTTACAAGTTTCTGAATCAAATTTATTATGTATTGTAATTATTCAATAAAATAAATAATGTTTGAAGTTGAAATCCTACAAATTTAAAACTGTTCTTTTACAAGCACATTAAGAAATTCTATTACATGTATTTAATTTCTTCCACTCTCCTATAAGTGTGATCTACACAAAATTACTTTGCCAGGTCAACGACGGGCCTCACCTGCTAGTGAATTATAATTCTTTCCATACCTACAGCCACTCTTATCAAGGATTAGTAGTAGTAGTAGTAGTAATTAGTAATGTATTTAAAGCCTCATAACACCTGTATGAAGAGAGTATGACTGCTATAGATGGGTAAACAGAGGCATACTAATATGCCCAAAATTGGTGAGATAGTTGGGACAGAACCAAGAAATCCAGTTTCTCTATCATTGGCACTAAATATGAGAGAACACTGTCACCATCTCTTTTGTAGCTGAACGTGTAGTGAATCATAATTATTATTCTTACAGCTTCAAAAAATAATGAGTAAGGAAAGGCACAAGACCAATATGAGAGGTGTTAATGTCTATTCAAGAGGGCCAGCAATGAGAAGTAAGAGACCTACACAAACCAGGTAAGGAAAAAAATGTATGTACCTTAAATAAGTCGAAAGTGATAATTCCATCTTTATCTGTGTCCATAGCTTGAAAAAATCCTACAGTGATGGGAAAAGGAGGGAGAAGGAGAATATTTTGTAATTATTTTTTAAAGTGCATTGTTTTTAAACTTATTACCCCTGTGGGTAATTCTCAGACCTCTTATAGACAGTAGTATATCATTGAATTCTCTCCAAATAGAGTAGGCATCACTTCATCAAGAAAACCTGCAGACAATGTTTACCTCTCCTTTGCTGCTTTTTCATCCAACTTTGCATCAGTATCCACTGAATACAACTCATGTACAATTCTTTCTACCAACAGAACAAATCTAATCTAGCCCTTTCAAATATAAATAAAGACGGGGATAAATAATAAATTGTGATGCTGGTATTTGCAATACAATTATTAACTGATACTTCAACTAGCAATCTCTTAATCAAAGAACTCTGTGTCCTGCATATGATCCCTGCCATCTGCCATCTTTGATGATCTCCTAGAATTGCTAGTGAGTTATTAAATATTCTATAAGTAGTAACATCAACCAATGGCTCACAGTCAAAAGTTTGAATAGTGCCAATGCAAAATCCTGACAGTTGAGAAAATACTCACATTCAGCACCAAATGGGTTATGTGGGTACCATTAATATTAGTATCCAAACTTTATGAGCTGGCACAGATAAAGACAATATTTTAAGGCTGAGTAGGATAGAACCTCATTTCCAGCTGGATTATGCACAAAAATATCTGTATAGCATCTCAAGAAGAAACTCTTACCCACATAGTAAGAAACAACAAGTCACAAACATAAAATACACTCAGAAATTTGTACTCACTGAACATGGTTTCAAGTCGCACTAAACAGCACACAAAGTTATCAAAGTCAACAGCCAAGTCAGGCTCAGAATAACGGGTGATGATCAATTCATACAGTTTCTTGTTCAGTTTAAAGCCTATCAAGACACATATTACTGTATTAAAAAGCAAGCTGAAACAGTATTACACGGGGTCATTTCAGGCACACATGTATTAAGTGGAGTAAACAGACAAGTCTTGGAAAGTTGTGTATGTATAAAGAGATCTGTTTATTCATAAATGAAGCCAAGAATTTAGCATGATTCAAAAAAGGTTTGGCCATTTATATGGATCACCACAATATCCTGGATTATAGTAAGGATTTAAAAACCCAAGAAACTTTCTCTGTGAGCAGGTTATTATATAACTACAAGGTTTCGAAGCAGCTTATATGGGCACTGTTGGAAATAGGAGAGACTATTAGATGGACCACTGACCTGACCCAGTATGATTATTTATGTGATGCTACTACCAATCAAATCTTGTCATTTTGGGTTGCAACAAGCAACTACGTAGGCTTTCTATGCGACCACAAGAGGGCACACATTTCTTGCACAGACCATAGTACTACTTCCGTCAACTACATCTAAAAAAAAGCTGCACAGATCTTACTGCAGCTCTCTTCATTGGCCTTACTCTGAATTTTAGCCTAACATAGAACCATTTGATCATTTTCCTACAGTGCCTAGATAGATTACCTGGATAAACCTATCAAAACCCCGGTTCCATCATAGTTGGAATAAAGGCTGAAAGTGATATTTGTTTGATTTCTGATGGGAAAGATTATGAATTAACTGACACGTTAAGTGGGAGGCAGTAAATTAACTCCATCATAGAAGGTGATACCTCACCTGCAGATTCCAGCGCCATTCGCATTTCATAGGCACTCATGCATCCAGACTTGTCTAAATCAAACTTTCTAAAGACAGCCTTAACAAAAAGACAAAAATGGACACGTAAGGGTGCTGGACACTCCTAAAGTGGGGTCAGCAATCTTATGCACTGTGCTACAGAGAGTAACACAGTCCACTAAAAATCTGCAAAGATTCCACATTGCTGCATACACAAACAACACGGACTGGATAAAGAAAGCACCAAATCATCAGGGCTGATGCCAGAGCATTATCAGGAGACATCCGAAATCTCTGTCTTTGATATGGATAAGTTAAAGGAAGCAAGAAGCCAGGGAACAATAGCAATTTCACCTACCAGGTAATTCCTAATTTTGTTCCAGAGGATGTTGAATTCCACCAGTCCTAATTTCCCATTTCCATCCCTCTATTCAGGAAAAATAATTAAGGAGAAATGTTTGCAAGCTGTTGTATTCTCTGAAGAGGAACTTCTCCCATCACCCCTTGAGAAGAAACCAACCAAAGTCTCCACTAAATACTAGCAGCTATAATATGTCATTATGATGTAATAAAAAAATCCCTTCTTTGTAGTTTACATCTTACAGGCCTGACACAACCCAAAGGGCCAGGCAGTTATTTGCATGTAACTAAGATGCAGGAGGAGGATACATCCATGAGGTTCACCATACTTCGGCACGACTCAGTACTAAACCCTTTAGTCCGAAGGTCTTTATCTGGAATTTAAAACAAAGAGGGGGCAAAGATGAGGCACATAGCAGGGCTGCTTATAATCTACTGTATGAAAAGCGAGCACCTTCATTACGAACACCTCAGGGCTTGGGGGGTTGTTTAGATTTCTTGTATGAGTGCAACCTTGATGCAGAAGTGAGGCAATAATTATTTTTATTTCCATCTTCTGCTAGTAGATAATGAGATTGCTTCTAATGGGGGAAAAGAGGAATATACTGATCCCGTCCCATATACTGATACAACACTGATACCCAAAAAGGAGCCCCAGTGCCCAAACTATAGCTACCAGTATGGGTTCATCAAATTGCTCGTACTACTTCAACAAAGCACAGAAAGGGAAGTTACTCACCTCGTACAGTAACGATAGTTCTTTGAGATGTGTGTTCCCGTGGGTGCTCCACTATTGGTTTTGGGCTTGTCCCACGTCACAGATCAGAGATTTTTTTAGCAGTGTCTAGTTGAGCTGCGCATATGTGATAGCGGCTTGTGCCGTTTCCACCCATGGAGTTTGTGTGCGCGGCTTCAGTTTCTTTGTGAACGCCCTCTTTACATGAGTTGTCGAGCCGAAGAAGAGGGGAAGAGGGTGAGTAGTGGAGCACCCACGGGGACACACATCTCGAAGAACCGTCATTACTGCACGAGGTGCATAACTTCCCTTTCTTCTTCAAGTGATGTCCCTATCGGTGCTCCACTGTTGGTAACTACCTAGCAGTATCCCAAAGATGGAAGGTGGGCTTTGGCTAGGTTGTACGTGCAGATGAAAGGACTGCGTTGGCTACCACAGAATTCGTGTCCATTTGTGTAGAGATAGCATAGTGCTTCATGAAAGTGTAATTAGAGGACCAGGTAGCAGCACAGCATATGTCTGTGAGTGGAACCCCTTTCAGGAAGGCTGTTGATGTTGCCACTGCCCAAGTGGAGTGCGGCTTAGGAGACACAGGGAGAGGTGAGCCTCGCAGGGAGTAACATTGGAGGATACAGGCTGTCACCAGTTTTGAGACCCGCTGCAACGAGAGTGACATTCCCCTGGAACACTCCATGAGTGAAACAAATAGGGTCTGTGATTTCCGGAACGGTTGTGTGCGGTCTATATAGAATAATGCCCTTCGGATATCTAGAGTGTGCAGGATAGCCTCTTCTCAAGAGGCGTGAGGCTTTGGGTAGAAGGTTGGAAGGAAGACAGGCTCGTTGATATGGAAATCAGAACAAACTTTAGGCAGGAATGAAGTTAAGGGGACGAGAACCACCTTAACTCGCCTCGCTGATATGATGACCATTAGGAACACAGTCTTTAGTGTACATAGGTAGAGCGAGCACGTGGCTATGGATTTGAACAGCAGTCTGGAGAGTGCATGGAGTACCAATTCCAAATCCCACAAGAGAGGAATTGTTCTACACGGTAGATTAAGCTTATGTAGTCCTTTGAGGAATCTCTTTGAGCTAGGGTGAGCCAAATGCTGCAAGGGAAGCTAGATGCACCCTGAGTGATGAAAGTAATAGACCATGTTGTTGCAGAGACATAATGTAGTCAAGGATCATGTGGAGAAGTGCAGACGAGGGTTGGATGCCATTTCCTTCACACCAGGCCATAAATCGTCTCCACTTATAGAGGTAAGTATTGCGAGTGGACTGACGTCTACTGTGGAGTAGGATGTTTCTTACTTCTTGTGAACATCTCTGCTCTGCCTCTGAGAACCAGCGAGGAGCCACACTGTCAGATGCAGTGTCTGCAGTTGCGGGTGGTGGAAGGTTCCTCTGTTCTGTGAAAGGAGAGCTGGGTGGGTCGGAAGTGGGTAGGGAGGTCGGAGAGACACCTGATAAAGACAGGGAAACCAAATCTGTTTGGCCCACATGGGGGCTATGAGGATGACTAGAGCAGTGTCCGACTCTATTTTGTGAAGGCTTTTGGGGATGAGTGGGATAGGAGGAAAAGCGTAGAGGAGGTGAGAATCCCATGGTATGAGAAAAGTGTCTCCTAACAAACTGGGTCTTATGCCCGCCCTAGAGCAACAGTGAGGGTACTTGGTATTGTGGCCTGTCACAAAGAGGTCTATCAGTGGCCAACCTCATTGGTGGAAAATGTCGTGCAGAACACTGGTATGGATTTCCCACTTGTGCTCTATTGCAAACATGTGGCTGAAGGTATCTGCAATAACATTCTTGACTCCGGGTAGGTAAGATGCAGTGATGGGGATGTTGTTTTGAATACACCAATTCCACAGGCATACAATCTCTGCACAGAGAGAGCGGGAATGTGCATCTCCTTGTCAACTGATGTAAAACATCATCATGACTTTGTCTGTAAGGATGTGCGCGGTGGAATCTTGAATGTATTCATGGAAGTGTTTGCAAGCATTGTGTACAGCTCAGAGCTCCAGGAGGTTGATGTGGAGCGTGGACTCATGGGCAGCCCATCTGCCTTGAGAGAAGTGATGCTGGAAATGGGACGCCCATCCTAGGAGGAACGCATCCGTGGTAATGTGGCTGGAGGGTTGTGCCTGATGAATGGCACACCAGCAAGGAGATTCCATTTCTCTTATTTAGTAATAAGTTTTAATATTTATTTTTAAGCAGAGGCCTGAGGGCCACAGCCCTCAAGGTTAGCAGCATGCTGCCCCTAAGAGGCTGCATCTTAACTATTTACAATTATGAAGACCAAAAACATCTTTTTTTTTTAACTAATACTAACTATAAGATTATGAAAAACTAAACAGTTTTAACTAATTACAATTGAATTCCTATCTACAGAGAACTGCAGAGGAGGAGAGAGAATGAGCTCCGGCTGCGACAGAGGGTGGTCAAGAAGGAATTGAAGGGAGGCGGGCTGCATGCACAAACTCCAAAGGCACGAATGGCACACACCACTATCATACATGCGCCACCTGACTAGACACTGCTAAAAAGAATCTCCAATCTGTGGTGCAGGACAAGCCCAATACCAACAGTGGAGTACCCACAGGGACATCACTCGAAGAGGAACCACATGGTACACTAGATGACAGAGACTAACCACAAAATACCCAGATTCCAACTATGACTCTAACAGGTCAGTTGAGTTATGTAATGCTGTTTTTTCCATTACTTACGTTTACTTATGATTTTGTTGAGGATAGTCTGCAGTTCTGACACACTGATTTCCATATCCTGGAAGAATCAAAGAAATAATATTGTATTGCTATAGTGTCTCTCACCTCAAAGGACTTAAATTGATGTACAAATTTTGTATAGACCAGGCAGTGCTGAGATGCAGCCACAATAAATTGTGGCAGCAATAACAGTGCACAGCAACTCTACAGATTAGTTTAGGATGGGATGTAAATCCAACTGAAACTTCAGGGGAAATGTTAGAGGTAGAGTATAATCACTCAAACTGGAATCTGGCTAACATAACTTGGGACAAACCCTCTGTTTTTCTGTGAGGAGTTAGTGGCTTGAGATGTTAGATTCAAAGGCCAGGAGGGACGACGTATGACTTCCTGGATAGCACAAGATGGGGAATTCCACCCAATATTTTCTTCATCAAACCCATAACTTCTACTTGAACTATAGCAAATCTGGTCTTGAATTGAAAACTTCAGGTGGTGAAGAATCCAGCTCATCCCTAGCTAAATTATTCTAGAAAATCTTAAAAAACAACGAATAGTCTAGCAGCACCTTAAAGACTAACAAAACATGTAGATGGTATCATGAGCTTTCATGGGCATACCCTCACTATTAAAAATGTCCCCCTTATTTCTAGTCTGAGTTTGTCAACCTTCAGCTTCCAGTCACTAGATCTCATTGTGTCTTTTATGCTAACTTAAAGAGCTGTCTACTTTCATAAATTTCTTCCCCATACATGAACTTGCAGAACATGATAAAGTCACTTCTCATTCTTCCCTTTGGTAAACTACAAACTGAGCTTCTTAAGTCTCTGACATATGGTATGTTTTTCAGACTTTGAATCATTCTTGTAGCTCTTTTCTGTACCTTTTTTTTTTTTTTTTTTTTTTTAAAAAAGGACTCCTCACCGCCTTTTTTAAAAATTGTTCAATATCCTTTTTGAAATGTGGACACCAGAATGATCTCACTAATGTCATGCACAGAGGTAATAACATCACCTTTTCCTACTTTGTATTACCTTGCTTATACATCCAAGGACTGTGTGTGCTCTCTTAACTACAGGATCGCACGGGGAGTTCATGCTCCACTTTAATTACCATAAACTGTGGAGGCAAAACCTCCACCTGTTGTGCTCTCTTTTATTACCACAAGGAGATGTTAGGTTGGTAATGAGGCATTGGTTAAAGTGCCACCTAAAAAAACATCCAACATCATTTCACACAGAATCTTATTTTCTTTGGAGGTTATCCATTCAGCTCCTGAGGCCTAATCATACTTATTTTCTGACATCATGTGGCACAACATATCAATCTATTGGTTAGACTAAGGTATGGTATGGGGAGAAAAGAATTAGAATTAGATGATTCACACTTCAAGTGTCCTAAACCTAAAAGAGGACAAAACAATACAGTCAGCTTATTTTGCTGAATAGCTGGAAAGCATTTTATCTTGTATAACCTATAGAGATGATGCTTGTTTATGGTACACACTTGCCCCTTAATTGTAACTCAGGAAGAACACCATGCTTACCGCTCCTGCAAGCTGCTTGAACATTTGCTTGAAACTTTCATCAATCTCACTTTCAGAAAGCACTTTCTGAGGAAAGAGAATGACATTTTCACTGGGTACGTCTCAGTAGGGTAAAATACAGAGCTCATGAAAGGCATGCAGCAATGAAAGATGTACCCCAGGAAATTTGTTTGGAGCTTATATCTGGACAAGAGAATACAGAAGTGATAAAGATATCATGGCAAGAATAGCCACGCAGTAGAGTCATATTTGAATCCCACTTTCAACCTCTCACTCCTTAAACCAATTGGGGAGAGGTTGTGCAGTGAAAATAATGCATTTAGCTCCTGAGGGACTTAGGTTTAAGTCATTCAAGCAATGCCTTAGCACCACTGAATCAGAACTGTTACACAAGTCCAGTTTCCCCAGAAAGCAGAGACATCTAGCATAGAGATGGGGAACTACAATAAGTAAAAATCTGTGTTCAACTCTCTTCTTCTGTTGTTCAGGCCTCTGGTTACATGACACAACTAGATTGACTCAAAAGTTGTACTGCATGGTTAAATCCACAGTAGATAGTTACAGAAATGGGATTGAAAGAGATGGATCTCTGGCTTCTTATGCAAAGAAACAACACTTAGTAACTATCAAGTTCTAGCTGCCTATTCCACTGGAAAGGGTAAGCATTGGCAAGCAGTTTATTACCATGGAAAGATAAAATAATTAAAAAAAATATCAGAAGAGAATGTATGTAAAGTAGGGATGTGAAAGGTTAACCGGATAATGCTTACTGGTTCCAGTTAATTGCTCCCCACCTGCCCTGGCAGAGGGCTGTGCCAGCCCTGTGGAGTCCACCACAGACGGGCTGCTCCGACCAGCTGGCCGGAGTAACCACTATCCATAGCAGACCAGGCCCAGCCCCGCCTGCTGCAGGTTGCATGCTGGTTTCCTGGGAGCAGGGCTGGCTCCCAGGGAGCTGGCTGCAGAGCCCACAGTGAAACCTCCCTGGGGGTGGGGCCAACAGAGAGGTGACTTTGCTGTGGCAGTGAAGCCTCCTCTCCAGGAGTGAGACCGGCAGATCTTGCCGGTCCTGCTCCCAGTGAAGCAGCTTTGCTGTGGCCAGGGAAGCCTCCTCCACAGGAGCAGAGCCAGCAGCCACTGCCAGCACTGCTCCCGGGGTGGCTTTGCTGCGGGGTCTGCAGTATAAAGCTTATCCTTGTAACCACTAAGATTTTCAGTGGTTAAACGGTTACATTTGTAACTGACTTATTGAAACCAAGTGACTGTGCTTGAACTCTGAGTGGTCTTAAACCTCAAAAAGTCATTGCTCTTGCAAAGGTTAGTGAATAAAGGGTTCTTACCTCATCTGGAAGATTAGCCTGGATCTGATCATCCATCTCCCTGCAGAAACACGGACAAAATGTCCATGAAGGAGTCAAAATAGCAAAACCAATGTGGCAAGAGAGACAGTACTGTGTGTGGTCACAATATTGTGTGAGCATGCATAAATGGTATATATTAGTTCTCAAGGAGACAAGTTTCTGGGTTCAAGAGAGGCTGGCACCTATGGGTCAGTAATATTTAGCAGCCCCGAACCTTTATGGGCCCAGGGAAATAGATTAAAAGTTCTAATGCAGTTCTCTGGCAAAGCAGGGCAAAATACTATCCATTGTATCAACCCTCTCTTTTTCCAACCATCACAACTCCTACATATTGCTTTCCACAGCCACACCGACTAAGGGCCTTGGCTGATCTAAAATAGGTAAGTTTGTGTCACATTCTTTCTTCAGAGTCAGCCAGAGAGAGAAAAATATGACACTTGGTAACAAAGGTTCCCACAGATTGCAAAAACCTGACACTAAAGATACATGAACAAAATCCCACTCTCATGTACTAACTGCAGCTCTGTGAAAGGGCTTTGATATCATATATATAGTAGCCCAATGTCTGAGACTCTGTAATGCTGAAACGCTGGCTGTTCCCTCCGGGTGGCACTGTTGCCTCCCGCCGTGGCGCTTGGCTGACTTCTGCGCCGCTCAGCTGGACCGCCGAATGGGAGCAAGCGGTGCAAGTGGCCGTTTGGGGTACACGCTGCATGGGGAGCGCGGACCCCAAACGGCCGCTTGCGCTGCTTGCTCCCACGTGGCGGCACAGCTGAGCGGCGCAGAAGTCAGCCGAGTGTCACGGCGGGAGGCGAAGGGGGGTGGGGCGGTGACGTGCACGGCCAGGGGGCGGGACCTGGACAAATGTGCATCTCTGACGTCAGGAAAGGGCGCCTGATTCAAAAGGAGGAAAGCGGAGCAGACACAGAGGACGCGGAGGCGATAGAGAGGAGAACGGAGGAGGCGGAGGCAGAGAGAGAGAGAGAGAGAGACGCAGTGGGAGGAGGAGAAGAGAAACAGAGTGAGAGGCAGGCGAGGGAGAAGAGAAAGCGAGAGAGAGACAGAGAGAGAGGTAGGAGGCAGAGGAGAGAAGACCGACGTGGAAGAGAGACCTGAAAATCCCGTCTTATGACAGGCTAATTGGCTAGTTATTAAAGGTTTCCCTATATAGTCCTCTATTGGGAAGCCCTGGTAGACTAGCATCAATTAGAAAAAGCAACTATGGGGGTGTGCTGGTAGTGGTATTGGATAAGATTCATCCCTCTCTCTTCTGGGACCCAATGCCTGGAAAACAGCTATGATAGTTCACACAAAACACCTATCATAATCAAAGATGAGCCTTGAGACTTACTCAGTTCCAGCTTTTTTCTCTGAGAAGACCCTGAGGACAAAATCTCCTTCCTTGTTAGGTTCGAAGGTGGAAGGCACAACAATATACTCCCCTGGAGGCAACTTGAAACGTGTGCTGACTTCACGAAGGTTTATGAACTGCTCCGAGCGAGCTCGTGAGGAATTAGCCAGGAAGAAATCTCGTTTCAGGTGAACTGCAGACTGACCTACAAACTGCCAGAGAGAGACGTATAGTCACCCCCATGTGCTGGTAAATCTCCTGCCCCACACAGGCTGGTAACATCCCAATATAATGTTTAAATTGAAACACAATAAAAGATAAGATGGAAGATCCTTAGAAAAGGGCAGAGGGACCTTTGGAAGCACAGTGATCAAAACACTAGCCACCTAAGCTTTTCTGCCCAAATAACAACTCAAAATCAATTTAAAGGCTTCCACACATTGAATCAAACATCAGGTTCCCATATTCTCAGCCTGCAACTGCATCACATTCTTTTGACTAATTTAAGCACAGTGTTGTTAGGCTCTAAAGCAAGGGTGGTCAATAATTTTGACTGGGGGCCGCTTCAGAAGTGGTGGGGCCTCAGGCGGAAGGGGCAGGCCCAGGACACTTCCATGCTTCCCCACCCACAAACTCTCATTGGTCTGGGGGTGGGTGAGCAAGCAAAGTCTTTGCCTCTCCCAGAGAGAACTGCCAGCTGTTCTGAACAGCTGGCAGTTCCCTCTAGATACCTGTGCCCCTGGTGATTGGAGGAGACTTTGCGTGCTCCCCCCTGTTGCCCCCAGGTCAATCAGGGCCTGGGGAGGGGAAGCACACAAAGTCTCTCATTCCCTGCCCTTATCCTGCAAGGCAGTGCTGTACTTAGAGTGAACTGCTAGCTGAGCAGCAGCTGGCGGTTGCCTTTAAGTGCTGAGCCCCTTGCAGGACGAAAGACTTCACATGCTCCCCCTGCTCCCAAGCCCTGATTGGCCTGGGTGCGGGTGAGCGGCAGGGTCTCCGTGGGCCAGATCAACTTGCTTGGCGGTCCAGATCCGGCCTGCGGAGGCCCTTTTGCCAACCCCTGCTCTAAAAGGAACTATGCTGATCCCTCTTAAAACAAAAGGATGGTCCTCACTTGTAAAACAGGGATACTTCCCTACCTCACAGCAGTATTATGATTAGGGATTCTGAGGTGCTTATATGTTACAGTGATAGAGGCAATATAAGTACCTAAGATAGAGGTTTAGAATAAAAATAGGACCTCAGAAAACTCACGCACACATACACCCCACAAAATGTCATTCCAGAAGATCAATGGTGTGCCAACAGAAGAATGAAAAAATCCATAAAAGACAACCTGCTGTTCAGACCATGATCTGGATGAATATCAAAGAACTCGGATTGTCTGAGTTGCAGGCCCACAGATGAGGGGAATAAAGAGGGCAACTGCCCCAGGGACTGGCAATTCTAAAGGGCCCAGGGCTCCCAGACACCACCCAGAGCCCTGGAGCTGCACTCTCGAGGTGGTTCTAAGAGCTGGGTGTGGAGAGGTGTCATGCTCTGGGTGGCACTGAGGGCTGTGGGGGGCTGGTGCAGCGCATTTGCTATCCCCATCCCTGCCCCTTCTGAAAGCGTGTCACCAGGCTCCCCTCCATCTTGTTCAGGGGTCCGTCATGGCTGTTGGCTCCCCTGCTGGGATGGATACAAAATAAAAGTCTTTGATCCCTCTTGATCATTTCTAAATGAAGATCCAAACTGAAGCTACAATATGCACCATCATGCAATGTTATCCCTACCAAAAGGATTGATTTAAATATGCTTTACCTATGGTTGGTATCTGATGAAAGAATTTCCATACGTACCTCACGAGGAACCTTTAGAGATACAAATTAGAAGTCAGTGAGTTACAATGAAACTAATGTTGTGTTAGCCAACAGGAAAAAAGATAACATCTACATTTAGTTATTTACTTGGTCAGTCATCTTCTGCATTCCTATAATTATCATTTTAAGTATTTATGCTTGGATCAGAGTTTAGGCAAGAGTTTCCCTTCACATCTTTTACTTCTCTTGTATTGCTGCAATGAAGTATACGTGTTGTTCAGGGACACCCACCCTGGAAGCCCTCGCTCACACCCCCTTTTGCTGTTCCTATAAGGAAGCCTTGTTGCCCCACAAGCTGGGTTGACTGAGGTTAATTCATCCAAGGTACATAGGAAGCTCAACAATGAGCTAACACGTGAAAGCTAATTATAAGCAATCGAGCCTATTAATCTTTACTCTCAGATTTTCATTTTCATGGAAGATATGTCCATCAATGGCTGTTAGCCAGGATGAATAGGAATGGTGTCCCTAGCCTCTATTGGTCAGAGACTGGGAATGGGTTAGAGGGTATGGATCACTTGATGATCACCTGTTCTGTTCATTCCCTCTGGGGAAACCTAGCATTGACCTCTGTTGGACGACAGGATACTGGGCTAGGTGGACCATTGGTCTGACCCAGTATGGCAGTTCTTATGGGGGAAGAAAGTCGAGGTTGTGCTGACCAGAAGCTAGGGATTTCTGAGAGCATGAATTGTTACAGAGCCTTCATAGTTACCTCATAAACAGCAAAGCCAATCGTCTCCATGTCCTTCCCGTATCGCCTTTCCTTGCGACGGTGTTTCTGCATGAGTGCCATGACGAAGCTACAGCCCGATTCTCTGCTGTAGCTATCGTCATCATCATCATCATCCACCTCTTCCAGTCGGATTTTAAACTGAGGGTTTATCCAGAATGTAGCTGAAGGACAGAAAGAGAAAAGAATGGATTAAACAACACACTATTCTTACATATTCCCAGTTGTTTTAAGAAGTAGGGCATGTCTGCACTGCAGTTACGAGGGTGATTGTGGATCATGTAGACATACCTAAGACAACTTTTGTTAGCAATAAAGCCATGGTAGCATGGTCTAACTGACCAAGTAATAACCCAGGACTTTGGGTGAGTTTGTACACTACCAGGATGCTACAGCTTCAATACTGTTGGCACTCAAGCTAGCTAGAATAAAGCTAGCTTGAATATATCTTGCAGGCTGAGAATATGAGAACCCGAGGTTTGATTGAATATGCGTGGAAGCCATTAAACTTATTTTCACTTGCTAAATGGACAGAAAAGCCTACATGACAGAGGCAAAATGCCAATGTTTTGATCATTGTGCTTCCAAAGGACTCTCTGCTTACAAACTGCAGTCACACACAGTTATCACTCACAGAATCTGTTAGTCCCAGAGTGCCATGAAAACCTGACCCTCCCAGTACAAAACAATCAGAAGAAATGGATAGACCAGTGTTCATGATTATAAAAATGTTCACTCATTCATAGTTTAAATGGATCACAAAAGTGGCAATTCAACAAATATACATCTAAAAGTGAGCTTTCCTCATTTACATGGGTCTCTGCAGAGGGTATTCCCAATAAAATAAGCACATTTCTGAAAGCAGCAGTGAAATTAGTATGTCTCGGTATAAAACTGTTTTATCAGCCAGCACCAGGCTAATTTGATAAATCAGGTGTTCCAGGCAGGTTAACACTAAGGTGAGCACATTGGACCATATATACTTTACCTGGATAATTCCTGCAGCCTCCAGCTGTGCTCCCCCGTCTCCAGGTGCCATCATAAAGTGTTGTGTTCCACTTGCGGAGCTTGCGCGATTTCAGCGTATCTGGGGTAAGGTTACAGATCTCCAGCCGTGAGAACTCTCGCAAAAAGTCTTGGAAGGACATCCTAAGAAGAAAGAAATCCGATGAGTTCACACAGGTGTCAGAGAAACTACTGCAAAAGTCTCTCTCAAGTCAAGCTGGGTGTGAGGCAGTTTTCCTATTCCATGTACATTTTTGAGAGTGCAAAATGTTTTTCATCTCAAAACAGGACAAAAGTCAATAATATTTTCACAAACAGAAAGACAAAAAAAAATCAATCAGGTCAATCAAAATGTTTCATTTTGATAACTCCAAACCATTTTGATTTCGATTTTTTTAAAGTTCTAATTGGTTTATATTTCTAAATACAATAATTTCAGAGCAGAAAACTAGATTTTTTTAAACTGCTGAAATGTTTCATTTTTACAATTTCAGAATATGTTGAAGAAAAAGTTTTGAGTCAGGAAATGTGTATAAATTACCCTGTTTCCCAAACAGCTTTAGGTTCAACAAATCTACTTTTTTTGGTGAATAAACATTTCATTGAAAAATTCCTGATCAGCTCTATCTTAGAGACCCACGAGACATTTGATGATCATGCTTCATGTAGATCAAAGTCTCCCACAACCTTACAAAAAACAGATCTTTCTGTTCCACTCTGACCCTTCACCAATTCATGCCTTTTATTCTCTTGCCTGTATGCTAATAATTCCTATAGTAAATCCAAGATCTTATATTTTTGATTTACTTCTTATTCAAAATCCCACAGCAAAGGAGCCCAAGCCTTTTCAAAATCTTTTGATAGGATTGGCGAAACCAGTAATACTACTCACTGTTTCCTTGTGCCTCCCTTCCCTCATTTTAATCTGTTATATCCATTTATTGTCTCTTGCCCTATACTTAGATTGTAAATGCTCAGAGGCAGGGACCCTCTTTTTGTTCTGTTTGTACAGTGCCTAGAACAATGGAGTCCTGGTCCATGAGTAGGACTCATAGGCTTTAGGGGAATACAAGTAATATATAAAATAATACCTTATAAGAGCTAAACAAATTTATAAAACAATTTAAAGGGTCAGATCCTCAGATGGTATATATCGGTCTAATTTCATTATCTTCAGTTGAATGTCCCTAATTTATGCCAGCTAAAGATCTTCCCCATTGAGTTCACAGTGGATTTATTGGCGTGAGAGGGGGAGGAAATGAGGAACAGGTGGGTGGGAATTTTTTTTTTTACAGCTGAAAAAAATAATCTGTTTTGGTGTTTTTCCCAGGTTACTGACTTCACGGTCAGATGCATGCCCCTCCCAAAAAAAGCACAAAACTGATTCCAAGCAGCACTGAGATCTAGCAAAAACGTGTTCAAACATTTGCTTCCTCAAGTGGTATTTTTACCAGTGAAAAAACCATGCTAGAGACAAATTTTAAAAACCCGGCATCTCAGCTTATGTGTGTGTATTCAAACCCCCTTTTAACTTGGTCACACGGAGTAGAAAGTGAGGTGTAGTGCAAACTGTATTTTCTACTCACCAGAATTCCCCATCTTCCATTTTAATCCTCAGCTGCTGTCCCACAGATGGATCCACCACGTTCCACTCAGAGGAGCTGCAGGAGTGAAGCAGTTCAAACATGCAGTGAGTTGTAAAGCTTGAACAACTCATCATAAGTTACATTCTGAAGGAAAGAGATGCCAACTCCACTTTCCCATTTGAGCTATGCCAGTTGCAATAGGGCTGAATTTGGCCCATTGTGGGCAACACCATCATCCCACACTGCTCATTAGTAAGAAAACTATGATCATGGCTGGCTGTAGACCATGTGTCTGGATTCCAAGCAGCACCTGTGCTGTTGCTCTGCAGTTTATTTCCAATTCCATAAATTGGGTGTAGGATCCACACAAATCAATTCGGTTCTATACAGGTGTGACACTCAGAGCATCCAATGCCAGGTGGCATATTGCTGTTAGGATATTTACCCAAAGGGTGGCATGTAATGTGTCACTGGAAAACTCAGAACTCACTGATCATAATATTATTGTATGCTGTATGTAATAGGTTCACATACTATCCTCATCACCATAATACCTGAGGGCTTTCTGTTGTGTATTAAGCAATGTGATGACATGGATCACACATGGTTCATTCGGTCTCTCATCCACTCCATAGGCAAAGAATTGTGGGTGCAGTGGAATGATTTGTCTTAGGATTTTTATTTATTTATGTGTGATAGGAACATGCTGGGGACTGAACATTACAACAGATAAAGCCTTTTACTTCTAGGTCACTAATTCTGATACAGATTGGTAATGACTTGAAGCAGTTCCTTTCTGACAACTCTTTGCCATTTATCCATGGTCCTTATCATCTTAATATCTAAGCACGGACAGCCTATATGAAGTTAATTGACACATCTGTTCCTAGTGGACAGTTACCTACTTAACAATCATCAGCCGAGTTGGCACTATTTGGTCCCTTTTTTGCCAATTGCAACTGTGTACAAGGGCTGAACTTCAGATCGTCTTTCAAGTCAAAGTGGAGACATGCTAGCAAGGGTGGCATGGGGGAAGCCTGTTTGCCACCTAACCTAGTCTGTAAAAGGCCAGTCAAGCTGACATCTTTCACCAAGGATACGTTTTATGGATTATTTTTCCCCTGCCCTCCAACCTTCAGCTGGGGTGCTGGAATAATGTGTACAATGGGGGTGCTGAGAGACAATGAATCAAACTTTAAACCCTGTATATAATAGAAACTACTTCAAACCAGGGTCTGTAACAGCACCTGCAGCACCCCAAATTTCAGCACTTAAAATCTTGAGAATCGGTATAAAAGGAGTTGATCCTTACTTATCACTCCAGGCTCCAGTCCATTCCACCTCTCCCCATGGGTTTCGCATTCGAATTAGATGAACAGACTGTCCTCGGTAGTTAATCTGAAATCACCACAGATATACAGTTAGAGATACCACAATACTTGCTTCCTGTGGTGTTTAATCCTTACAGCCAGGTACACAGAGCTGTCATGCAAAAGACTATGATGGAAAGGGCAAAACATAACTAGGCTCTAATGTGAGAGTTCAATGATGAAGAAAAACTGTGATTATTGAAATCAACTTTTTCATTTGAAGAAACTGTTGTGAAGAATCTGGATACTATTGGGGTGAATGCTATAGGAAGGAATGCTATAGGAAAAAATAAATCAGATAGAGATAAAATTATTTCTTATGGCAAAGAACCATGTGAATACATGAAACAAAAGACAGGACTGTGCAGCACTTTAAAGACTAACAAGATGGCTTATTAGGTGATGAGCTTTCGTGGGCCAGACCCGCTTCCTCAGATCAAATTGTGGAAGAAAATTGGCATGACCATATATACCAAAGGGAAGCAATCAAAATTGGCATGACCATATATACCCTTTGGTATATATGGTCATGCCAATTTTCTTCCACAATTTGATCTGAGGAAGTGGGTCTGGCCCACGAAAACTCATCATCTAATAAACCATCTTGTTAGTCTTTAAAGTGCTGCACAGTCCTGTCTTTTTTTTCAGCAAGACTAGACTAACTCGGCTACATCTCTATTACTACTGTGAATACATGTCACTGTGCTCCATTAACTAAAGCCCTAGCCACAATGATATCAGGATGTTACTAACTACAGTCATATTTAAATATAGTTTTAGCTAGTAAGGTTTTGATTCGATTGCAGACAGTGTTTTAAAGGGGCATTTTCAGGCATCTTCAGACTAGAATATAGGTTTTGTTTTGAAGAAGTTTTATAAAGTAGGGATGTAGAAGTATAACTATTTAAATGGTATAACTGTTCACGGTTACACACAGGCTCCTGCCCCACTGCTGGGAACAGGGCAGCAAGCAGGCACCAGTGCACACCTGGGAACCGGCTTAAAAGCCAGCTTCTGGCATGCACCGGCTCCTGGGAAGCCAGCTGCCACCCCATGCTATGGGTACATGTAACCATGTAACCACTAAGATTTTCAGTGGTTACATGGTTATCCAATTACCTGCTTTTTTACATCCCTATTATAAAGTTTATAGGTCAAAATATTATTTATATATATATATATATTTTCTTGGCAGATATTAAGAAGCCATACATAGCAGTTAGCATTGTGCTTTAAAATTGACCAGTCTAGTTTCACAGTCTTGGTGATCATATATAGGCATCAAGTAATATATGGGATTTTAAAACTCTTTCAACTTTAGTAATCCAAAACTCTTATTAAGTAACACATAGAAGGTGAGTTGTACATTATATATGAAATCTATCATAAGTCCCTACCCAAGATTACAAACAAACAAAAAGAAAAAAATGTTACTTTATCTCTAAGGCTCAAATACAAAATACTAAATCATGCAGAGACTTTAAAGTGATATCTTTAAAAAATTACCTGCTAGTTCAAGGGAAAAGATTTTTAATGCAGATTTATTATTTTTAATCTGATACAGTCCCTTAAAACTTAATTACTGCAAAGGGCATGGGGGGCTAAAACAAAGCTGGAGAAAGTGTTACTGAGCTGATCCTGCCGTGTCTCATGGGATTTGAGCAATAATTGATGGTTACTCTATTACATCAGGCAGAAAAAAAAATTAACTCTACTTATTTCCTGCAAAGTCATAAACTTGCAATAAGATGTGTGGTAGGTGGTTACGCCACAAAGCCCTGCAACAGCAGACTCAGTTGGGATGGGGTGGCTAATGAAATATGCACTGCACCCACTCTGCTTTTGTTTGACTTACTATTTAATACTAGACCTATAACCCCAGAACAAACACTGCAATATGATTCTTTCTGAAGGTCTTGCAAGTCCTGCAGCCAATACACAAAATATTTGGTTTTTTAAGCTACTTTATATCTGAGATTCTCAAACATTCGTTATTTAAATCCCATGGCGTGGGTGTCTGAGATACTATTATTCCTACTATGTAGATGGGCAAGCTCAGGTGAAGTGATATGTGCAAGGTCACACAGCAACAGAGCTGTGAATAAAATCCAGGAGACCTGATTCTCCGTTCTAACTACTGCACAATGTTCCCTCTCTTCAAACTCTTCAAGAGGGTGAAAAGTGTACCTGTTTGGCTCCTGTGACCGAATAGGCGTGACCCTTTACCAGCTTTTTAAATGTTACAGCCTCCATGTCAAAAGCACTGGTAATCTGCATTTAAAAAGCACACAAGAAAACATGTTAAAGTTAACATAGGCTTCACCTCTGTCCCTAAAAGAAATTTAACTCAAACTTAGCATAGCATCTCCACACAGAGTAAAATCCAATTCATGAGAAGACCACAGGTGAGCATGTACAAATGAGTCAGCATACCACTGTTTTATTTTGTCCAGGTTTTTACATTGCAATCATCACTGTGGTATCTTAGTAGCAGCATGAGTTTTTGGATGTACAGTTTTGCTTTCTCCATGTTGCTCTAGTGCAGTGGTTTTCAACTTTTTTAGGTTGGAGACCCTTTATTAAAAGTTAACATTTTTTTGCAAACACCCCATTTACTGTAAAAGTTAGGAGCGTGGATATTTTTGGAAGCGGACAGAATAACTGATCTTGAAGGTTAAGAGTGCAGAGAGTGAGGGAGCAAGATTTTCTTTGCTTTAGATTGTAATAAAATATTCAACACTGAACAATCCCCCTTGATTGCTTTTTGTGACATCCCTGGGAGTAGTGACCTACTGGTTGAGAAATATTCCTCTAGTCTTTGCTAAGTCATTTATAAAGTCTTTTACAATGAATGCAAGTATTCTTGAAACTTTATTGTGTTATAAGCTGCGTGAAGCACTGTTATGGGACCGAGACTGATAGATGTGAACTCATCCTTCAATTAACAACTGTAAACATAAGACCCATCTGAGCGCTGGTCTACACCACAGAGTTAGACTGTCCTAACTTCAAGCATCTACATGAAAATGCAGCTCCCATTAGGAATGTAATAGTGTAGTTGATTAACCAATAAGCAAAAGCTTATAGGTTAATGCTATAGACTATGTGCATTCTCCAACCTACTTGCCAGTACATTTTTTTAGCAGGCTGATCAGCAATTCAGCTCAGTCCTGGCTTGAAATGGGTCCAGGACCTATCCTTGCTGCGGCTCTACATTTAAAATGTATTAAGAGCCAAGCGGATAGGCAACTCAGCTCAATTGTGGCTTGCACAAGGTCTGGGAGCTCAGATCCACCCTAGACAGGGGCTGCTGCCTCTTCATCAGAGGGAGCAGCACAGGGTGACAGGCAACCGGTCCTCTAGGGTAGCTGGTTTTTAAACTAGCTCCTCTCATGGATCAGCTCCTGCCTGGCACCCTGCACTGCTGCCTCTGATACAGAGGCAGCAGCACAGAGTGACAGGGAACTCCTCAGGAGTGAGGCTGGAGCACACTGGCTGCTGGCCTTGCCTTGGGGACTATAGAATAGTTGACTAACTGATAAGAATTCTTGAGGTTACTCGACTATTCAATTAACTGATAATTAACATCCCTAGCTCCCACCAATGTAACTTGTCCACTACACCGACTTAATAACTCTCCATCTGTGAGAGGTGTAGCACTTAAATCGTTGTAGTTAAGCTGATACAGTGTTGCTTATATCCAGAGCCATCCTGTACACAGGATGGTTCAGAACAACCACCCAGAGTCCCATGTTTTGTGGGACACCATGCTTCATGGGGATTAGCGAGGGGCCTGGTGCTGCCAGCAGGGGACGGGCCCGCCCCTGCACTCACTGGCTGTGAGCAACCCAGTCCCACTGCCCATCTCTCTTATCTCCCAGCATCACTCAGGGGAGGGGGCAGAGCAGGGATGGAGCGGGGGCAGGAAGGCAGCAGAGCAGTGGCAGAAAGAGGCGGGAGCTTGGGGGAAGGAATGGAGTGAGGGCAGAGCAGGGGCAAGAAGAGACAGGATGGCACATGGGAGGGAGGAGTTGTCTCAGGTCCCGCACCTTCTGAGAGACAGCCCTGCTTACATCAACTGTTGCTACCTTTCAGAAGCCATCCCAGGATGCCCCACACTGACAGTTAAATCAGCGCAAGCATTAGTGGAGAGGATGTGCACTGCTGACACACAGAGGTTAGTGTGCATACACAAAAGCTATTTAATTACTGCAGTG
The DNA here is from genome assembly GCA_030068395.1 of Apalone spinifera. NCBI lineage: Eukaryota > Metazoa > Chordata > Testudines > Trionychidae > Apalone > Apalone spinifera. The sequence goes on along the minus strand of JANRFK010004440.1, from coordinate 15,572,163 downwards.
GCTGCATGTCGGTGTACCTTAGATGAACTTAATTTTGTAGCTGGATTTGGGTAAGGATGTGTATGGGGCAAAAGGGCCTCTGCGGGCCGAATTTGGCCCACCAAGCAGGTTGATCTGGCCTGCGGAGGCCCTGCCATTCCCCCGCCCCCCAGGCCAATTAGGGCCTAGGGGTGAGGGGAGCGTGCAAAGCTTCCTCCCACCCTGTGACCAGCACACGGCGCTTTGAAGCACCATGCACTGCTCACAGGGCAAGAGGAGACTTCATGTGCTCCCTTGCCCCCAAGCCCTGATTGGCCTGGAGGCAGGAGCATGCGAAGTTTCCTCCACCCTCCCCCTACCCTGCGAGGAGCGCACGGCACTTCAAAGTGCTGTACGCTCACTCAGGGCAGGAGCAGGGCGAGAGAAGCTTCGCACAGCTCCCATGCCCCCCGGCCAATCAGGACTTGGGGGCAGGGGAGCGCGTGATGTCTCCTCCCGCCTTGCAAGCAGCGTGTGGCACTCTGAAGTGCCGCGTGCTCCTCGCAGGACGGGGGTAGGGCAGAAGGAGGCTTTGCATGCCAATCACGGTCTGGGGGCGGGGGAGTGTGTGAAGCCTCTTCCCTCCCTGCTAGGGGCATGGGTGCCTAGAGGGAAGAGGGGCCAAAGGGGCTCCCCCACCCCCTGACCAATCATGGTCTGGGGAATCCCAGAAGTATTCTGATCTTGCCCCTTCCGGATTAGCCTTCCGGGCAGCCAGGGGCCACTTCAAAAATTTTTGCTCAACCCTCGTCTAAGGACATGTTTTCACTACCTCCTGGATCCATGAGCAGCGATCGATCCAGTGAGAGTCAATTCATTGCGTCTAGTACAGATGCAATAAATCGACCACTTAGCACTCTCCCGTCGACTCCAGTATGCCACCAGAATGCGAAGAGTAAGGGGAATCGATGGGAGAGCATCAGCCATCGACTTACTGCAGTGAAGGCACCACGGAAAATAGATCTAAGTACGTAGCTGAAGTTGCATAACTTAGACTTAGTCTACACCACTGCGAGCTAACAGAGCAGCTGATACATGGTAGCTGACCCTGGGGAAAATCAGGATAGAGAGGTTTCAGGTTAGGAGTGCAGGCTAATGAGTGCTCTTAGTGCTGTGAGAAAAAAAAATGTTTCCTGCTATTTAATTGCCATACACAGCTCAGGTCAAGGAAAAACAGATTCATCTCAGCCTTTTGTCTGAATTGAAAGTTCTTGATTAACAAAAGAAATTATTTCAGGTCTGGAGCTCATCCTTTTGTCATGTAGTCATCATGTTACTATCACTATTAGCAACGACCACCATGTTACTGAACAGGTCCATGATTTAACTCCACAACAACTCCACAAGGAAAAGGGCCACTGGCTGCCCAGTGAGAGGTACAAACTAGCAGCCAGTGGATAAGAACTCTGCATTTTGTAAGAGTATCTGAGCTAAGGAAGAAGAGACCCTTGCTGTCAGAGGAGCTGGTAGACAGGCTACCATGACAGTGATGCACGTGTTTGTAAGTTCCAGTAAATCACCTGAGGGAATTGCAGTGGAGTTACTTTCTGAAGCACATCTAGATTAAGTGTAATTTTCTAATGTACATATGCACTCAAGCTGTACACATTTATTTGGATTGGTGCAGAATGTAAAAGCACGCCTCCTCAGGGCTCTAGACATCTTTGCCACACAAGCTAAACAACAAACAAAACCCAATGCAACAATTTCCCAAAAAGCAAGGTGGGGAGCTAGGGTCCCCACCTTCAATGGATAAATCTCAGTCTGGAGATAAGATGGGCTGGGCCGTGCATGGCAGTGCATGTATGTGCACACTGCAGGCAGTATATAAAGCCAAAGGTTAAGTGATTTTAACCTCCTGATGGTCAGTGAATCATTGAACACAAGAAAGTTTTATTGCTATTATAAAAACATGTCTTTGAATGTCAGACTTGGGGATTTGCTGTAAATATTGGTAGGAGATGTGCATAAGTCAGCAACCAAGATGAGCGCTCCATTTGTTGCTAAAGCATAACACCCATTTTGGAACAAAGCTCTGTTTTTCTTAATGAATTTGGGCTTGAGAGCCGCCATGGGGAAGGGGTCACGAGGTGATTTTGACGGTTTATTTTCTGGATGTCTTTGTGGCACAATTGCATTCAGCAGTTAACCATAAGGTTAGTGGTTTGAGCCCACCCAGCGTCATCTATTCAATGCATTTTGCTTTTAACAACTTTCTAGCACACTGAAACCTGCTAAACAAACTGTTTATATGGCGTGTTCTCTGCAACAGTTAGCTTGGGTCAGGTGAGTACACTCAAATCAAGGTAACCTAGCCTGAGTGAGAGCAACAACACTTCAGCTAAGGAGAGTGATTGGATCAACAGAGAGATACTAGATTGGCACCTGTTCTATTGAAACTCAAGATGCTGCATCCTTACTGCTAGCCTGAGGGTATGTTTGCACTAGGCAGCTTTTAGCAACAAGGCTGGGTCAACCCAGCCCTGTCACTAAAAGTCAGTGGGTGTGAACAGTGTTTGTTGACACTTTTGCAGACAAAATACTTCTAGTCCCTACAAGCGGCTTTCACTTTGTGGGAGAGACAGCGCTCCTGCCAACAAAGCAGCATTTACACTTGCACTTGCTACAGCAAAATTTTTGTTCTGGGGGGAAAAATAGGGAGGTTTAAGAACCCTTGAATGGCAAAAGTTTTGGCGATCAGTTCCAAGTGTAGATACAGCTTTAGTGTCAGCAACACTCAAGCTTCAACCTATGTACCCTGATATGCAACTTAGCTCAAGCTTAAAGCACCACATTCAGCTAGAGGTAAAGACTTGTGTGGATTAGCACCCAGTTGGAGCAAAAAATATATATATATACTTCAAGCTAATACTGCAGTGAAGAAAAGCCCCTAGAAACAATGTGGCTTGCCTGGCTGAGTAGACGGTTGAAGAGTCCAGCAGACAACAAAAGGAGTTTGCTTTTGTGTGTGTGCATGCACGCACATGTACACGCATTTCATGGTTGCCAAAGGAACCCAAAATGCCCAGTGGCCAAAGGATCCTTGAACCACTGCCTTGTTTCGAGAATGAGCAGCCCCAAATCTTCAGCCTATTAAAATGGTCCAAGATTCACTTGCCTATCAACACCACCAATCAGAATATTCTATAAATCAAGGACTCACATCAATGGAGCAGCCAAGCAGAGATCCCCTCTCCAAAGCTTTCAAAATAATTTGGTAAAGGTCGCTGGGTGGTTTCCGAAGCTCGTACCATTCAGTGACCCCTCCAGTGAAGTCTTCAAAGCCCTCAGAGGTGCTTCCTCCAGACAGAGCTTCATAGCAACCATTCACCCTGAGTGAGAAGGAGGAAGGCAATTAAAATGTTCCCATTGCAGACACATATTCTTGGCCACATTAGTCAGGTATCCATCAGACAAATGCTTAGTATACCATTGCCATTTTCAAAGCAGAGTGGAGCAAGCCTAGACACTGGCACTTACTTGGCATAAGCTTTCTCGAGTAGAGCACTCCAGAACTCATTGCCTTCAGCTGAGTGTACAAAGGTCAGCTTGCCATCCTTCGTCGGGAGAAGATCGTCCACTACAACATCCACCCACTCCCCAAACTGCCAGATCTGCACAGGAGAGAGAGAGAGAGAAATGCAAACTGATTGTGAAAATAGCTATAGGTTCTAAGGTCACCCTCATCATCATATTCTCCAAACACCATCCAAAAATGCATTGAGAGCATAATTTTATATGTTGTACATCTGGTTCGTTCTCGGTCTCATCTCCCCCAGGGAAAGAACTGTGTGGGCAGAGTTTGGTGAGCTAGTTTGTTTAGTATGTGTTTAGCAGTTCATGTCAAACCCGGTTTCAACTCAGGTGCAGACAAACCCATTTTGAGAGAAAAATTATTTTATAACAGCACTATGTAAGCATGGGCACTAATCAACTGGCAACAAAGTCTGCATTCTAAAATTTGCCATGTCCCATGCTACTCACACTGAAGCTGCAGGATGCAAAGGCTATGAAAATGAGAAGGTCATGTTCTTTGCAGAGGTCTGGCAACGTGCCCAGGCTATTTGTTACTGCTGATGCTCAAACAACTCCGTGGTAATCAAACTCCTGAAACTTTGCAAGCCGAGTGATGGGGCACTAAGATTCCATTCAGTCTTTATAGTTAATGGGCAAAAAGGTTGTGTAGTTGTTTGAGGCCTCAGTTCAGAAAAGTACTTTGTCGTTAAGTGCCTGACTTTAAGTGTGCCTAATTTACCTGATATCAGCAGGATTACTCACATGCTTAAAGTTACCCATGTTCTTAAGTATCTTGATGAATTATTGCCCCAAAACCCTGTGAATGTGAACCAGAAATGACATTTTCATTAATTAGCTGACCTCTGAAGGCATTGCACACAACTCAATGGCATTTCTCCGCTTGGGTGTAGAATCAGCTTCCAAACATTGGATCCCATTATGCTTGTTTCTGCTAGATTAAAGAACTATCTACTATTAGAAATCTCTTCTATGTAGATACTTGTATGTAGACCATCATATAGTCACTTCTTAATTCTCTCTCAAACAAGGCATTTTTAGCTTCTTTGGTCTTTGATAAGACATGTTTTCCAGACTTCAAATCATTCTTGTAGCTTTTTTCTGAACCCTTTCTAAACTTTATGGAATTAAGTTTTAATACCTTTGGTGTCCTTTGCAAATGTTTCTGTATTACAGTGGAATTCCATATAACTTCTTTAGAAGGAAAGCAGGATTAATGCAATTTCTGGGAGATATTAGGAACTTTAAAGGACTTTTTGGGACAATGTGTGTGCAGTGGGGAATTTCCTAGTAAACACTCGAGGTGAAGGAAATGCAAATGACCCATCTGCCTTTTTTTAAGCTGCATTTTGAGCAGAGACCCATTGTTCGGCTGATTACCAATTAGTCTTGTCAAAGACCCCTACTGGATAAATGAGTGAGTCTGTTACTCATGGGAGTTCTTGTTCTGAGCAAAGGATGTGGTAAACTTGAAATTACAGAAGGCCTGCTTGGGCCTGAATGACTGCTCCTGCCAGATCCCACGTTGTAGTTGGGATGATCTCTAGTAAGTTTATTAGCATGCATATATGTTCTGCTGTTGTTGTTTTTTAACGTTTTCTCTGTATTGTTTTTAACTTAAGAACAATATGTAACATGCTTGCTTAGGAAGAGCTGTGTGGTAGCCTGACTGTGGTCACCATACTGTAAACCATCTCTGAACAGAAGACAAAAGGAGCCTGCTTAGGCAGTGTCTTTTGCTGGGGATATCACAGGATGTTCAAGGGACTATGCCACGCGGAGATACCCTGGTTAAAAGGGAGAAAGATGCATCTTCATTCAAGAGAGCCAATGGCAAGGGAGGTGAAAACCTAAATTGGGTGCTCTTGCTGGATCACAAAGAGGAAATACAGGTATAGTTGCCCTGAACTGTGACAATAGGAGGATGACAATACTTCATTATGCTGAATATAACACACCTGGTAAAATTACTCATATTCAAGTAGTTCAATGGCAATCAATTTTAGCATACAATGGCTAGCACTAGCAGGCCCTGCACTTCAGAGCTATGCAGTACAAACATTCCAATTAATATCAAGTTGACTGAGCCGCTCTTAAAAAGAAATATTGCATAGCTGAAGTCTTTTTTATTTACCTTCTTATCTTTAAGTGTTGCACCGGAAAAGGTGACACACACACCTTCCCATATCTCTCTCGCACAGGAATGACTGACTGACCTGACCCAGCCCTCCCTACCCAGTGCTCTCCACCTTCCATGCCTGGCTGTGCCCCTGGGATGGACATGCCTCTCCTGCCACTGATATAACCCAGCCACAATAATGTCCCTTGGCTACAGTGCAGGCTGGAATGGGTTAAGCCCTAAACATGCATTGTGCACCAGGGCCCAGAGAACCTGACTGCAGGACCTTCAGAGAACTGAGCCAGAGAGGTGGCTCAGCAGAGGAAGATGCCTACGGGACAGAGCAGATCCACACTCTCTGGCTTCGTCTACACTGCACGATTATTTCAGAATAAACTATTCCAGAAGAAATACTCCGAAATAGATTATTTCAAAATAGCACATCTACACTTCAGGGAAGACTGGAAATTAGTCTGAGGCAGGCTCCCGTAACGTGGATGCGCTACCTTGATTTAGAGCCCCAGAAAGCACTGGGGAGTAATTACTTTGAATGGCCTGGGGGAGGAGCTATTTTGAAATAGCAGCCGTGAAGCATCCACACTACAGCTATTCCGAAAGAACTATTTCAGAAGTGGAATGAGGTTTACAAACGCTGAAATAAGCCACTCATTATTTCAAAATTATTTAGAAATAGCAGGCTAGCTATGTAGATGCTTGCATAGTTATTTCAGAATAACGGACGTTATTCCAGAATAATGCTGCTGTGTAGACATACCCTCCCCGGGCAAAACCTCTGGTGAGGAGGTGGGCGGGGAGAAGGTGCTAAGTGCCCCTGCCGGACTCCTGCAAGATCTGGGCACAAATAGGCTGGAAATAGCTTCCCCCACACCATTCCAGAGCTCAGCTGAGGAAGCTGAGAAGCTTCCCTGTCAGCGCTGTGTGAGGCTGTCCTGTCCATAGGATGAAGTGGGGCAACTGCCCCAGGGCTCATGCTTTGGGGGGCCCTGCACTTCAGAGGCATGTGACGGGGGGGGGGAGGGCAGGAAGGGGTGAGTGCTGGCAGCAGGGATTAGTCCTGACCCTCTTCCATTTATTTCTTTTTTTTTTGCCTGCAGCCTCTTCCCCAACTTGGTAATTCTCTGTTCAGCATTGCCTGCTGGCTGCTGCAGGGTCCTACTGCTCCACCCACCAGGGCTGGTAAATTACCAAAAAAAAAAAAAAAAAAAAAAAAAACCACCCTGCAGAAAGTTTCCACTGATTCCCACCATTTTAGGACCTTTAAAACTCAATCTTTTCAAGTGCTCTAAAATCTGAGTGGTTTCTTGGATTGGTTGGAAAATTGCCTCCTAAGCATGCAGAACAGCACTAGTTACCTAAATTTGGCATCGTTTGATGCAAGTTTGCGGATGACACTAAGCTAGGGGGAGAGGTAGACACGCTTGAGGGC
>JANRFK010004440.1:15545710-15556567 GCA_030068395.1 Apalone spinifera | reverse complement strand
CATTTGCATCCCTTTTCCGGAAAAGGGTGCCTGTGTAGACGTAGCCCAGTTGTGGCAGTTTACTCAGGAAGAAGGTAAACTGAAAGAGCAGCAGGGTCCAACACCACCTGAGGTAAAACTTTCTTACATCCCAGCATCTCACCTGGAAGTGGAAGATGCCAGCATATCCATTCTGGAAGCTCTGCCCATGGGGGACCACTCGATGAAGGATTGTATCATTCAAGGTGAGGGAAGCAATAGCAGCTAGCAGCCAGCAGTCACCTGAAGGAAGGCAGAAGGAAAAGTTAGTCAGGAAAGTTCAATTTTAAGTCCAAGGATGGGAACTAAAACTACCATTTCTTCAGCAGAGCCTAGCTGCACTGGGTCAAATAACTGCAAGGTATACTGCAGCTACATTTTATTCTTAAAAGAATAATAAGAATATGCCAAGAGGCAAATATAATGGAGCGCAAGATTTCAGGCTTGTAAGTTATAGGAGCCATTTGGCAATTCAGGCATCTACTGGGGAGAAAAATATTTGTATAAACCACCCACCAATTCTTGCAGCTAACCAGAATGAGCTGTAGAATCCACACATGAGTCACAGCAGCCTGGGGCTTCCTCAGAGACATTCACCCCAGGCTCCTACTGCAAGTTCTCACACATCCTCACCATTGTTTTCCAAGGCTGATCCGTCTAAGTTTTGCTGTTGGTTTGCTCTTCTTTTCTCACTTTTGTAGCACCAACAATATGCCAGTGCTGATGATCAATGGGATACTCTGGGTTTTAGTCTGGCTAAGCAAAAATCTGAGAGCCGTTTGCTTTAAACAAAAAGTGAATTTGCACTGTGACTATTAATCAGCAGAGAACCAAACATCCAACGTGAAGGACATAAGGGAAACAACCATTTTGGCCCTCAAATTGACAAGCTAAACTCATTTACTAAAACTCATAGTTCCATGCAGATGAGAGGAAAAATCTCCTTCTACTAGCACTCCTGCCCCTTCACAAGTTCCTCATCGGTTTCAGTCCCGAGGCAAGTTCATCCAGTTCTTTGTGCACTTTGCACACTGTTTTCACTTAGATAAGTTTTAGGGGGTGGGATCTTGTGCTGTGCTCTGGCCTGTTCCTCCTCTGGCCTGTTATCCAGCTCAAAGGGGCCAGAATGGGGGTGAAGATCTCAGCCAGGGCATGCTTTACTTTAAGCTAACCCACTACAACTGGTTACTTGCTATGGAAGACAAAGTATCAAATGACTAATACCATTAGCAGGCCACAGAACTCCAGGCCACTGCACTCAGCAGAGGAGATTGTAGGGAACGAGATAAAAATAGTGACTCTTGGCTCATCCATAGCACCTTTCATCTCAAAGAGCTTTTGAAAACATCAATGAAGCCCTGTATATCTGTGCAGTCAGTCCTCGTGGAAAAACAGCGTCATGAAGCAGTGAAACAACTTGCCTCAGGGTTGAGCGGCAAATCAATAGCCATGCCTATAACAGAACCCAGAAGTCCTATTTCACGGAGCCTTGCTCTAACCATTAGAGCACTGCCTTAGCTCAAGAATAAGACCCCAGCTTATCAGTTCCAGGAAAAGTGAAGCCTGGGAAGAGTTCACACATAATATAAATAAATATGTATTTAAGGGAACTTGCAACTTATTTCTGTGCCCCAAAACACCCCGTACAATACTGCTACTAGGTGGAACTCTTTGCCCAAAAAGTCAAGAGCTTAGCAGGATTTTAAAAAGGATTGGATATTTATATGGATAACGTGGCTCTCTAAATTTACAATAGTAATTAAAAAAAAATGAAGATAGGATATTACCACTCCTCCTGCATTAGGGCATCAGCCAATCTTGAACAGTCTGGCTACGTCTAGACTGGTGCGCTTTTGCACCAGAGCTATGCAAATGAGGCTCAGCGTTGGAATATCGCTGAGCCTCATTTGCATAGCTAATGAACCGCCATTTTTGCGGAAGAGGCTCTTGCACAAGACGGGGCTGTCTATACTGCCCCTTCTTGCACAAGAAAAACCCTTTTGTGCAAAGCCGTTATGCCTGAAAATAATCGGCATAATGGCTTTGCACAAAAGGGTTTTTCTTGCGCAAGAAGGGGCAGTGTAGACAGCCCCGTCTTGCGCAAGAGCCTCTTCTGTGAAAATGGCGGTTCATTAGCTATGCAAATGAGGCTCGGCGATATTCCAACGCTGAGCCTCATTTGCATAGCTCTGGCGCAAAAGCGCGCCAGTCTAGACGTAGCCTTTGTGAGGGGCCGGTTCTCCCAACACTATAGGATTTCTTGTACTTTCCTCTGAGGCTAGTCTGAAGCAGCTGGTTCTGGCTGCTGTAAGACAATGGTCTAAGTGGACCCTTAGTCTAATCCATCTTGGCAATTCCTGTGTTCCCACTGTTTGATGAGAGCAAGATCACCACAGCAACTTGGATTTAACTTGTTTCTCATGTCTGCTTTGCTGTTCATCTTTAAGGGGGACCAGAAAACGACTTAGTACCAGAGCCAGATGTATGGTTGCCCACCTTGTGTGCCAAGCCCTTACAGAACTCTTTCAGTGGCCTCTGCTGGCCAGCATTCGCTGCCTCCTCTGCTTCTGCAGCAATCTCAGAGGGATAGTTAAAGGCTGCTTCAGTGCAGTGGCAAAGGAGTAGGTGGATGAAGGCCAGCAGCAGATGGGAAGAACAACATTTGAGGCTTTTTAAGTCCAAAGAATGCTGTATTGGGACTCACTTTCAGAAACAGCTGTGACAGCTGACAAAAAGCCAGGTGCAATTACTGTCATTCCTCCCCCACCCCATCCCACACATAAACCCCCAGGCCCGTGGACACCAGAGCTGCATTGTTTAATTCCCCACACACTTCTCCACCCCTTCCCCCACCTCCCATGTGTTCCCAGTATATTTAAAGTCTTGTGGAATTTGCACAGCACTAGACTCCATGCCTGGGCCAACTGGCGATCTGCTGTGGGGAGGGGCATAGAGCAGAGAAACATGCCTCCGTGCTGACTCAGGGAGGAGCTGGACTGCAGCTGTTAGGGGGCTTCCCTCATCCAGGGCCACACTCATCCCAGGCAAGAAAAAACACAGGCAGCAGGACTGCTGCTGCCAAATTTACTGCTTGACACAGCTCACTGCAGCAAATTAAATAGCCAGTTGATATGACTCCAAAGTTTGCATCACTCCAATGTAGTTGCTGTTACTCCTTCCAAATTCAGACTCTCCTCCCATTAAAAACATGCATCATGGGAGTAACATGCCTTATGTGTGTATAACTGATTGCATCTTTGCACTGTATATTGACTTAAAGTGTGACTAATGAGTCTGGGAACACTGCAGAGGCAGCATCCAACCCCTGGAAAGAGTGCAGTGTACTCCTGGGATGGGAGCTCTAGTAAGCTAGATTTGTGCCTAAACCGAGAACATTTCATGCCAATCTTAAAGGACTCCTCTTTTGGCCAAAGTTCAGAGCTAAAGTTAAGCACTGCTGCTCATAAAGCACACCGAGTTCCTCAGATGGAAGGCACCATACAAGTGCTCAGTATTATTATATAGATGACTCCTCCACCCTCCCATCCTCTGCTTTGATGGCCTTAATCTTGCCTTTAATAGAAATACAGTTATGCAGTGAATGTGATTTGAAGAGACTACGGACTAGACTCCACGGGAGGGGTTACTGCCAACAGGGGTAACCCATAATCCAAAAAGCCTGGGATAAAATTTCCAAAAGGCATCTAAGTTCACCTTCAAATAAAATGTAGGCACTTAGAACCCTAAATCTCACTGACTGACACTGAGACTTGAGCTTTTAGGGTTTAAGTCTCTTTGGCACTTTTGAAAATTTCATTCTTGGTCTACATACAGTTTTTGTACCATATATAAAACCAGATTGTTATAGCAATTTCTACCCCTCATGTGAATGCAATTATACTGGCATAAAGATGTCTTATATTGATACAACTATTAAAGAATGGAAGAGGAATAAACTCCACTGATCTAAACACCTTTATACTAGTGTTACTGTATAAAGTTATACAACCTCTTGCCACGCTGGGGAAGGAGGGAAAGTGGAGGGGGCTGTACAGCTTTAACAATACTACTTATCTGTGTAGATGAGTCCATTTGTCTCAGAGTACTATCCCCTCTGGTTTAAATTAATCCAAATGTAGGTTCCAACTTGCACTGGTCAGTCTAATCCGGCCAAAGATAATGGCATATATTCATACATTTCCAGACCTAGGTTTCTCTAGCTCAGAAATATTCTCCTTAATCCATTATTTGTAATGCAAGGCCGGGGAATTTCGAGACCATTACACAGAAGAGAGCACATGCACACAGCACCCAAATATATAACTAAATAGAAACTAAAGTAAAGGAAACCAGACACAGAATATCATCATTTTATCTCAGCAAAAAGCAGGGCTGGTCTTTCCTTTCTGCCTATTTTAAAACCTCACTGGGGGAATCATATCTCTGTGGCATTTTTCCATTCTCTGCTATGTGCCAACAGTGGCCTAGCCATAACTTGCAACAAGGGAGATTGTTACTGAGTCAGGCACATTCTTGCTGGATGAATTGCAGAGAAGGTTTAAAACCACTTGAAAAGCAATTTACCTTGGCCATATCACTAACTACCTTTTATCCAGGGGAAGTCAGTGTCAGTCCCAAATAGATCCAATTTCTTTGTAGAAGTAGCACTGGGGCAGTGACTCTTCACTATGTAGCTCCAAGAAAAATAAAGACCAGTTTCCTTTCTTATCTCCTTCCCTTCCCCTCCCTGCAAGGTTACATTTTTCTGTGTTAAGGAATGGTGGTATTTCACAGAAAGGAGAAAGATGCTGGGTGTCACATTAACGCCAATCTACTGTACTATTTAATGTTACAGCTGATGATCTGATGGTTTGGATTAGCCCACTAGAAACCAGAGCTTTGCTGAGAGAAGAACTGGGCACATGCAGCCTCGCATGGCTAGGAACAGTGAACAGATGCAAGAATATGCTGCAAAGGAAGCTAGAAATTACTGGGATTTAGACAATAGGCCTCACGGCAGCCTGTAATGGGGGTTGGGGGAAATCAGGGATTATTCAAGCATCTCTGTGCACTGATATCCCAAGTCCTTACCGAAGACCCAGGTCCTGCACTGAGCTCCATGTGGTTTGGTCCTTCTGAGAGCCTCAGTGAAGTTATCAGGAGCGCCATTTAGGAGTCTTCCCAGAAGGATCTCATCATAGGATTGGGGTATGTGAAAATTGAGGCTCTCAGAAACTAAGTGATAGGGCTACGGTCACATAGAAAGCTCATGGTAGAATTGGGAATTGAAGCCAGGTCTCTCAAATTGCAGGCTAATTCCCTAACCCCAGGGCTGTCCTTCCTCAAAATGCAGAATTTGGGGAAGATAGGAATTGTGAGGAAATGGGAGAGATGGACATACAGATTAAATCATACAATTTCTAAAGGCTACATGAAAGACGGAAGCAAGAAATGCTAGTTTGTTTAAGAGTCCTTCAGAGATGTACCTGTTCCGGCATTTACATGCAACCACTAAGCATAAACAAGCAAGCACTTAGGAACCATCTTCCTCCAGCAGCAAGAATCCAGCTTCTGCCCCCAGATTCTCTCCTTCTCAGTCTCTCAACAACAGCACTAATAATAAGTGAGACCCTCCAAAGGGAACCCAGCAGCATCCCTACCGAGGGCTCCCTGGCAGATGTCTGTGCGGGTGGCTCCGTCAACAATGAACTGCGGGTTGGAACACATTTCCTGAAACAAAACATAGTTGGTTTTTAAGGTTTCAGTGACAAAGATATTGGTTTTTGAAATGCAATGCAGTCCAGCTAGACAAAGCCATCATCTTTGAGCTACGCTAGTTTATCCTTAAGTATATGGCTTCTTTTTTACAATGGCAGCCCAGTGAACATTTAGGAGTGTGGGTATGGTAAGTAGCCAAAGGCTCTAACCATCTTACTTGGAGATAACAGTTTTTGAAAGAAGGACAAAGGTAATTACTGTTGGGTGTTTGTCCAGACCCTAGTACCATGGGGTCCTGCTTTGGTCCATAACTAGATCCCTTTCGGTGCTACAGCAATACAAATACTTTTGTCAGTCCTTTGGAACAGTCCTTTTGTTGCATGGTTGTACAGTACCTAATGCTATGGGACCCTGATTTCTTCACCAGGGCCTCTGGACACGACTGTAGTACAAACAACAAAAGTGTCTCCTCTATGCCGCGTCTCACAATACAAGCATAGTGGGTGTCACAAATTTAATAACAGGTGCACCACATGTCAAAGGAATACACAGAAAACCATTTTCACAAAGCAAATAGTCAGAGGAAAATCCCATTGCTGGAGGTCAGAGAGTTCACCATTGTATGCACTCAGATACTACAGGGATAACGCCATATAAATATGTCAATAGGCTGTTTATTTTAAAGAGAGCTGGATGATGTAATGATTAGACAAGCATGCAGAAGTAAAACCTGTATCATTCACTAAGCATATTCCTCTGAAGCACCAGGTATGGACCGTTGCTATGAGTGTGATTCCAGACTTACCTTATGAATGGTTCAATGCAGTACAGAAAGAAGCTGGACACCAAAACAGATGGCTATTGCTCTGATTTGAAACAGCAAGAACCAGGTTACTAAGCTAGTAGCAAAGATCTGACAAATTGTGGCAAACTCTGTACTCTAATTAAACAGTTGCATTCATTTATCGCCGGAATCAGGGTGGATTGCCAGTGAAGGCAAGATCTAAATCAATGGCAGAAACAGGAACAGAGTAGTTGCCATTCCTTTTGCTCTAACCACTGGTCAACAGTGCCAATGTGGGCTTGAAAATTCCACTATGACAACATTTAGGGAGGCAAACCAACCAATCGATTTTCTTTGTTTCATTGGTTCCTCAAAGAAAAAAAATCCAGGAATGATTCTCTACATAGGACACAAACAAATAAATAATACATCCTATACATAGTACGTAGAAGGAATTAATTCTTGCCTCACCGTAGGTCTCTTCCACTTGATTCCATAGGTTTTAGAGGAGTTTGGACCCAACTCTTTGAAGCCCAGGGAAGATGCTGTAGGAGGGAAGGTGTCATCTTGGAAGAGGGTGCCTCTCTGTAAGCATGCATTCCGAAGCATCTCAAAGTCCTGGCCCAAATACTTCACTGCATTCTCGTGCTTTCCCAGACCTAGATCCTTAGCCCTCTGCTTCTGGACCTGAGCCGAGACGCCCGTGCAGTACACTGGGGTGATAATTTCTTCTGCCATCTTTGGCAACTACCAGACTAGGCAAGCACCACTGAAACAGAGAAAATAGACAGTTCTCTCACATGACTTATAACAACAGTAACACCTTGTCTATGCTAGCTATCTGTACCTGGAAATGTTAAGTGGGCATAGTGACAGTAAGGCCATATGTAAAGTTACAAGTTTACAGTGGGACAGCTGTACCGGTACAACTGTGCTGTTGCAAGAGCACTCATCTAGCCATGTCAGAAGTAGAGAACTGAACCTCACAACCCTTACTCAGCTTTAGCCAAGTAACCTAATAGCAAAGCATAATATGTAATAGGGATGTAAAAGCATAGTCAATTAACTGATAAGCAGGGCTTGCCAAGCGGCGAGCCCCGCTTGCCAGCCACACGGTTCGGCACGCTGCACACGTGCAGACCGTGCTGTGCATGCGCTGACCACGCTGCGCATGCGCTGACCGCACTGCATGGCTGTGCCGGCTTGTAATCTACTCGCCACGGGCAAGTAGATTACACTAATTGTCGAGCCCTGCTGATAAGCAAAAGCTTATAGGTTAATGCTATAGACTACACGCATCCCACCCCCCCACTTGCCAGTACATTTTTTAGCAAGCTGGCCAGCAGCCCAGTTCAGTCCTGGGCTTGTGATGGGTCTGGGACCTACCCCACTGAACCTCTGCATTTAAAGTGTATTAGGAGCTGGGCAGGCAGGCAGCCCAGCTCAGTTCTGACTCATGCCGGGTCCGGGAGCTCAG
This sequence comes from Apalone spinifera, assembly GCA_030068395.1. Taxonomy (NCBI): domain Eukaryota; kingdom Metazoa; phylum Chordata; order Testudines; family Trionychidae; genus Apalone; species Apalone spinifera. The sequence goes on along the minus strand of JANRFK010004440.1, from coordinate 15,548,570 downwards.
ACCACCCCTTACACAGGGGCTGCTGCCACCCCACACCACTACCTCTTTAACAGAGGCAGCAGCACTGGGCAACAGGCAGCTGGTCCACAAGGAGACTAGTTAACTGGCTCCCCTCATGGATCAGCTCCCACCTGGCATCCCGCACTGCTGTCTCTGATACGGTCCCAGCAATGCGGAGTGGCGGGATCTTCTGGGGAGTGAGGCCGGAGCGCACTGGCTGCCAGCCCCGCCCCCAGGGACTATAGAATAGTTGACTAGCCAATAAGAATTCATGAGGTTACTCAACTATTCTATTAACCGATATTTAACATCCTTAGTGTGTACCCTGCTGAGCATTCATAGCTGTACTAAGTCCAGTGATATATTATACCTTGGGGGAGTGCCCTGTAATCCTTATAATCCTCATTTGTATGCAATTGTGATATTGCATAGAAAGCATGCCATGTGACGTGTCATAGGAAAGGTTATGAACTGCTGACACCCACTATTCTAACTAAATATGTGTATCTTTAGTACATATAAAGTTATGAGTTTATGTTTTATGGTTATCGCTCAAACATATTGTAAATTGGGAAATCAGTCAAATATTAGCGCTCCAAAGACAATAGCAAAGAAAACAGTAAATGCCCAGGCAGGTATCAAAACAACCATCAGCATCTGTTGTTCATCAAGGGAGCTACAATTCAAGGATTCACTTGAATAAGGCAACATCAAGGGATTTGCTGTATCTTGTCTGGGGACTCAGGAACACCCCCAAATGTGCCTGGATTTGTATTCTCCAAGCACATGGACTAAGGGTATAAAACCAAACACAGCAGGTCATGCTTCACCTTTTTCTTGTCCACAACCATACTGCAAGCAACAAGGACACAGAGAAGACTGAAGAATCCGACACAGGAGGCTGGCCCAGGTTTAATTAATAAAAATTGCTTAATCTAGATGTTGCCCAATCTAACGGAGCTGAAAATTTAGACTGTGTGCTTATTTTGTATTGTATTTATTTTGATCACTAACTCTGACTTTTTGCCTATCATTTACAGTCACATAAAATCTATCTTTTGTAGTCAATACATTTGTTTTTCTGTTTATCTTTCCCTGTGAGTTTGTCTGATGTGTCTGGTAATTAGCTCAGGTTTTACAAAGGCTAACTTATGTCCACTTTCCAGGGATGAAGTTGAAAACCAATTAATACATTTGCACTGCTCGTCTTGAGCAGTGCAAGACGGTATACTTCTGAGATACAGTGCAGCGAGCTGGGGAGAGTGAGCTGGGGCCTTTCTCTGTGTGATTTGTGAGTAACTCTGGGAGCATTCATGCAATCTACCTGCATGTGGGGTTCCACTTGCAGTTGTGCTGAGCAGAGGCACCAACTTTGAAAAGAACCAAGGGATGCTCAATCCCCAGTTCTTCCCCAGACCCCACTCCCACTCCACCCCTTCCCTCAAGGCTCCACCCCCACCCCCCAGCATGCCAATTCCTCACTCTTCCCTCAGCATCCCAAACACCACAAAATAGCGAGACGGGAGTGATCAGCAGGGTCCACTGGTTGGCAGGAGAGGCTGGAAGCCGATGGGAGGTTGCTGGTGAGTGCTCAGCACTCGTCAATTTTTTCCCGTGTGTGCTCCAGCCCCAGAGCATCCAGGGAGTCAGTGTCTGTCAGGGCTGTTCCCCACTCTGGTACTCAGAGTGCAAAAGATGGGGACCTGTAAAGGGCTCAAAACCTTACCTCTACAGACACTAGTTATCAAAAACTCCCCCACAGAATCACAATACACAGATTTTGGGGGATTTGCTGCCATCATCAAGTGCTTTTATCCTTAAAACTGGGGATGAACACTTGAAATCACTTGCCATAAAAGAGCTTGCAAAAAAGAAAAAAGAGAAAAACAAGCTGCAGTCTCTGGTAGCTGACCCCTCATTCAGAGGTGTGCAGATGCATACAGACAGATCTTCCAGGACAAAATCATCACCTTAAAAGAAGTGATTTTTATTACAAAACAAAAGACAAACTTGATAAAGCATACTTGGTTGCTAGATGTTACAGAGCAACTAAGGAAAACAAATTAAAACAGAGGAAAAAAACTCTGGCACAATGATTAGATGGTAAAGGGGGGAAGGAATTCATAGAATCACACAGAGCAGTTCAATCCAAACCACAAAATAAGGAAACATTACCCTGAACTCGACTGGATTCACATTTCCCTGTTATTTCTAATTTTCTCTTTGTTCAGTCCACTCCCATGCCCTGAATTCCATGGGGGGCATGGTACTCCTGCCTGGGTTTAAATCGTTCTGTCTCTCTCAAATTCTGGTTTCTTTCCCTCACAAAGAAAGCAGGCAGGGACCTTATGTCCAATTCAAATTTCAACCCTCTATCTCGATTGGTTCTCCTGGCACCCTGGCCGACACCTTTGCTAGGTACCTGAGTTTAACCCCATAGACACAGGGTGCTGATGAGCACTCCTCTTGCCCATTACAGTGTCTATGGTGCTGAGTGATAACAGGTCCTGAAGGGGTTGCTGATTGTCACTAGCAACAAACTGTGAGGCAGTTCAAGCTGGAGAGTTAAAGGGGGCACAGCAGACCCCAGTCTCAGGCTGCACCTGGGGATTGCTGTCACACTCACCTCCCCAGATGGACCTGCTCTCAGCTGCATAGATATCTTCCAAGAATACTTAATTTTACAAGTGTTTTACTTTCCCCTGCTCTATGAAGGATTCACCTAAAACATACAATTCTCTTACGCTACCTGTAAGGCCTTATCTATGCTAGTCATCTGTACCAGTAAATGTTCAGTGGGCATAATGCCACTAAGGTAACCACTAAATCTACTGGATCCCCCTTGTCCGCATGTTTGTTA
>JANRFK010004440.1:15527618-15538168 GCA_030068395.1 Apalone spinifera | reverse complement strand
TATGCTAATCAAGCGCGGGATATTTAAATCCCGCGCTTCATTAGCAACTTCGGTTTGCTTCATTTGCCTCCCTAGTTCAATCTAGGGGGCAAGTGTAGATATACCCATAGAGAAGAATGCAGGGTTCACATTTGGGCCTTGAGCAGAGGAAGCATCTTAAACTGCTCAACAGCAAATACAGAAACGACGGAGTTGCCAACCAGACACTGGTAACAATGGCTGGTGAGTCTTTAATCGGGGACTGTGAAGAGACTTGGGACAGACCCAAAACAAACCCGCAGCTGGGAGGAATATAAAACGTTCTGCTTGATAGCATAGTACACTAGCTGAATAACCAGCGATTGAATGAGGACATCAACACCATAAAAGAGGTGCCCACAAGGCAAAGACCACTTCAGTCCTGCTCCTCCCTTAGTGCTGGAGGGTTTGGCTGTGACTTCTTCATAATTCTCCAATTCAGATTGAAAAAAGGATGCAGTTAAGTCTGTCTCCCCACCATACAGCCCCGATGACAGCACTGCTCAACAATTCTTTCCTTCTACATTTCTTACCTGACATCAAAGTATTCCATAGGTCTGAAACAGATTATTGGTAGCTTGCTTTGACACACCAGGCTTAGAAGGCTGGAGGAAACAGTGTCTTCAGTTGAAGAGATGAAAACATCTTCTGGGGTTTCAAAGGAGCCAAGGGGAATGAAGTTCCCAAATCCCATTGATTTCAGCACCCAACTCTTTCGGGCTCATTTGACTATCTCAACCAGGAAGCCTCCAAGCATTGCTTCCAAACACCAAGCCCTCTCCAGGCTACATTCTCAAAGCACCTCCTACTTCAAGGAACATATACTTGCACAGCTACCATTATGTATAGATGGGACTGGATTTAAGAACATCCCAGACGAAAAAGTGGATGAAAGTTCCATGGTGCTTTATTGGGATCAGATACGAATGAGACAGCCTCTAAAGAGGGAGCTGATCTAGGGATAAGAGGGCGGGAAAGACTGTGCATTTCTGACTCTATTAGTGTCTCCGACTAACCTTGGGCAAATCACTTACACCCAGAGTCTCAATCAAATCAGTGGGAGTTGAGCACCAAAATATCTTTGGGGATATAAACCTTATCCTCTCTCTACCTCCTTAGTCTCACTTTACATGCAAGGAAATAGATGGAGCTAGTTCACACAGGTGCTGTCAGCATTAATGTGTTAAATAGAAAGCTCCATGTAATTACCAATTTCCTTCCATCTCTTTTTTAAATTTTCCAGGTTGGGCAGACCTATTGGGACTAGTGAAAACCCCACGCCCACAAAAACGAGAAGTCCAGTGACACCTTAGGGTGCATCTACACTGCACCCTTATTTCAAGATAACTAGAGTTATTTAAAAATAACAATGAGAGCATCTACACAGCCATTCCATTATTTCAAAATAATTTTGAAATAACGGATGGCTTATTCAAAAAGCTGTAAACCTCATTCTACAAGGAATAGGGCCTATTCCAAAACAGCTATTTCGAAACAAGTCATCTGTGGATGCTCCACTGCTGCTATTTCGAAATAGCCCCTCACCAGGGCCATAAGTTATTCCTCACCAGTGCCTCCTGGGGCTCTAAATTGAGATAGCGCGTCTACATTAGGGAAGCCAGCCTCGAACTAATTTTGAAGCTTCCCTGCAGTGTAGACGTGCTATTTCGAAATAAACTATTTCAGAATAACTATTCCAGAATAGCTTATTTCAAAATAAGTGTGCAGAGTACCCTTAGAGACTAACAGATTTATTAGGGCATCATGTTTCATGGCGAAAACCAACTTCATGAAGCTTATGCCTTAATACATCTGTTAGTCTCTAAGGTGCCACAGTACTCCTGGTTGTTTTTTGCAGACAAACACAACTATCCCATGAGACCATTCCCACAAGAAGAGGCAGGGTAAAGTGTGGCAGAGAAACTTCAGACTTCCAAAAAAAATTCAGACCTCTCTCTCCCCAGACCAGGGAAAAGCTTACTGTCAATGAAGAGCAGGGTCACTAGCTTGGCACCATGCCCAAGTTTTCGGCAAACAAATCAATAATTAGGGCTTTTGCAGTTTAAAAAAGGAACTATTAACATGGAGAGAAAATTAAAGCAAAAGACTGATCTGTAAACCCTCCAGCGCTGGGAAAGCTGCAAAGCAGGCAAGGGGTTGTGTAAGAGAGCGTGTTTGCCAAAACTGAAACTAGCTACACTTGGCTGCTGAAAGGAGTTTCCTCCCCAACGCAATTCAGTTTGTAAAACCCTTCAGAGCAGGCAGTACGCACTTCGAAAGCAACTCGTTTCAGTGGCAGGCGCATCTGAAGAAAAGCAACCTACCTCCCGGGAGTCGCCGACTAGGTCCTGATCCGTGTACACCCAGCCGAGCGAATCTTTCCGAACCAGGAAGATCGAAAATCATGAGTTTACCCCCTGCCTCTTCGCGGCGACTCCTCCCATGCAGACTCCTCCTTCGTGCCTGCGCCCACACAGACCGCTCCTTGCAAATGCGAGATACGGGGGCCTGGGCAGGAAGGAGAACAGGAAAGGAGACTCATTGGGGCGCAGGCAGCGCCCCGGATTTCATTCCCCCCATCCTCTCTCCCAGGAGCATCGCGCGATTAGCAGGCGTCGCTTTATCTGTAGAGGGCTAGCGGGGGCCGATGAGAGCTTGTGTTTATAACTCCGAGTTTGATGCGCTCTCAGCTCCGGTCACACTCCGCACCGCACCTCACCTCACCTCTCCTCTCCTCTCCTCCCTTCCCTGCAGTTTCTTCTCCGCATTGCAACAGACTCCCTGCAGCTGCAGTGAGAACTCACTCTCGGGAGGACGGGAAAGTCCAGGGACGGGTAATATCCACCAGAGGGGCGGAACCGGCCCTTCAAAGGCCGCTTTCACAAAGAATAAATCTGTAGCTGTCAAACCTACGTCAGAGGAAACAGAGTAAGGGCTAGGAAAATGGGCACAGAGCTGCTTTACAAACCCCACGCTTGACCTTCTAGTTCTCTTAGATCTTTGCTCCTAGATACCCAGGAATGCTTAATCCCTTTCCATCTCGGATCCTGGTACCTAACCCTCATGTCTAAGCTCCTACCCACACCTGAGTGCCCAGATGCCATTGATCCCTGCACCCCTCCCACATACCCCAGAATCTGTCCCACACCCCGATCCACCCAAGCCTGCCCCTCTATCCTTTCTCTGTGTTTTTGACAGTGTTGCAGAAAAAAGCCCGCTGGGATTATCTGTGCAATAACCTGCCCGGCTCCCCCAGATGCACAGGATATTGGGAGATTTCTTAATTTTCCTCCCCCACAAAATTCTTTCCATCTCTCCTAATGCAGAGTCCAGCCCCACGTACATACACATGACTCAGAGCCCTCTGTCAGTTCTGCTCATTGCTGACAACCAGGAGAAGGACCCTAAGTGATCCTAATCACCAGGAATTCTCCTTCCCCATCCCTCAGCACAGCATCTGCCAAACAGGCTGCCATGCACTCCTCTTGGCATGGGGAGGGGGAACTTGAACTAGTGGAAGAAGATTAAAAGTATCTTCATATTTCTTCTCTAAGGTTCAGCAGATACCGAACAGGTGGACAAGTGTGTTTTATCTGAATTAAAAGTGTGACAGTTTTTCAGTGTTTTCCATCCCAGAGGAATCCACAGATAGGATTTTAAAGATCATATTGCTTTTTCAGAGACTCCTGAAATGCAGCTCTCTCTCAGGTGGGGTGCAGCGGCTAAAAGCAATGCTGAAAGAAGTTTGGGACAAGCAGTGGCCTCTGTTACAGTCCCCCAATTAAATTGCGTAGAAATTTCTAGGGAAACAGTATTTTGGCCACAATTCCCAGCACAGGGCAAACTGGTGGTGCTACCCAGCTCCTCCAAGGACAGGAGTGGGAGAACTTGAACCCACAACCCCAGGCTCCGGAGTCTAAATGCTTTATTTATGAGGCCACTACAGACCCTCTCCAGCTACTGTCTTATCCTCCCTACCTGCACCCTCCCACACCCTAACCCTGTGCACTGAGCCCCCCATACACCTGCATCCCCACATCACTCTGTCGTAAGATTGACAAAAGACAGCCTGAATGCATGCATGAAGATGGATTTGACCAGTTATGATGTAAACATCAATGAGATGTGCAAAAAGATGCAGCAGCAGACGTCCCATTAAATAAAGTCTGTAAGTACGTTTCATGTATGCGATTAACTATGCCAATTATCAATAATATTAAGTTGTATATTTTCGGTCATGCAAATGGGCATTCTTATACAGATCTTTGTTGATCACTTGTTCTGAATTTTATTGTAGTTTGGCTCTTTGGTTCGAAAAGGTTGCCGACCGCTGCTAATAGAGAATGGTATACAAAAAGCACAGAATGATGGGAAGGTTACTCACCTGTCCAGTGACTGGAGTTCTTTGAGATGGTTGTCCCCATTGGTGCTCCACCTTTAAGTGCGTCAGCACTGCTGTGCCTCTGAACGGAGATTTATGACAGCAGTGCCCAAGGCCAATTGTGCGCGCAGAGTGCCAGCATGCATCCTGAAGAGACTACTGCGCATGCGCAGCCGGCTGTCTCCTCAGTTCCTTTTCTGACCCGTATGTGTTCGAGTCCGAAGCAGAGGGGAGGAGGGTGGGTGGGTGGTGGAGCACCCATGGGGACAACCATCTTGAAGAATTCCAGTTACTACCCAGGTGAGTAACCTTCCCTTCTTCTTCTTCTTCTTCTTCTTCTTCTTCTTCTTCTTCGAGGAGTGTCCCTATGGATGCTTCACCTTTAGGTGATTATGAAGCAGTATTCGTAGTAGGAGGTGGGCATTTCAGTAGGTGAGCGTCTGTGACCAAAAGTATTGTGTGTCCGAATCTCGTTTCTGCATCTGTGAATGTCTGGATGACAGAGTGTTGCATGAAGGTATGCATTGATGCCCACGTGGCAACCTTGCAGATGTGTTCTGTGGGAACCACACCTAGAAATGCCATTGTAGCCACCATGGCTCTTGTAGAGTGAGCCCGTACGGTGGGTGGAGGTTCTCTCTGTGCTAGGGTATATGCTAATTGTATGCAACTAGATATCCATTTTGTTATTCTTTGTTTTGATATGGGCAATCCCTGTGATCTCTCTGTAGATTAAACTAACAGTTGTGGAGTTTTGCGAAAGGAGTTTTGTTCGCTGCGAGTGCCCTGCAGACATCCAGGCTGCATCTAGACTGGCATTTCTGCCAAAGAGCGTCTAGATTGGCACGGGTGCCTTTGCACAAAAAGTGCTTTTGCGCAAAAGCATCCGTGGCTGGTCTAGACGCGATTCTGCGCAAGAAAGCCCCAATCGCCATTTTCACCATCGGGGCTTTTTTGCGCAAAACAGTTCTTCCCTGTCTACACTGAGTGGGAGCATCATAGTATTTGCGCAAGAACATTACATTAGATCGTCAGTGTTCTTGCGCAAATTCAAGCGGCCAATGTAGACAGCTGGCAAGTTTTTGCAGAAAAGCGGCCACTTTTGCGCAAAATCTTGCCAGTCTAGACACACCTCCAGAGTATGGAGAACTGCTTCCTTGTTGTCCTTATGTGGCTTCAGGAAGAAGACGGGAAGTATAGGGGTTTATTACAATAGAATGAGGTAAGTACTTTCGGGAGGAATTTGGGATGTGTCCACGGAATCACCTTGTCTTTATGAAATACTGTGTATGGGCTCCCATTTCTCCAACTTGTCTGACAGAGGTAATTGCTACAGGGAAGGCCACCTTCATGGATAGGTGTAGTAATGAGCATGTGGCTAGAGGCTTGAAAGGTGTACCCATGAAAACTTTTAATACTAGTTTCAGGTCCCATGCTGGAACTGGGTCCTTGAGTGGCAGAAATATGTTGTGTAGCCCCTGTATAAAGCGCTTGACAGAAGGATATGTAAAGACCAAGTGTTCTTGTATGGGAGCATGGAGAGCGGAGATGGAGGCGAGATGTGCCCTTAGGGAGCTCAGGAAAGGGCCTGCATTGTGCAGGTCTAATAGGTATTTCAGAATCTGTGATACTCCCATGTGGATGGGTTCATAGGTATGGGTTGTGCACCAGGCCATGAATTGTTTCCATTTCTGAGTATATGTCTTTCTCATTGTAGATCTTTTGGAATTTGTGAGGATGAGCTGCACTGATTATGGGAAGGTCTTTTCCGTGGTGTTTAACCAGCCAGCATCCACACCTGGAGATGTAACTTGTGGATGGCAAGATGGGGAATCTGGCCATTTTGCTGTGTGAGTAGAGATATGACTGGTGGGAATTAATGTGGTGGCTGGTCGCTTATCTGTAAGAGGTACAGCTACCATGTTTGTCTGGCCCAGTTGGGTGCTACTAGAATTACTGTGGCCCTGTCCGATCTTGAGGATCACCCGTTGTATCAGGGAAATGGTGGAAATGTACATGCTAGTGGTGCCTTCCATTGTATGCTGAGGGCATCCCCAGAGAGTGGGGGCCTATGCCCGCTCTGGAACAGTATTGTGGGCAACGAGTATTTTTGTGTGTAGCGAATAGGTCCACTGTTGGGAACCCCCACTTCTTGAAGAGGTGAGTCAGCACTGATTGGTTTATCTCCCATTCATAGTTTTGTGGAAATTGTCTGCTTAAGTTGTCCGCTAGTATGTTGTCTTTGCCTGTGAGGTAAATTGCAACCAGGTGTATGTTCCGGGGGATACACCATACCCACAGACAGATAGCCTCTTGGCAGAGTTGGTGCAAGCATGCTCCTTCCTGCCTGTTCACGTAATACATTGTGGTGATGTTGTCCATGAGGATTTGAACTGTTCTGTCCTGGATCAGGGAAAGAAAGTATATGCATGCATTTATCGCCTTTAGCTCTAGCAAGTTGATGTGCTGTCCGGTCTCATTGTGGGTCCATTGTCCCAGCACCACTCTGTAGTGCAGGTGTGCCTACAACCCAGCAGTGAGGCATCTGTCGTGACTGTTGCTTATGATCGGTTGTGTTGGAAAGGGACGCCTACATATATGTTGTCATGTAGGGTCCACCCTGTGAGAGAGGATTTTATCTTGTTCAGCACAGTAAGTTGTTTGTTTAAAGGATGAATGCATGGCTGGTAGGCTGTGTGTAGCCAAGCCTATAATGGTCTCATATGTAAGCAAGCATGGGGTATTACGAACGTGGCCACAGCTATGTGCCTCAGTGTTTGTAGGCATAGGTGTGCCATTATGACCAGGCTGGTCTGTGTTGTTGCTATGAGGTCCTTGATTGTGGCCCATCTGTGGCTTGGTAAAGACGCTCTGGCCTTTGTGCAATCTAAGTGCGCCCCTATACATTCCAAGGTTTGAGCCAGGGTCAAAGTACATTTTGGTGTGTTTATCTGAAGCCCGAGTGTGTCGAAGAGGGTTCTGATCACAGAGACAGCCTGTTGTATAGGGCCCGTTACTAGACAGTCGTCCAGGTATGGAAATATTGTGATGCGCCTTTTGTGCAAGTGTGCGGCTACTACTGCCCGTAGTACTACTACCTTTGAAAATACTTGTGGGGCTGTCAAGAGTCCAAATGGTAGTACTCTGTACTGAAAGTACCTGTCCTTTATTGTAAAACGGAGAAATCTCCTGTGTGATGAGTGTATTGATATATGAAAATAAGCATCCTGGAAGAGGTATCTGAGCCTTTAGCTATCATCTTTGAAAAATCATGGAAGACGGGAGAGATTCCAGAAGACTGGAAAAGTGCAAATATAGTGCCCATCTATAAAAAAGGAAATAAGAACAACCCAGACACTACAGCCCCATCAGTTTAACTTCTGTGCCAGGAAAGATAATGGAGCAAGTAATTAAGGAATTCATCTGCAAATACCTGGAAGATAATTGGGTGACAGGTAACAGATAGCATGGATTTGTAAAGAACAAATCATGTCAAATAAATCTGATAGCTTTCTTTGATAAGGGACTGAAGTGGTGGACATGGTATACCTAGATTTTAGTAAAGCATTTGATATGGTCTCGCATGATCTTCTTATCAATAAGTTAGGCAAATAAAACTTAGATGGGGCTACTATAAGGTGGGTGCATAACTGGCTGGATAACTGTACTCAGAGAGTAGTTATTAACGGTTCACAATCATGCTGGAAGGGCATAACAAGTTGGGTTCCGCAGGGGTCTGTTTTGGGACTGGTTCTGTTCCATATCTTCATCAACGATTTAGATATTGGCATAGAGAGTATGCTTATTAAGTCTGCAGATGATACCAAGCTGGGAGGGGTTGCAACTGCTTTGGAGGATAGGGTCATAATTCAAAATGATCTGGACAAACTAGAGTAATGGTCTGAGTTAAATAGGATGAAGCTTAATAAGGACAAATGCAAAGTACTCCACTTAGGAAGGAACAATCCGTTTCACACATACAGAATGGGAAGCGACCGTCTAGGAAGGAATACTGCAGAAAGGGATCTAGGGCTCATAGTGGACCACAAGCTAAACATGAGTCAACAGTGTGACACTGTTGCAAAAAAAGCAAACATGATTCTGGAATGCCTTAACAGGAGTTTTGTGAGCAAGACAAGAGAAGTCATTCTTATGCTCTACTCTCTGCTGATCAGGTCTCAATTAGAGTATTGTGTCCAGTTCTGGGTACCACATTTCAAGAAAGATGTGGAAAAATTGGAGAAGGTCCAGAGAAGAGCAACAAGAATGATTAAAAGTCTAGAGAACATGACCTATGAAGGAAGACAAAGAATTGAGCTTGTTTAGTTTGGAAAGATTGAGAGGGGACATGATAGCAGTTTTCAGGTATCTAAAAGGGTGTCGTCACAAAGAGGAGGGAGAAAAATTGTTCTCCTTGGCCTCTGAAGATAGGACAAGAAGCAATGAGCTTAAACTGCAGCAAGGGAGGTTTTAGGCTGGACATTAGGAAAAACTTCTTAACTTTCAAGGTGGCTAAACACTGGAATAAATTACCTAGAGAGGTTGTGAAATCTCCATCTCTGGAGATATTTAAGAGAAGGTTAAACAGACATCAAGGATGGTCTAGACGGTATGGGGTCCTGCCATGAGGGCAGGGGACTGGACTCGATGACCTCTCGAGGTCCCTTCCAGTTCTAGTGTTCTATGGTTCTAATCTGGAGGCTTGCTGACGAATATGCCTTTTCCCCCACTACATCCCCATTTCTATCCCTGTTATAGGGGATGGTACATGTAATTTGTGGCTTCCCTCTTTGATTCATAGTTTCCACTACAAGAGAGTTTGGTGTCAGGTGAGAGAACATGAATTCTGCTCTTTTGGGGGTGACATAATATTTTCTGTTTGCTCGTTTGGATGTTGGTTAGATTATGGCAGGTGTGTGCCAGATATTCTTGGCGGGATCCATGAACATCTCGTTCATGGGAATAGCCAATTTTGCATAGAGAAATATGTGCAAAACGTTTGCCTGCTTGTGTTGAGTCTGCAGCATATCGGACAGGGAAATCTCTAAGGCGTTTGCAACTCTCCTGGAAAGTTCCTGGAAAGTTCCTGGAATCATCTGCCATAGTTGGGGGTCGGGGTATGATCGTATCGTCAGGAGATGAAGATGAGGTATGTATGGGAGGGAAAGAGTGTGATATTGGTTTGTCCCCATAATAGCCACATCCTGCTCCTCTGAATCCAAGCTGTACTGTTCCAGAGACTGCACTTTTGGTGCGTGGGACCGTTGTGCCAGTGATGGCTGTTTTCCCTGGTGTGGGCTTTAAGCTGCCCCTGGGTCCTAGTATGGCCAATTAGGCAGAACAAGTGATAGAAACTACTGTGGGGGCTGCTATTTTTGCATCTGTTGTTGAGGCTTAGGGAAAAGTGTTGTGGTAAGTGTGGTCAATTCGACACCTCATCCGCGTCATCACTAAACATTGGGGCAACTGAAGTGGCTGAGGAAGTACACCTTGAGGTATTTGGGTACCACCCATCAGTGCCAAATAGAGGAGTTTACAGAAAGCTCTGCTGCTGTTGTAAAGTGTGGTATCAGCTAGGGAGGGAGTAGTAGAGGAGGCGGAGAGGCAGGTGGAGCATGCAGCGGCGTTAGTTGGAATACCAGCTGCTTTGCGTGCAAGGTTGGCACCGAGAGTTTTGCCACTGCCACCTCAGATAAAGCACTCATGCTCAGTGCTGTTTGCAAGTGCTGTTTATTTAGAGCTGCACCCGGTGCTGATGAGGAGACTTTGCCCTAGAAGGTTCCTTAGCTGAGGCACCTACTGCATGCTTGGGGTCACGGCTTCTCTCATTACCAGCCTCACTTGTAGGCTGCTTGTCCGACCCTTTTCTGCTGGAGGGTGGGGGTGTAGCATTTTTACAGAGAGGGTGCTTCCTCAGGGCAGAGTCCATCCCCAAGGAAGAATAGGACCGTTTCTTCAGGTGACTATTATCCCCGTCCTTTAGGTTCAACCTGACGGGAGCCTCTCTCTCCGACCCCATCCCAGGTCATTTCTGTCTGGGAGGAGTAGATTGCTCAGGGTCAGAAGTCAACAGCACCTTTTTAGTTGTAATTTTCTCAATGTTCTGGACAGGCTGTCACTTTCTGACAATGAGAACATAAGAACATAAGAA
>JANRFK010004440.1:15467021-15492830 GCA_030068395.1 Apalone spinifera | reverse complement strand
AGGGGGCACTGGGGCTTAAGTACTTGGTGGGGGACCTGAGCTGTTCAGGTTGGGAAAAGGGGGCAAAGATGATGGGAGGAGTAGCAGAGCCCGCATGGATGAAAAGTGCCTTTTTATGGCTCCCCAAAAGTGCCTGAGGTGGGAGGGGTAGTTTTGTGTGTGTTTTGGTATTATTGGTGGACTGTGGGAGAAGGGACCCTTAAGGAAATTGATGTCTTCTCTTTCCTTCAGTATTGAAAATGATGAGATAGCTCAGGTAGAAATGAACATCTCTTCCCCTTTCCAATTCATGTAATGTCTTCCCTTTCCTCTATCTAAAATTGCAGTGAAGCTTAAAACCCAGCTTGTGGGAGGACATAATTTAAAGGAGAAGCAAGCATTAAAAAATGGGTGTGGTGGGAGAAAGTATGAATGCTGGCGTTATCCTATCTGTCCACAAGATTGAAATGCATCCTAAGCACTTTATATAGTAAGTCTTGCTTAGTGGGAGGGAAAAGCTCAGTTCTACCTTCCAGTATGGAAGGTTGTCAGGATTCCCTGAAACCAGAATTTGAAGCCCAGTGGAGATAACATCTGCAATATATAAATGAGGCCTTTTCAGGATAGAAACTATAGATACCACCTAAGCACTCCTAGTACTTTCTGATGCAAAGGGAACATGTGAGAGTGTCTTGAACCAAAAATTCACCTGTCCAGTCCCTTCTTAATACACTGTCAGTTATGATTTCACCCCTTCATTTCAGAATTAACTGGTTTCAAAAATGCTCGAGGTCTGTCTGTCATATGTGCTGCCCTTTCCATCCCCTTCATCTATCCTGTTTGAGTATTATCCATGAAAAATTATGCCCTAATAAAATTAGTCTTTAAGAAGGCACCACAAGACCTGTTGTTTTTGTAGATACAGACAGAGTAACACAGCTACCCATCTGGGCCTGTTTAGACTGTAAGCTGTTTCAGGCAGGGTCCCTCAACTATGCCAAGGGTGGGCAATACTTTTTGATAAGGGACCACTCCCAAGATTTTGGTAAGTGATCAAGGGCTGCCCTTTTTTATGGAGGGGCTGTAAGGTCTGGGGTAGATGCAGAAAGGAGCTCAGAGTAGGAGATTAGGATGCAAGAGAGGGTGTGTGGTCTGACGGAGTTTGGGTAAAGAAGGGGGTTGTGACCGGGGGCATGGGATTGGGGTGTAGGGTCCGGGATGGAGTATGGGTGCAGGAAAGGATTCTGACCTGGGGGTGGGATGTAGGATGAAGTTCAGGGTCTGAGGGAGAATTGTGACTTGGGGTGGGGGAGAGGTGCAGAGAGGGAGGGGCAGGTCACGACTAAACTTTCCATACATCCCCCTCACTTCAGGTCACAATTCCCTCCCAAACACTGACACACACACACATCACTCACCTAGGTCAGAGTTCTCTCTTACACTCATACCTCCTCTCCCTCCCAGGGCAAAGAGGCACATAGAACAGATAGCCGCTTTGAGTGGCCTGGAGCTGAGGCAGGCAGGAAGCCTGCCTGAGGGTCCTAGTGGGCTGGTTGCTGGATTCCAAAGGCTTGGTGTGCTAGATCCAGCCCACGTGTTGTATCTTACCTGCTCTAGGACTATACTGTACAGTGCCCTGTGTAATGAAGCTCCTTTCTTGGTTGGCCCGTAGGTACTACTGTAGTAAAAAGGGTTAAGAATATATCGGCAGTGAAGCACTTCCAGAACCTTTGGTGTGAAAGACATTAATGAAATGTAAAATATATTAATTAACTAGAAATCTCTAGAAATGCTTAAAGTACTAAATTATTTTAATGCTAAGTGGACTGACTGAAACTTTTTGTGTGGGACATGGAAATTATATCCTTATGAGCACCTCCAAATGCTACACCCTGATGCTTGCGTGGTTACAGGCCGTTAGCATTCCTGTTATTAGCTTCTTGCAATGGCTATGGTACACGTAGCTCCTCTGTTTGAGTAACTTATGTAGCTAGTCTCGTGCAGGCTCAGAAACTATCATCTAACATTTTAACCACAGCTCTGCTAGCTGTTTTATATAGTTTAAAATACCTTAATTTAAATATGATTATAATTCACAGGTTTAGGGGACAATTAGTTTTATTTAAAATGAAGCAATGAGAAAGATGTGGTCTCAAAAAATCATCTACAAATAACTTCCTGAGAAAAGCAGGACATGGCCAAAGAAGCAATCTGAATGGCTAACTATAATGCCATGCTTCTACTTGTGATCTGGGAAATGTATGCAGCCCTAGAGTCTGGAACGACTTTGTCTTACATGTCAGTGTTTTGCTTTTTACAATGTGATGCTTTAATGTTCTCTCACAGGAGTGCTGCTAATCAGTCTTGAATAGTTAAACATTTGGAAAACACACATGTCTCTCTCTCTCTGCTCTTGTAGCTGGAGAATTATGAGACCGATGATCATGAGTTCTATGCCTGGCTCTGGAAGAGAGTGCTCTTTAGTTGGTAAAGCAGATAATTCTGGGAGTTATAAGACCTAATTCTGTTTCCATGACTGCTACTGGCATATTTTATTATTTGTTATTATGTTAGTGCCTTGAGGCCCCACTCTGCTAGTTGCCTTAAATATACTTGCCCTGAAAAGCATATAGTCTAATTTTAAAAAGGCAAAGGATGGGAGAGAAAAGGAATGATTGTTGTTCCTGTTTTGTGACTTAGGTACAAAATGATAGTGATGTACCCGAGGACACAGAGCAATTCAGTGACAGAACTGGGAATGGTACCTAGATTTGAGTCTCAGTCTGGTACTTCTTCACTACAGAACCATCCTTCTCCTGACTTGCTTTGTGCTCATAAGCCATGTGTTCCTCCCCCTCTTCCCTCCCCTCCCCAGTCAGTAAGATGTGAATAATGTCCCTATTTTCATACAACACCAAGAATCTTGACTGAAAGGTGCTAATCAACATGGTTTTGTGGCTAGAACACTGGGTTGGGGCTCAGGATACTTAAGTTCTATTCCTGGCTCTACCACTGGTCTGTTGGGTACCTGTGGGTAAATCACTTTCATTTTCCTGTGACTTGATTTTCACATCTGGAAAATGGGGATAATGATTAGACCACCCTGCGATCTACTGTTGAAAAGTGCAATAGGAACTAGGTGGCTTATTTATAAATGTATTAATCAAGATATTGAATGTTATTTTATGGCATATATCAATGAGTATTTGACCAAAGAAGTTCACATAGTAGCTAAATGCACAGCGTATAGAAGTAATAGATTCCAGGGCCAGAGTGGGCCATTGTGGTCATCTAATCTGGCCTTCTGTGTGACACAGGTCATAGAACTTCCCCAAAATAATTCTTAGAAGAGATCTTTCAGAAAAGATCCCATCCTTATTTAAAAATTTTCAATCTATCACATTTGGTAAATTGTTCCTTGGGCTAAATGTCTTCACTGTTAAAATGTACACCTTATTTTCAGTCTAAATTTATATAGCTTCATATTCCAGCCATCAGATCATGTTAGACCTTTTGTTAGATTAAAGAGCCCATTCTCAAATATTTATTCCCATCTAGGTAATTACAAACTCTAAATCTTCTCTTTGTAAAGTTAAATAAAGTGAGTTCTTTAAGCCTATCACATAAGGTATGTTTTCAGATCCTTGAACCACTTGCATGGCTCTATGCTTAAGCCTCTCCAATTTTATCAAAATTCTTGCTGAACTGTAGACACCAGAACTGGACACAGTGTTCCAGCAGTGGTCATACCAGTGCCAAATTCAGAGGCAAAATAATCTCTCTACTCTTATTCAAGAATCTGCTGTTTATGCTTCCAAGAATTATTAGCCTTGTTGGCCACAGTGTCATAGGGCAAGCACCAATCCCTGTAGGACTGCACTAAAAATATATCCTGGTGATGGTAATTCTCCCTTTACAGTCACCTTTTGAGACCTATCAGGTAGGCAGATTTTAATATATTTAATGTGCATTCTGTTAATTTTATTCTATTTTTAATGAAAATGTAGTGCAGTACCAAATCAAACACTTTATAGAAGTCTAAGCATATTTGTCAATCATTCTTAAAAATCTCATCAGTAAATGATACCATGTTAGTGTGACAGTATCTATTTTCCATAAACCGATGTTGATTGACATTAATTATATTACCCTTTTAGAATTCTTTATTAACCAAGTCCCGTTACCATTCCATTCCATTACCTTGCCTGGGATCTGTCTCAGACTGACAGGCCTGTGATTATCTGGGTCATCCTTTTTACTCTTTTTAAATATTAGCACAACATTAACTTTCTTCCTCTCTTGTGGACTTCCTCAGTGTTCCAAATTTACTGAAAATCAACATTAACTTTTTTAGCAGCTTTTTTAAAACTTGTGGATGCAAGTTATTTGGATCTGCTGATTTTAAAATGTCTAACCTTAGTAGCTGCTTTTCCATTCCACTAGCATCTCTGGAGGATATTAGAATATCTTCATTATGTGATATGACTATTATCTGTGTTTTCATATAATCATAGGACTTGAAGGGATCGCAAGAGGTCTAGTCCAGTCCCCTTCACTCATGGCAGGACCAAGCACCATCTAGACCAGTGGTGTACAACCCGTAGGTTGGTCGCAGATGTCTTCCCAGGGGGTTGTGGCACTTAGATCCAGCCGGCTGGCGGCCATGCAGCGCAGTGTTTAGATCCGGCCAGCTGGGGGCTGGGCACAGCCGCGCGCGGCACTTAGATCCTGTTGGCCAGTGGCTGGTCCCAGCACTTTATGGCCCCTGCAGAGCGGGGGTCGCAGATCAAAAAACATTGCGCACAACTTATATAGACCATCCCTGACAGGTTTTTGTCTAACCTGCTCTTAAAAATCTCCAATGATGGAGATCTCACAACCTCCATAGGTAACTTATTCCAGTGCTTAATCATCCTGACAGTTAAGAAGTTTTTCCTGATGTCCAGCCTAACTCTCCCTTGCTCCAGTTTAAGTCCATTACCGCTTGTCCTAGTCTCAGGAGTTAAGAATTTTTCTCCCTCCTCCCTTGTACCAATCTTTTACCT
Organism: Apalone spinifera; assembly: GCA_030068395.1. Classification (NCBI taxonomy): domain Eukaryota; kingdom Metazoa; phylum Chordata; order Testudines; family Trionychidae; genus Apalone; species Apalone spinifera. The sequence goes on along the minus strand of JANRFK010004440.1, from coordinate 15,487,806 downwards.
ACTCAAAAACAGTTACCATGTCCCCGCTCAGTCTTTTCTTTTCCAGACTAAACAAACCCAGTTTTTTTTCAATCCTTTCTCATAGGCTAAGTTCCCGGTAAGCAGTTGGGCCATGAGGCTGCGCAGCTTCCTGTTAAGCCCTGCACAGGGACTTGGGGCTGCATTAGGGAGAGATGCCTCTCCTTGAGCCCCAAAGTTGATGTGGCCGGCAGGAGGGGAGGTGTCCCTTGCTGGCCCCGGCAGGGAGTTGTTGCAGCTGGGGAGTGGATTCTCCTCCATACCTCCAGCCTCCCCATGGCTAAGGCAGCTCTGTGCTGGGGCCAAACACAGCAGAACCTTCTAGGCAGGGGGACCACGAGACTCCCTGCACTGCCTCTGCCCTGTCAGTGAAAGCAGCAGATGCAGTGTGCCATGGAATCTCATGCCCCACCTCCAGGATACCTGCTGATCATTTTCGGAGTGCAGCCTGCCTAAACACCGCTGTCCATGAACTGTCCAGGTAAGCCCAAGTCCCTGTCCCACCATGAGACTTCCTCAACCTGGAGCCACCTCCTTCACCCCAAAGCCCTCATCCCAGACTCACCTTGAAGCCCACACCCCCAGCTCAGTGTCTGTACTTCCTCCTGCACCCCAGTCCTCAGCCTTGAGCCACTCCCCAAACCTGGAGCTCTCCTCCTGTCCCCCAAATCCCTCATCTCCACCAGGGAACCTGCACCCCCAGATGGCACCTTTATATCCTAATCCTCAATCCAAGCCCAAATACCCCACAATCCCAGCCCTGATCCCCTCAACCCCAGCCCCACTCTAGAGCCTGCACCCACAATTGAAGCCCTCACAGTCCAGCCTTCTGCCCCAGGCCTGAGCCCCCTCCCACACTCAGAACTCCTCAGCCCCACTCCCACCACCTGAATTTTGCTGTGTGCACCAATTTAAAGGTGATGTGTTGCACTTCACCTCCACATTGGTGCACTTGACAAAATTAATTTTGCTTGGGGCGGGAAAAACTAGAGGGATTGCTGTTCATAGGTCATGTTTTCCAGACCTTTCATAATTTTTGTTGCTCTTCTCTATACTTTCTCTGATTTGTCCACATCTTTCCTGCAGTGTGTGGTGCTCAGAACTGGACACAGTACTCCTGTTGAGGCCTAATCATTGTAGAGCAGAGCAGAATTACTTCTTGCGTCTTGCTTGTGACGCTCCTGCTAATACATCCCATAACAATGTTTGCAACAAGTGTCACACTGTTGACTCATCTATCTTGTGGTTCACTATAATCCCCAGATTCCTTCCACAGTACTCCTTCCTATGCAGTCATTTCCCATTTTGTATGTGTGTAATGGATAGTTCCTTGCTAAGTGGAGTACTTTGCATATTGAATTTCAATATGCAAAATTCATATTACTATTGAATTTCATGCTATTTAGTTCACACCCTTTCTCCAGTTTATCCAGATCATTCTGAATTTCAATCCTATCCTCCAAAGCACTTGCAACTCCTCCCAGCGTGGTATTGTTTGCAAACTTCATAAGTGTACTTCCTGTGCCATTGTTTAAATCACTGATAAAGATATTGAACAGAATTGGACCCAAAACTGATTTCTGCAGGACTCCATTTGTTATGCCCTTCCAGCATGATTGAACCAGTGATAACTACTCTCTGGGAACAGTTTTCCAGTCACTTTTGCACTCATCTAGGTTGCATTTCCCTAGTTTGTTTATGAGAAGGTCATGGGAGATGGTATCAAAAGCTTTGCTAAAGTCAGGATATACGCTCCTCTCCCTCGCCCCATCCACAAGACTCATTACCCTGTAAAAGAAAGGTATTGGGTTGGTTTGACATGATTTGTTCTTGACAAATCCATGCTGACTGTTACTTATCTTCCAGATGTTTGCAGATGGATTCTTAAATTATTTGCTCCATTATCTTTCTGGGTACAGAAATAAAACTGGTCTGTAATTCAGTGGGCTCTCCTTATTTCCCTTTTTATAGATGGGCAATATATTTGCCCTTTTCCAGTCTTCTAGAATCTCTCCCATATTTCAGGACTTCTCTGTATTTTCCCCAAATGCAGAACAAAAATAGTTGACTCCTCTGCCTTTTCTGCATTCTTGATAATTCTACCATTTACATCTAGTAATAAACCAAACAATTGTTTTTGTTCTTAATGTATTTTTAAATTCTCCTCTTGTCTTTAATTCTGCCTAAAATTTAGTCATAGATTTCTCCTTGTGTCCCTTTGATTCCCTTATTCATTTTCTATTTTTCCTGGATTTTGACTTGTATTCAATAGTTAACTTCGTCTTTCTTCCATTTATTATAGTTTATTTTTTGATAGCTAGAATGTGCTACTTCACTTCCTCTCTAAATGAGGTCAGTCTGGCCTATAAAATGTAATGGAGAATCCTTGAAGGAGCAGGGTAAAAACTGTCTAGCTTGGAGAAAACTCAAGTTTTCGTTAATTTTTCTGCTCAGAGCCTGGACAATGCAGGAAAACTGTTTTCATGGTTAGGTTTATAGGCAATACAATGGCAGTATTCACTTTCTTGATTGAACTATATGGATTGCATAATCACCACTGAATAAATTGCATTTTTGATGCTAGCAAAAGGCTGAACTTGGATTATGGCCTCTCTGAAGTTTTGGTCTGTTTTCAGCAGGCATTTGTTTTAATATATCAGTTGGCCTTCCTGATTATCTAGGTTCAGCCTCCTGCATAACAGAGGCCAGACAATGTCACCTAGGGATTCCTGCATCAAGTTAATCAATTCTGTTTTGAGTTAGATCATGTCAGATATTTCAGCATTCATTACACACCTCCAGGGATGGAAGAAAATACTTCCTCTCCTGCATATGCCTCTGGTATAATGTTGGTATTAAAAACTAATCTCACTTGTGGGCATTAAAATACCTGTGATTTCACAAAGATGTGATGCTATATAACCCATGATGTCATGGCCGAATTCCAGCTTGGAGATTTGTTTTCTTCTTAGCTAAAATTCTCCTCAAAGTTCCATGTTGATTGACTTGTTTTTTGCTCCCAGTTATAAATTGTTTATCGGTGCTGCTATGTAGCTGTTCAAGAGCTTCTCTGTCCTACCCTAGAGGTGGCTGCATCAAATAATTCTTTTGTTTGTAATGTGCTTTGGTATCCTTAGATAACTATTTACATCCAGGTTAAAGGAAACTTGCTATGTGATCACCTAGGGTGTGCTAGGTATTTTACAGACGAATATTGGAAGACAAGTTCTATTGCCTGGTGGGAACTTACATTTTGGTTGGCCAGTGCAAAGGAGATAGAGAAGTGGAATGTATTGAAAACTTTAAGCCAAGAAGCAGCAAACCAAATACAACAATGATCCACAGACCCCTTACTATGCACATTTGGTATCTCTTTTTTTGCCTGAGATGATCTAAAGGCAGCTGTGGATTTATTTCATACCTACATACCTATACGCTCATGTCTGTCTTCACTCACGCAGGTCGTTGGGCTGGGGAGATGTTCCGATCAGCAATCATGATGGCTGCCAGCCTGGCTCTGACATCAGCAGTAGTGGCTCATGCCTATTACTTGAAGCATCAGTTCTACCCAACAGTGGTATACCTGACCAAATCCAGCCCCAGCATGGCAGTGAGTATACAATTCATGGGCCCTACAGGTTGCTCTGATAATGCCTCAGCCTGTCAAATACTGGTATTTAACTTGCTCTGCTACAGTTGGCATCCACAGCCCTGTGGAACTGGCTTGTCTCCAGGGAATTGGTAATGAGAGCTAGTCTTTGAACTCCCAGTTTGGTAGTGACTGAAAATCATTCCTGTTTTGTGCTGATCAGAATATAGGGGCCTTATCTGTTTTGAGAATCAAAGCTGCAATTAACCCAGCAGAGTTGGCACAAGTTTTCCCCCTTACTGTCAGTATCAGCAGAGTGAATGTAAATTAAGTTTGCCATGGAATTGAAGCTTTCCTCTTACAGTTGGGATGTGGTATTAAAAACAGGAGGAGGACTAATGCAAACTCCTGTCAATGCAGTCCTTCTAATCAGTGCTGTACATGCTGTCCTTACTACAAGTCCAAGATATGTTCCAAAACACCTGGACTTATAGCGAAACAACTTAAAGCAGGGAATTTGTTTTTCCCCATGGCTGACTTCCATTTGCACAAATTGGAAGGTTTTTTTTGCACAACTTAAGAGCAGGGAATGGGAGGACTTACGACACATCAGTTCCTACAAGGGTCAGCGACTTTAGTGCAGAACAGATATATATCAGAGTGACTTATAGTGGGGATGCCCTGTATTCCAGTCCCTGAAAATAATTTGTCATGGAGTGCCTCAGCATTTACGTAGGGAGAGAGGGACATCAGTGTTCTCAAGAGAGCTGAAATCGGGGTTATTTGATGCAGAGCAGAGCCAAGTCCTGCACAGTCTTTGGCTGTGTCATTTTGTGCTTGGATTGATTAACTCTGAAATTGGAGGCTTAGCAGTTGAGGTCTCCAGTGAATCTTGCTAGCCAGTGAAGATATTGGCTTCCATGTTCATTGTGCTTTTATTTAATTGAGTACATGCAGTGTCATTGAAAGATGATGGATTGACAGCTCTGGAGTCTCTCACACTGCTTATCTCAAGCATAGGTAGAGCATTGCCAGCAGCAGGGTAAGTATTCCATACTGATCCACCAATGGGCTTTAGCTCTGGCCTAGAGGGAATTCTGTCTCCATGGTCTGTTGTGTATTTAACCACTCCACTGAGGATGCTAATAAATGCAAACTGTGATGGTGACTTTATCCATCTGTTAAGGAATGGACAGAATCCTGTCCTCCTCCTCCCATACTCAGTTTACTTCAGGGATCACTGGACAGCATTCCGATGAGTCGTTTTTCTTTATCAATATAATTCAGTGGCTCTTTTTTCAGTTCACTTCTGCTTTCTATTCCCCCAGGGTATATTGACCAAAACAAACACTTCCACGCTACAGCAGTTGCTGAGCCAGTAGTACTCGGAACAAGCTACTGCTTTAGTGTGGGAAGTATTAATAAGCATGTGTGCATGCAACTGATTCCACAGCTGGCTTGCAAAATTCTAGCTAAATTTGGAAAGACTCATTAATCTGTTTTCAGTTGGGCTTTTTTAACGTAGACAGTAATGTGCAGGTGCATGTGGGGGTAGAAATCTGTTCATCTCACCAACACCACGCAGTAACCAAAACACTTTCACAATAAAAATTCCAGACCCAGCGGTACACAGATTTCACGCATCCTGAAGCACGTAAGGATGTTCTGAAAGCGTTAACTGAAAACTAGTTGGTATGTTGCTTTGGGGATGGGAAATAAGATGAGAGCGTGTTATGTGCCTTGAAAGTGGACAGAGGAAGTTATAGCTGGTTAAAGTAGATCCCTGGGGTATTGTAAATCTTAGATTTTAAGCATGGGAAGATCTGATCTAGGTCAGGAGTGCTGCAGAATTGTTCTTGCCAGCCTTTTCTTGTGATCCGGTTTGGTTCATTAGCTCTGATGTGTGTATGTGTTTCTTTTGGTTCAGTCTCTCCCTTTTCCTTCCCTGCAGGTTCTCTACATTCAGGCTTTCGTTTTGGTTTTCCTCCTGGGCAAATTCATGGGCAAAGTGTTTTTTGGCCAGCTCCGAGCAGCAGAAATGGAGGTGAGTGAGATCTCTGGCAGTTGTAGCAGATTGCTTGCAGCAGAGACTTACATTGGTGATGAAGTTATGTAGTAGTAGAGGGCTGCTCCAAGAGCTGCATTGATTGTAAATTAATGGGGTTTTGGCACTGAGCATAAAATTATGCATCTGTCTTTGGTACTTGTATGACCTCCATTTTGGGTGTCTGAGCATCTTGGTCTCAAATGTATTTATTCTCCCAACATCTGTATGAGGCAAGGCACTGCTGTTACCCCATTATAAATCTATGGTACAGTGGCTGAGTAACTTGCCAAAAGTCACTGTGGTGAAGCAGGGACTTGAACCCCATTCTTCAAAACCACAGGACTATCCTTCTTTTCACATACCTAACTTGTCTTGTTGTTAAAGCAGATGAAGGATTTGAAAGACCTGGGTTCTGTTCCTTGCTCTGCCCCCACTGATGCATCATGTGGCCATGGATACAAAGCTCTTGTTCGTGTATAATAGAGTTAATACGTAGTTCACAGTGGCATTGTGAAGTTTGACTATCCAAGAGCTTAAAGATCCTCCGAGGAAAGGTGGTAGAGTGTAAAAGAAAATGATTTCCCTTAGAAATCAGGGTATATAAGTTCCTTCACATCTTCCCATCCCATCCTTCAGCACTGATTGCTAAGACAAGTAGTATGTGGAACTGGGACAGGGCTGCTAACATTCTCTGTCTCTGACTCAGCACCTACTTGAGAGATCATGGTATGCAGTCACGGAAACTTGTCTGGCCTTCACCGTCTTCAGAGATGACTTCAGTCCCCGTTTTGTGGCCCTTTTCACCCTCCTTCTCTTCCTCAAGTGCTTCCACTGGCTCGCTGAGGATCGGGTGGACTTTGTAAGTGTGACATGCCACTGAACAAGATGCCAGATTGGGGCTGATTGTTGTCTATCCGGGGAGTCATTCAATAATCTTGGTAATGAACAGGAATCTATCTAAGGCAGTGTTTCTCAATTTTTTTTTTATAAAGTACCCCCTTAAAAGAGAGGGGGGGGGGAAAAGGTACCCCTAGGACCTACAGTTTTCAGACACGCCCATTTTTTTTCTACCATTGCGACATATTTGTTTAAACAACTTAATTGTAGCCGGGCAGGCGATTAAATTTTTGAGTGTAAAAAGTACAAAAATAATAAAGCACTGTAAAACTTAAAACAAAAATTCAGTTTTCTCCAAATTTCAGTTGTTGACGTACCCCCCACACTTCTCTCGAGTACCCCTAAGTGTACCACTGGTTGAGAAACACTGATCTAAGGTACTTCTGTGGCCTTCAGAGGGATGGAAATGCTTGTCACTGTGCCTGGATTGTCACACTGCATGGTGTGTCCTGTGTGTAGAGAGCATGGGAAACAGATTCTTTTGAGTCCTCTGCTAGTCCTACATTCATTTTATCTGATTAGTGCTTCTGTAAGCACTGGATGGTTGTACTGTTCTTATGTTTTATAAGATTCCTGAGATAGGGACCATTTTTTTGTTCTGTTTGTAAAATGCCTAGTACAAGGGAGGGCCAGTTCATGACTGTGGATCCTAAGTCCTAAAGTAACACAGATAGTAAAAACACTGACTCCATAGGAGCTAAAGGGGCTCAGTACCTCAGAGTGCTCAGCTCTTTGGAGGATCAGCATAACGCTGCGATGCCAGCAGAAAAGGAACCAGCAAGACACAGTGATACTTGTGGTGTAGATATTAAGATGGATAGAAAATAAGATTGGTCCTACGTCAGTAACTCTTTGCAATTCCTGGGTATTTCATGCAGTGAGAGTGCAGAGAATGGAGTTTGGAAAAACTAGGCGGAGAACCCTAAAAATTCATTCATTTCTTTCCAGATGGAGAGGAGTCCAAACATCTCCTGGCTCTTTCATTTCCGCATTGCCTGTAAGTTCCTTTATTTTATCCCCTTTCCCTGTCCTTTCCTGTCCTTAGCCCGCAATACAGTGCAGTTGCCATACTTGCTCAGACATGAGGCCCATCTAGGATAGTGTCCTGCCTCTGACAGAGCCCAACACCAGATGTTTCAGAGGTATGAGAGAATCTACTTGCAAGGGAAGTCTTTAGCCATTTAGGGAGCAGGATTGGTTCAGTATGTTAACATATGTGGCTTGTGGTGTGAGAGTAATTGCTTGAAATTCTCTTCAGGTCATATGTGGAATCTCATTTTCCCTGCCTAGTTTCTGGTTCTTGAGATCATGTTTTGATAGGATTGAATAGGGTTCTCTTGTCCGAGATTCATGGATTTTGAAGGCACGCTTTGTCCCCATTTTCCCAAAACAGCTATACAATTCATCCTCAGCAATCTGTGTTGGGAGTTTAGGACTCAAATAGCAAGAGATGCTGCTGGTTAGGACTAAGAGTATTGGCAGATCTATCTGTTGGAGAGATTCTAAAGCAGAGTTGGTAAGATTGGGGAGTGCAGCTGCAGGTCAGGATTGAGTAGCATTGGTAGAATTGTGCATGTGGGTGGAGCTTCGTGCTGGAATAGCAAAAGGACTGCACCTCAGGATCCAGGGGCATCAGCAGAGTGCTGTAGACTCAGAGAGAACACAGGATTGGAATAGCAGACAGCTGTGTGTCATTGAGGGGCATTGACAGAGTTGTGAGTTAGGAGCTCAGAAGTGGTATAAAAGGGAGCACAGAAAGTCAGCATTTAGAGGCAGTGCCTGAACTGTGTGTTGGGAGAAAGTCCAGGACTAGACTAGCTGGGAGTGCTTTGGATCAGAACTGAAAGGCTCAGAGAATGCAGGACTGGAGTAGTAGGGGGATGCAGAAGTTCAGGGTTGTGGACACTAGCAGCGGTAAGGAAAGATCCAGGATGGGAATGTGTGGGCTGCAAGATGGGATTGAAGGGCATTGGTTGAGGTGTGCCTGTGGGAACAGGTCAGCTGTGGGTGAGAAGCTTGTTATCCTCTGACTGCACTGGTAGGACAGGCTCCAGGCAAGACAGAGGTGGTTGCCAAAAGGAAGTCGACAGCAGGGGGTTTGGGGAAGCGGGAGATAGTGGGCATTGGGGTGACTGGCTTGGCAAGGCAGACTTGTGTAATAATGAAAATGACTAAGTGTTACCCACGTAGAGAGAAGGGTTTGGAGAAATCATTAAAGTAACAAAGTTTAATGCAGTCATGACTTAGCTTGATTATGTGACACATCTCCTAGAGGGGGGGAAAGTTTCTGTACTCTGAATGTTTCCTCTCCAGGACTTGACAAGCAGCAACAGCTGGCCAGGAAAGATAATTTCAGATAATAATTTGCATGTGAAGGCTAAATACACTAATGTAAAACCCCTTCTCATTTGTGTAGCTGAGTGTGAGACTATTCAGAGTTACAGACTTTTTTGACAAAGATATTAATGTCTTCCAGAAAGCCGTTTATGGATTAGATTGCTTTGTTCACCTCTGGGTTGGAACAGAGCAGCTGTTTAACAGCTCACAGCAACTTAGTTGAGGACAGGACATCAGGGAGACCCCTGTAGCTAGTTGAAACTTCAAGAAGGAAGAATGAACCTATGCAACACACTGGGGTTAACAATGGGAAGCTGAGGTTTTCAGAAGACTCTAAGGGACCCATTGACATTTGTTTGTGCTATGTGCTGGAGTCCAGCTCTTGGCTGGGACTCTGTCATAATATAAATATCAGTGTTTGACACATCTGAATGGCTTTCAGCCCATGCAGTTGAATATTCTGTGTATGGGAAACAGCAGTTCTGTAACTTGCACGTGGCACTTGCTTAGTGCTTCCCAACCCTCTGTGAGAAGGGTGTTGGTACTGTTTTACAGATGAGGAAACTGAGACATGAAATGAATTGCCCAATGTCACATGGTGAATCTGTGGAAAAGTTAAGAGCATAATCCAGGAATACTGGCTCTCAAACCTATACTTTGGCTACTAGATCACACTTCATTTCCAGGGGTGGGACTAGATTGTGGGAGGCCTAGCTTCTAGTCTTATGCTTAAGTCATCCATTTCTTTAGTTCTGTCAAGCCTGCTTCATGTGGGCCTTAAATCACAGTTCAGTAATTTAATTTCTGTGTCTAACCTCCCTTCTTTCTGTGTCCAGCTCTGATGCTCTTGTTGGGCGTCCTGGATTTCCTATTTGTCAGCCATGCCTATCACAGCATCCTCACCCGGGGAGCCTCTGTCCAGCTGGTCTTTGGGTTTGAGGTATGGAATGGTTCTGCCTGTGTGGGAGGAATGGAGGGAGAAAGAAATATGTGCCTTGCTGTGCTGCTGACTGCAAATCAAAGCTCTGTGATGCATTGTAAGACACTGGGGCTGACTAAGCAGCCAGTGCATCAGACTTCTCTCGGTAGTATCTGGATTTTGGTTTCTCAGCTTCGTGGTTGAGTTTTATTTCTTCAGAAATGGTAGATGCAAACAAAATGGTAATTTCTAAGTCCTTTTCCCTGCCCTGAGATTTCTGATGGAGACCATCTGCTCCATGCAGGTCTGGCTTCCCCAAGCCCTCTGCCTTTAAGTTAAGGTGAGTCTTTACTGCCTTCTACGTAGGCTTTCCTCTAGCCTGCTTCCTGTAAGATTGCACTCCCAGGCTATCTGCTAGGGAGCTAAAAAGAGCCTCCCTACCTTCTTCTCTCTCTGAACTCAGACTGCCTTTTGTATCCATGCATTCCTAGCTTATAGATGCCAGTTTTGTACTGTGTGACTTGGTCCCTTCAGCTGGAGAGGTGGGCTGAGCTTGGCACAGGGTACAGATGAGTTCCAATGCCTTTAAAAGGTTAACTTGTCCTGTGACGTGCCTCTCTTTTTTTCTTTCCTGCCACCTCAGTATGCCATCCTCATGACCATGGTGCTCACCATCTTCATAAAGTACATTCTACATTCAGTCGACCTGCAGAGTGAGAATCCATGGGACAACAAAGCTGTCTACATGCTGTACACTGAGCTCTTCACAGGTACATTTCTTCTCCTCAGCTCTGGAAAACAGCTAGCTCCTTCCATAGCCCATGGGGGGCCTGTATGTTCTCCCATATCAACATCTAAGAGCATGTGGAGCCTGAATTGTGGTGCTATATGGGGCCTTCATGGAAACATGGTTGGGAGAGCTGGTTTGCAGATGGCCTCACCACTTCATCGATCAGTTGAAGGGAAGAAAGTGTGATTGAGTGTGAAAGTAGGAGCTGTGTAAGAGAAGCCTGTGGAGATCCAAAATGATTTAATGTATCATTAAAACTGAGAACAAGTCTACATTACAAAATTAAATTGACCTAAGTTACGTTGACATACAGCCACCACAGTGATTGAATCAGTTTTACGCATTCACACTATGCTTATTGTGGTGTTGGTGCATGTCCTTGCACAGATTGAATGGGTATTGTGGGGGGCACTATAGGACTGTTTCTGAAAGGCAGCAACAGTCAGTTGTAAGCAACATAGTGTTTACATTGGCACTAAAGTGATTTAATTAAGTTGACTTAAGTGTAATGCCTCCCTTGGCGATGATGTTATTAAGTTTGTGGAGTGAGCTGGTGGAAGCTACATTTTAGACTAGACACTTATGGGATTAGGTCAGGGCTGGGCAAGATGTGGCCCCGGGGTCGGATCTGGCCCACCTAACACCTTGATCTAGCCCCCAGACTGCATCTGGCCATTTCTATTTACATCCTGCTGCCTGTGCCACCAAATTTCCACACGGTGGCTCAGGCAGCAGGATCCTATTTAAATGGCTCCCGACTCATGGTCACAATGCTACCCTGGCAGGGGCTGGAGCTGCAAGCCTTTTAAATAGCTGCAGCAACTTTAAGCAGCTCCCCAGCAACGCAGTAGCGGCAAGGAGGGGAACCATGAGCCCTTGCTGTGTTTCTAACTCAAAGCCTCCAGCCCCAGACAACTCTGGGGGCTGGTTAGTCCCCAGTCCTGCCCCTTCCGCCCAGACTCTGCCCCTTCTGGGGGTGTGGAGCTGGCCTATGACCATGTTGCAAAATTTATTAAGTGGCCCCCCTGCAAAAATTATTACCCACCCTGGGTTAGGTTGACATAAGCTGCCTTATGCCGATCTAATTCTGTAGTGTAGACTAGGCCTAAAATGCTGATGGTTTGGCTCACTAAGATTAGAATAAAAAAGCAGGTTGGGTGGATTTCTGGAGGCTGCAGTGGGTTAGTTTATGCAGGCGTTGTGGTCTGGTGGGTAGAGCAAGGAAGATGGGGAGTCAAGATCCCTCGGTTTTATCCTTAGCTTCGGGAGAGGAGTGTGGTCCAGTGGCTAGAGCAGGGAGAAACTGGGAGCCAAAACTCCAAGTTCTGTTCCTAGCTCTGGGAGGGAGTGTGATTGAGCTACTAGAGCCTCCTGTGTTCTCCTTTTAGCTGGATCACTGATTCACTGTGTGACATGGGAGAGCAAGTTGCTTCTCTTCTGTGCCCCTTTCTCCACTTGTAAAATGAAGTCTTGTCCCTTCCTCCCAGGTTGGCTATGGGAGTTCACTTGTATTTAAGGGCAATGAGATCCTCCTAGCAGAGGCACATGAGAGAGAGCACTAATCTCTCTCCTTCCTCCTCAGGCTTCATTAAAGTGCTGCTGTACATGGCGTTCATGACCATTATGATCAAAGTGCACACGTTCCCTCTGTTTGCCATCAGGCCCATGTATCTGGCCATGAGGTAAGATATCTCTGGGGTATCGAGCGAGCGCATGCTGAGTGTCTGATGCTATTTGTGTGTATGTGTCAATGTCATTCCAGCAACTTGTGTGTCATTTCAGGCAGTTCAAGAGAGCTGTGACTGATGCCATCATGTCACGCCGTGCCATTCGCAATATGAACACTCTGTAAGTATCCAGCTGAGACTTCTTGAGGCTGCAGGGGCATTGGGCCAGGCATTGTACAAATTGAGATTGGGGTGGGGGAGGAGCCCACTGGACCAGGCACTACACAGACACAGAGGGAGATGGCACTTGTCCCAAAGAGTTTACATTTGAAAGAGGCAAGGGGTGGGAGCAGGAAATGGACACAGAGAATGGAAGGAACGTGCTCAAGGTCAATGGCAGAGCTGGGGATACAATCCAGATTTCCTGACTCGCAGTTCAGTCCTCCAGCCACAAGGCTACACAACCATGTTTGCATTAAATCTCCCTGGACCTTTAAGCTTCATGAATAGAGGGGAAATCAGTATTAGAGCAGTCTGTCTTAAGACACTCAGTTCAGTGCATAGCTTGTTAGACGCCCAGTAGATCCCAGCTAATCCAGCATAACCCCTCAATCCTGTCCCATCCAGTTTGGAATGCCATGGGCATAGTTGGCTTCCCTTGGGAGCAGGTGGACTGTTTCATATAGATTTCCCTGCTATCCAGCCTAAATTTCCCTTTGCTTAACTATCTTCTGTTATAGCCCCCTGCTCCTTTGTTGGCATCTCTGCCCTTGTAGATCTTCACAGAATATATAAGTTACTGCCTCCTAAAACTCTGCTGCCTCCCCAGATACCCCGATGCCACTCCAGAAGAGCTTCAGGCCATGGATAATGTGTGTATTATCTGTCGGGAAGAGATGGTGACAGGTGCTAAACGCCTGCCGTGCAACCACATATTCCACACCAGGTGAGGAAAGATTTACTGTTAACTCTTCTGCCCACACAGCGGCTTGCAGGTTTCTTTCTATGAAGTACGGAGTTAGCTGCTGAAGGCATGAAAATACAAACCCTGTGCTTGTGTAACTGAGAAGCTAGGGCCTGGTAATTTCCTCCTTGCTCTGGAGCACATGGAACTAGGGAAGAACCAAACAACTAAAAAGGATTTGTAAAGGAATTCAGTCCTCTTGGCTATAGATTACTGGTTCCCATCCATCTTTTCTCAACTGGGATGTCTGGTCATTGCTGTCTAAAGACCTAGGAGTTGATGGCTCCAAATTAGTTTCTAGCGAGCAGGTCTATGTAACAAACATCCTGTGAACTGAACTCTTTGGCTATCTTTGTCAAGATGTCATGGATTGAATGAGCTACACAGGCTGACCCCTCTTTTCCAGCTTATTGTTGGTGGGTGTCTCCAGCTAATTATTACCTGTTTAATGAGCCAATAGTAACCGGCCTTTTCCCCCTCCACAGCTGCCTACGTTCATGGTTCCAGCGGCAGCAAACCTGCCCCACTTGCCGCATGGATGTCCTCCGTGCTTCCCTTCCCACTCAGTCCCAGACACCTCCCGAGCAGCAAGAGCAGGCACAGCAGCAGCCCCAGCCGCAACAAACTCCACTGATTCCCCAGCCACCTAACTGTAAGTACAGCTTCTCTGGACACCAAGCCAGCAGGGCTGAGCTGTTTCTCAGTAGTCCTGACTAGTGCCATTCATCCCTGATGGGGATCACTACACCCAGCACAGACACTTAGCCACCTCTGGGATGAGGTGCAGCAGCTGGTGATCCTGGCACTGCTTGCCCTGCACTGAAAAATGGAAATTTATTACCATGTTGTACTAATACTTACTGTGCTTTGTTGGGGTCAAATTCTGCCTTTAGTTGTATGGCACAACCTCATTACAATGAGTTGGGCCATAAGGGACATAACCCAAGAAATTTGTAGAGCCCTCCACGTCCACATCTGTATCCACAAAAATGAGCTGTGGATGCCCATGGATATAAAGCGGATATCTGTAGATTTGCAGGGCTCTAGACATTTGACCCTTGAGCTTCTGTGTCATTAGAAAATAAGAGTTATGTGTAATTGAAAGAAATTGTGTAATCCTTGAAGTAACAGAACTCCTGGCTTCTGTTCCTGCTTCTGGAGGGGGAATATGATCCAGTGGTTGGAGCTGGGTGTAGGAGTGCTGAAGAAAAAGACTCAACTCTGCCACTCTCATTGTGTGACTGCCACTCTACATAAGTGTGCCTCTGTAAAACGGGTAGTACACTGACCTACTTTCCTTGAGGCTTTGTTCATGTCACAAGTGCCTTGGCCGGAAGGTGCTGGAGAAATGTAGTGGCTGTCTGATATCTTTTCTCCATGGATGACCCCCGTCTCTCCTTGCTTCACAGTCCCCCAAGGAATCCTGCCCCCGTTTCCTCCTGGGATGTTTCCTCTCTGGCCTCCCATAGGCCCATTTCCTCCAGTGCCTGGTGTCCAGCCACCCAACAATGCTGAGAATCCTGGTGCTGCTTCCAGTGCACCTTCCACTTCAGGCAGTCAGACAACAGGTGAGAATCCACAGTCTCACCTTATCCTTCATTCCATCACTGGGGCAGACCTCCCTCTCGCTGCTCTGCCTGATTTACTTCTGGTCCTTCATGGCCCAATTGCTTCTAGACCTGTAAGTTGAGACTGTTCAAACCACTGGAGTAACTGGCTTCCTTGCTGGCAGTGACTTGCAAGCAAACCACAGAGTTGCCACAAGATGAAAACAGTTTTGACATTTGATCTGTGGTTGATGCCCTAAGGGGAAAAGATCCTATATGCCATTCCTTGACCTTTTGAGCCAGCCAGTCTTTCCAATCTGGGTCAGGATTGGACCTTGTGCCCCTGAGTTTGGAAAGGCCCTGTATCCAATTCTCTGACCCAGCCAGTCCCTTAGATGAGGGACTGGATCTGAGCTAGTACCTCAGAGAAAGAAAAGATCTGTATTCCATTCCCTGCTCCTCTGAGATCTCTAATCTCCATCCCTGGAATGCCTAGAGATGAAATGTCCATATTCCCTTACTTTCTTGATGTAGTTTTAGAGTGTGGGATTAACTAATACTGACCCTAGAAGGGTATATATGTTTGAAAACATGCTGAAACCTCATTGGCTATGTGTAAATCAGATACATGGGCATAAATGTACCATGACTGTTTAACCAAGCTATTGTCTCTTCTTTGTCCACTTCACTCATTGCAGCAAATACCTCGAGACCTGGCGGTGATTCAGCCTCTGGAGCGGATACTGCCCCTGTAGGAACAGTGCCTGGCTTTCCCTTCCCTCCCCCATGGATGGGAATGCCATTGCCACCTTTATTTGGTAAGCTAGGCTGGCTTCTTCCATCTAGGGCTGTATGGAGGAAGGAAGTTTCCCTATTGGGAGTATGGGGAGGGAAAAGAAAATATCCAAACTTTGTCTCTAAAAGCCACATAAGCCACTATGCTCCTGACAAGTTGCTAATGTTGTCTTCAGTAAACTGATAGATTTTACCAGAAATGAAAACCTTGCCTATTGGAGGGGGAACCAAGAAGCTTGCCTCGAATCCTTTCTGACAGATCATCTTTTTCTTCTGAAAAGGTTTCCCTCCTATGCCTGTGCCACCTGCTGGGTTTGCTGGGTTGACAGATGAAGAGCTGCGTGCCATGGAAGGCCATGAGCGGCAGCACCTTGAAGCCAGGCTCCAGTGTCTGCAGAACATTCACACACTCCTAGATGCAGCCATGTTACAGATAAACCAGTATCTCACCATTTTGGCGACTATTGGGTAACTATCCAGCATTGGGGTAGGGTGTGGGATCATCTTATACTCTGTTGGATACATGGTGCAATCACTGACTTGACTATAATCCGTCCAGCTCTGTGTTGTAGCCATATAACGTAGTAAAAGCACATTGCAATGCCATGTGATTTCCAACTGTTGGTTCCCTGTCCTCACAGTGGTAAAAATAGGTGGTCTTCATTGGCAGGGCTCAACAATCTATGTAATCTACTCACCCGTGGCGAGTAGATTATATCCCGGAAGAGCCGGGTTCGGGTGATCTGTGCATGCGCAGAACGCTGGACAGCGCGGCTCAGCGAGCCCTGTTCATTGGTGATAACATGTCCCCAAAGCTTGTACCACTAATGTGTGCGGCCTACGAGATAAAGTGCTGGACTGGAACTTGGGAGACTTGTATCCTATTCCCAACTCTGCCACCGGCCTTGAGTTTCCCCATCTGTAAGATAAGAATAATTACAGTGACCTCCTTTGAAATTTGCTAATGAAAAGTGCCACGTACGATCTAGAGATTATGTACTAATGTAAACCCATGATGTAGGTCAGTATGGTGTAAATGTGGGGTGTGGAGCAGAGAGGTGGGTGGCTGTTGCTACAGATGGCTTCTCAGAGCAGGGGGGTGAATTCAGGAGTTTCAGTTCCTGGCAATATCTCCTTTTCATAGCACTGAGTGGATATTTTAAGATTGGCATGCTTGTATGGTAAATTAGCAGTGAGGTGTGGAAACACCCTTATTCCTATCCTTGGGCCAGGAGTAAGCCTGCACTGGAAAATTAGGAAGATAGTTGCACTTCAATTAAGGCCAAGATTCTGCCACCATCCCTGTGAAAGGAAACGTGAGCTAAGAAAGCAGAGTTTGGAAGCCAGAAGTGGGAACTTGTGGCTAAAGCATTGTACTAGGATAAACAGGCTGACTTGCAGATATCCTGTGTGAGTTGGAGCACCGATCTCTTTGCCTTAGCTTTTCTGTGTATAAAGGGAAGGATAGCGATTCCTTGTGTGTCTTGTTCACTTAGATTGTAAGTGTTTTGGGGCAGGAGCACTCTTTATGACACAAGATTCAAGAAGGACTTAATATTGAGAGTTGTTATGACAACAAATTTTGGAAGGGATATTGAACTTCCTATTCATTGCTTAAGCTGATTTTAACTACAGGAGGTCAATGTGGGTATGTCTAGACTGCATCCCTCTGTTGGCAGGTCGACATTGCAAATGAGGCAGGGATTTAAATATCCCATGCCTAATTTGCATAAAAATGGTCGCCGCATTTTGCCAACTCAGCACTGTTGGCAAAAAGTGGCAGTCTAGAGGGGGATCTGTCGAGAAAGAAAGCCTTTTTCGACAGATCCCTTATTTCTCAACAGAAGGGATCTGTCGAAAAAGGCTTTCTTTCTCGACAGATCCCCCTCCAGACTGAAACTTTTTGCTGAGTTGGCAAAATGCGGCGGCCATTTTTATGCAAATTAGGCACGGGATATTTAAATCCCTGCCTCATTTGCAAGGTCAACCTGCCTAATCTGCATCCCTCTGTCGACAGAGGGATGCAGTCTAGACATACCCTGTGAGAGGTGCAGGTTACCCGATATCTGCCTACTGTCAGGTTCTTACACCTGTTTCTGAAGCACTTAGTCCTGACTATTGTTAGAGACAAGATTCTGGACTAGATAGACCGGGGTGGGTAATAAGTGGCCTGTGGGCTGGACACAGTTCACCAGGTTTTGCTGCTGGCGGGCCACTGGATGCTTTATTTACTTGAGTGTCCACAGGTACAGGCACTTGTAGTTCCCATTGGCTATGATTCGCTGTTCCCAGCCAATGAGAGCTGCAGGAAGTGGTGCATGGTAGGCCACCTCTTCCTGTACTCCCACTGGCTGGGAACAGTAAAGCATGGTCAGCAGAAGTTGCAAGGGCCATACCTCTGGATGCTCTGGTAAATAAACGGCTTGCCAGCTACAAACCCTGGCAAATTGCATCTGGCCTGTGGGCTGCTTATTGTTCACCCCTGAGATAGACCAATGGTCTAACCCAGTCTGACAATTCTCTTGTAAAGTGCAGCTGTGACCCTTACCTCCTGTGGAGCCTTGAGGTGATAGCATACTACAAAGAATTAATTGTGATCCTTTTATAGCTCTTCATATTGTAACACTTTTGTGGTTCCCTGTCTGGACAGATCACCCCGTCCTACACAGCTGCCAACTACCCTAAACGCTTCGACCTCCTCTCAAGACACACCCACGAGTGAATCCACCACTTTCAATTCACCCAACAGTACCTCTTCCCCAGGGACATCTGCAACAATGGAACCAGACTCGACAGGTCAAACAGGTACACAAAAGTCCTCCTTGTAGGACCTTGTAGTGTGAAGCTTTACACTGTTGCTTTTTAGCTACAGGGTCTAAGAACAAGACCTAATCCATTCCCTAGGGAACCTTACAGAGCAGGCCAAAAATTGTTGCAACAGGCATTAGCAGCTGATGGCAGGGGCCTACACCATGTTCATCCTAGGTGCAAGACATTTACTGTCTGTGGAGGATACAACTGCCTACAGCAGAGGCAGCATCTGTTATGCTGGTGTGTGTCCCAGCTGTGGGTTTGCTGCTGAACGAGACGCGCCACGTGGCTGACGCTTTAAGTGCTAATGGGCATATTTGGCTTCCCTGAAGTAGTGGTTCTAAATCTCTTTGGAGCATGTGGAAGCAATGAAATCTACAAGTGCCTGTCAACCTGAACTGATTTCTTCTCTGCTTGCTGTCTCAGATCTATCTGGATTGGTGGGTGCAGAGGGATACACAGCACCAGCTGGACATGAGGAAGAAGAGGAGCAGCCTTTACCAGGGGAGCCTGACACAGCAGAGCTTCGCAGGCGCCGGCTCCAGAAACTGGAATCTTCTTCTCCCCCTTCCCATTGACACCCCTCCCACCCCTCTTTCCTAGGTACCTTGTCTTGCCTGGGTTACTGTTTGACACTGACTCTTCCTTTTGAAAAGCAGCGTGTGTGGTGGTGGTTGGGGATGCAACAAGAGACCAGAGTGATGGCAGTCTCGTTTAGGACACTGTAAACTGCACCAAGTGCTGACTTGACATGAGAGTGCTAAGGCCGCTACGCTGGGGCTCAGAATTGACTCTTTAATCTGCCATGGTTTCTCATTTAAAAACACAAAACCCCACCACCTAGTCTGCAACTGTCCTCTCTGGGCAGATTCAGTCATACCCACCTGTGCACTATCTGTTCTAATCCCAGAGCCTACCCAGCAGCATTCCCTGGAAAGCAGGGTCCTACAAAACATGATGCACAGGGCTGAGGTGATCAGACTCCCTGGGACTTCTGTGGTGTGCCACTTCACAACAGTGGGCATATCTGTTGTTTAGAAAGTTGGCCTTCCTCGTCCCATCCACCTAACAGGAGTTGAATGGCAACTTCTCAAAGTAGTTTTCTCCTGCTTTAATCCAGTTCTTTCTACCTCTGGCATTCATGTGACGGCTGGACTCCATCCTCAAGCAATGTCTTCTGGGCTCACCTTAACAATGTTAATGTCTAACTGGGGTAAGTCCAAAAGAAACATGCTCCCATCATGAAAGGGGAAAGGAGGTGTATTTCCTTAACAAACTACCCATGGAAGGAGACCTGTTAGTGAACACAGTCTCAGCTTTTATTCATAGGAACAATGTATGTAGGTGACTCAGCTCAAGGTGAGGAGTTTGTGAACCACGTTCATCCTCTGACAATACTCAGCCAGAACTCAGAAGCCTAAGGACTGCAGGATCCAGATCCTAGGTGTTGCTGGTAGACATTACTAGTATGGATAAGTTTGTGGTTGGGTTAAAGTTACAACTTCAACCATTGCTTCTGCTTTACATATTTTTTTGCATTTATTTTTGTTCAGTGGGGAGCACTGAATGGAGCAGGCTTGAGGCCCATGGGATGCTGTGAGATTATTTTAAAGTTCATTTTAACTTTTTCATCTCTAGTGTGGGTGGAAATCAACATTCAGAATCATCTGAGGAGGCCAGTAGGAGTTCTTGCAATTTAGAATATATCATAGTGCAAGTGGCTTCAGTATTGATCACAAACTGTTGATGCTCAAAGAGTTTTATCCAAATGGCATTGGGATGATTGTAACCATGCAATTGAAACTCCTCCCCTAGGTTACACTGCTTAGATACTCATCCCAGAAAGAACATTATCTACTGAATGTAGAATGGAGTCTGCTAGACCTTTGAAACCAGAGTATTGATTTGCTTGTGTGTAGCAATGAATCTGTGCTGATGGCATAGATAGCAAAGAACTTAGAAGATATAGTTAATATTCCTCCTTTCTCTGTGCCTCATCACTTGAGAAGCTCTTGTCATGTTTCCAACAATGAAGGATGGAGAAGCTGCAGTAACCACGGCTACTCAATCACCCTCCTGGCCTTTGATATCTCTAATGTTACAGCTTTCACACACTTTGTTCATCATAGTGACACTTTAATTGCTGAGGAGCTGAGAGATGAAATGCCTCTTCACTGCCAGTCTTACTTGGAAGAGAATGGGCCAGCCTCTTCCTTTGTGATTCTGCTTAAATCCATGCTTTTATGCAAGGGATGAAAATGACTTATTGACCAGGTTCATATTGTTCTATCTGTACGCAGGCTATGATCCCATAGCCATTTTCTGTGAATTGTTCCCATGGATCTTGTATTTCTCCTGGCACCACGGTCAGGTTCTTTAAGAGCTGCTTTCAAGATACAAAACA